>JADLZN010003936.1:13569-526400 GCA_018155175.1 Sinocyclocheilus anophthalmus | reverse complement strand
CAAATTGAACTTTTGTTTCATGTGCAGAAGTGCTGTGTAAAGATGTTTTAAAAAAAACTGTCTTTTGTGGTCCATGAAATAATAACAGCAGAGGGGTTGGAACGACACAAGGGGAGGCGGAGTAAATATTTTTGGGTGAATTACTCCTTTAATATTTCAGACAGAATCAACAATGATAGGTTGACTGATGTTTGCAATACCTGTTGTATTTATTACCACGTGACAGCCACATACAGCATAAAAAAGCTCACATGGCTTGAATGGATTAATTGACCTTTTTCTCTCCTCGGGCTATTCTACAGGCGTCTTGCTGAGTTATATCTTTTATTATATTCATGCCTTTGTGTGTCTTTGGCCCCGAGCAGATCTAATGATCTCCCAGATGCACCATTTCATAATCTATAACCAGCCCAGCAGAGCCCAGGTGCTTTGATTCTCCACGATTGCTCACGCTCGGCCCCAATCAGATGGCCGGATTTAACCAAATGGCCTTACCTCTGTTGTTTAGGTCTTTAAATGTTTTAAAAGACAACTGGGCTTTAAAGTGGTAGGGTGAGTGGGAAAAAGGCTGCCAATTTAAATGATGGAGAACGCAGGGGTGAACGAAACCGCTGGGTCGTGGCTTTCATCTACTGGTGTGGAGCCCTGCCGCTTTAATGCCCGGCCAGAGAAAAAATGGCAATCATAAATATGGTTTTGATTTTCCTGTCAGCTGCAACAACAAAGTTACAAGCCGAGAATATTAGGAGCCATTGATCGCTGTCTGTTTGGGAACATAACAAATGATGACCTTTTTTTTTGTGGGTCTCAGGATATAAAAGTACCAACCTGGGTGTCTTTCGCACGGACAGGGGTGCTGGCATTAACACAAATTTGAGCGCACCATTAAAGGCCCACATCAATTTTCAGGGAATGTGCTTTTGTCATTACTGTGGCGATGGGGTGCTGTAAAGCGTGGCGAGGTGCACATATCTGAGCCGGGGGAGGCTAGGAAAGCAGACCATTAAATACCTTGATTTACGTTCACTCTCTCACACACGCACACGCTTTCAGCCGTAGCGATCACGGTCTCATTATTGGCTACACAAACCTACACACACCGTCGCTTTCCTCTAAATGTCTGCATAAGCTGCTATGTTCTTCTATTCTTCTATAATTGCTCTTCGCTGAATTCTACACTAAGGAAATAGATAGTTTATGTGGGTATATGTAGATCAGAAAGGCATATCTCTTCAGGAACATTATGCAACCTTGGCCTTATTCTATACAGGATGTGTTTTTTAATGTAAGTGAATAACGTAAGTAGACTAAGCGTAATGGTCTTGTAGTGAATATGTGAATCTGAGTCACTCCAGTAGTCTTGAGGCAGTTGCTTCAGAGTGTAAACGTCATAATGCTAAGTAAGTCATGAAATTATATTATGACATTAAAAACTTCCAGAAACATCCCTTGCTTCTTATGGACTCGAAAATGACAATTCTGTCACCATTTATTATTTACCCATATGAATTTAAAAATGTACACATCCTTTGTGTTTAAAATGTGCAAAATGAATATTCCTAGTAATTTTGCCAAAAACATTTTGCCAAAATATACAATTCTAGCTTAATATCATTAGTATTTGTATGAAGTGTTCACATCGTTGTGTTTCAACAGTGACACCTTACAATATGGCTCATTAATTGATATTAGTTAATGTTAGTTAGTTAGCAAAGCATTAATAAATCTTTCCTAAAATTAGTTAATAAAAATTCAAGTGTTCAATGTTAGTTCACATTAGCTTAGATGCATTAAATTAGTTTATTTATATACAACGTTTGATTTTTTTCCAATGCATTAGCAGCGATTAAGAAATGTTCACAAATGTTGAAGTAATTTGCATTGTTAGTTCATGTTAACTAATATATTTTACTAATGTTAACAAATTCTAGCTTGTTCTCATGAGTATTTGTAAGTAGTGTTTATATTTTTGTAAGTTTAAGTGGTAACACTTTACAATAATGCCCGTTAGTTAACCTTAGTTAGTTATTCATTATGTGGACCTAATAGGATTAATAAAACATTTGTACTGTACATCTCTAAAATACATAAAATGCTTGTTTTAGATGTCAGTATGTTAATAATGTACACTTATGCAAATGAACAAAATCTATGTGTGTTAGAACCTGTCACAAATTCAGTCCATGGACTTCCGTTTATTCACCACCAGAGGTCACCCTTTCCATTACATTGACTCTCGCGTTACACAAACTGTTGCATAGCACCCCGTACTACATATCCCTTCATTCTTTGCACGATTTGCACACTGTACTGATTGCACACAGCTGTTTCTAATAACCTCACTCACTACATTTCTCTGCTGATATTTTAGCCTGTACCCCTTTCTGAGTCTCAGTGTTTTCCTTGTTTTGCCTTGCCTGTTTCTGCGGTATCTGCTCTTTGCCTGTTTCCTGGATTTCTCCCTCTCGTCTTGCCCTTGTGATTCTGTCTGCCGATCGGTGACCTACGCTAGCCCTAGGACTATTCTTGTGTTTTGCCCGCCATATACCTGTTTGCCATTGTTTTGACCCTGCCTGTTTACCACGTTTCTTGAATAAAGACTGCAGGTGCAACCCAGATCATTAGATCGATTCATAAAAATGTGTGTGTTGATTTGTAAAGTAGCCTGATTGTTGAATCCGGGGAGTGGAAAACCGATGATCATTCAATTAAACGTGCTGGTTACCATGTGTGTACGTGTATCGTTGTGTGTGTGTGTGTGTGTGTATGAAATGGGAATCAGAAGGAGTGTGTGTATGTGTCTGTGTGAATAATTATATCATGGTTGGATGCCTGTTCACTCACTGTGCAGCCAATGATGAGCTGATTAACAAGGATTTTAATTATTCACCAAAACAAGGTGCCCTTCACTCACACTCACTCACTCACTCAAACTCAGACACACACACACACACTCAAACACAACAGTAGCAGACAGACGGTGGCATCCTGTGGCGCCATGGTTCTCTGCAGGCACTGAGATGTTCTTTGTGCCCACTATTCTGTCTGGATTTATCAAATCACTGCAAGAAAATATGATGTATACATGCACATGTCACACATATGCACGCACACAGACTAAAGCGCAAGGGAACGCAGCTGGCGAATCCTCTGGTGTAACATCTGATGTAATTCGATTTTAGATGGGCTGCTGTATGGTAAAAAAATATATATTTCTGTATATCTACATGAACAATTCACTCACTTGATTCCCATCTGGGAAGTGTTGAGTAGAGATGGACTGGAGCAAATTTGTTTGTGAGAGACAACCAAATGAAATGAGCTTTGCTGAACGCTCGACTGCACATCGTGGCACTACAGAGGCTGAAATCATGATCTGGTGAAGACGTCAGCAGACAAATTTTTGAGTGCAATAGTGCAGCGAGAGCAAATGCTTAGGCGGTATTCTGGTAGCGGTGAGTTTTATTAAATGATGTCTTGCTGAGCTCATCTGTTAGAAAAGATGTGCGAGTCTAAATGTGACTGAAGAGCTTCCTAAAGAGTTGTGTAAAGTTTTGGGGTGTCCAATTCTGTGGCTGTGGTTTTTGCTTCAAAGCAATGTGAATGACTGGAATATAGATTCGCTAGAACAGCAGAGTTCAGTGAAACTGCTTTCAACAGCTTTTGTAACCCATGTCTAAAACTGAATGGATGACAGTTCAGTTCATGAATATATTATTTAAGGCAGATGTGATGGGAATGAAATGAAAAATAAAAACAATGTTTTCATGAATTAATCTAATTTAACATATTTAGATCATATTCACACTTTTCTCAGGGTGGGCAGAGTGGAACCAGAAACAAAAACTGCTGCTGTGATCAATTTGTTGCAGCCCTAGACAGGGTCATAACGTTTTTAATTATAAATTACATTTTTAGGATAACAATCCAAGTGAAAAGTTGAATTGACAGATTTTTTGAAAATAATTTTTTTTTAAACGGTCAATCAAAAATATACTTAAATTTGATTCGTGACCTGGAAATATTCTTAATTTTTCTTGGTTTTAAACATAAATTAACTGTCTATGGTTCTCATGGAGATTTGGATCAAACTAAAATGCTATAAATCTAATGGAGAATTCCTGGAATTCATTAAATCAATGCAGAAGAGTGCATGCATTCCACTTTAACTGCCCTTCAACAAAGACATGGTGTTACAGGTGATTTCAATTTTCAATGTCTTAATTATTTAATCTAATTACATTTATTAAATGAAGTTAAAATAGTGACTCTTAAATATACTTACATTTGATTTGTGACCTAGAAATAGTATACATTTTTCATTGTTTAAAACATTAAAAAAATACTTATTACATTTATGTGGTTTCAAAAAGTCTATGGAAATTTGAATCAAATTTAAATTGAGTAATTCTGTGATTAGTTGAGGTGAACCCTGAGTGAACCAAACTCATAATTAGTTGGGACCACCCTGCCCCAGATTTAATTGTAATGGATGGCATTGTTGTCTGAAATGTGGAGGTCAGAATAGGTGGGCTGGAGCAGAGCAACCAGGCATGTCTGCTGGCATGTGTAGTCACTCAACGAAAGAAAACAAGAGGAACGCAGAATGGAGCTGGTTCTTCTAAATATATGTTACTAACTCCCTGAGTCCCTGATCTTAATGGCAGAAAGAGCTCAGGGCTGTAAGTCTGAAGACAGCAGACTCGCAGATTAGTCAAGACATTCAGCCAAACACTAAAACAGATGTTACAGTGCAGGGTTTCCCAAAAGGTGGCCCATGGCCTTCATCAGGACAAAGTCAAACTGCTGGCTATGTTGTTGACTACAACTAGAACTAATCAGAGCAGGCTACTGTATATCATTAGCAACCATAAAAAGCACAACTATATAGTAGGTTTGTTGACTGTAGTACAGTTTAAATTTGTTGAACTTAATTTCAAATGAACAAGAAGCAAGTGTTTAGTAGTACAGTATGTATGTATAGGTATATACATAAATACATACATACAACACCACCACACACAAAATCTTTGTGTTATATAGAAGTAAATTCTTATGGAGGTTTGTATGACATTACAGTGAGCAAATAAACGATAGAATTAAAAAAAAAATAACTTGGCCTTGGAAAAGGCATAACTGTTATTGATGGAGCTCTGTGGGTGGACAACACAAGGGTCTGTTAAGCAGACTAACTTCTGCACTCCCAGCACTAATAGCATTTCACTGAATTATTGATAAAGCAGTGTAGTGTGCCAAACTGTGCGAGAAAATAAAAGACACCATGGATACTGTGACATGGCTCATAAAATTTCCAGCCCATAACATCACTTCTCAACTTCTCTTCAGTCTTGCTGCAGGAAATGCAAAAGATTACAACCTTATGCTGCATATAACAATGCGTGCTGGTTATGGCCGAATGTTTTTTTTTTTTTTTTTTTTTTTTAAAAAAATTTAATAAAATTAAAAAATTTTATTTTTTTTTTTTTTTTTTTTTTTTTTTTTTTTTTATTAAAAACTTTTTTTTTTTTTTTTTTTTTTTTTTTTTGTTTTTTTTTAAAAAAAAAAAAAAAATTTAATTTTTTCTCGGAGACGAGTGTGAACTCGAGAGACCTTTGTTCTTTTTAGGCAGCCTACTGAGTAAAAAGCCATAATTCTTTCACAGTGATTCACTGCTCTCATCTCAGTATATCTGAATGTGAATGTCTCAACCTCAATCATCTTAATTTGCAATTGGAACGCAAGAACCACAAAGTATGAAGCCGATGAAGCTTTCCAATTCCAGCTCGCCTTTCCTGTAGTTCAAACAATAGAGCACTCTGCTACAGTACATTGGTTCAATTCCCAGGAAACGCATAAACTGATAAATTGTGTACCTTGAATGCAATTTAAGTCTATTTGGATAAGAGGATCTGCCAAATGCATAAAAGTAAAGCTGGCGTGTTAGAATCAGATCCAGACAGAATCTGAAGCTGTCGTGTGAGCACTGAAAAAAAGAACAAAACACGGGACGCACACCAATGCATATGTTCATGACAAGACTGACAGAGGATTTCAAGGAGCATCAATCTCTTAAGTGAAATCCTCTGGTCTATGCAAACAGACGTTTTCCATTTCCATGGCCTGTAGACTGCTGAGGCCAAAAAGCCTGGAGGAAACATCTCTTCTTCTGGAGAATTCTTGGAATTCATTAAATCAAAGCAGAAGAGTGAGACTGGGTGCAACTTTCACTGCCCTTCAACAAAGAGGGGGTTTTACAGGTGTTTTGAATGGACAGCTAGGGCTAAGAGGGTCTTTTAGGCCTGCCCTCCTCCATTTGTCAGAGATTATAAAGCTTTATGCACTCTAGACTGATGCTTCAGGTACCAGTTGCGCTGTCCTGATCTCAACCATGCCAAAAACTGGACGTAATAAAAATAAAACTGCACGGTCATGGAGACCCTTGTTATAAAAATGGCACGATGCAAGGGGCTTATAGGGAAAAAAAATTTTTAAAAAACCCCTGCTGGGTCACTGTTTTTTACATTAATAACAATGTCCTCGAAGGCAAGAAATAAAACGCAAGGTAACCCACAGCTTGTTTGAGATTCAGTAGATTTGATCAGTCTGACTAACCTGAACAGCGAAGGCAAAAGGGAATGCAAATGGCCTTTTGCCTCATGACTGTAAGGGGAGAGGGCTTATTCTGGTATAACCCATAAGCCATTATGCTATTGACAATAACCATTAAATGAAAGATTTTATTCTGATTTTATTGTCCAAAACACTAAAATGCATATTCATTCTGAGAAGTGCTAAAAATTACATTTGCTGGTGTTAAATTATTAGTGTTTTACAGATTTTAAGAACTTTCAGTGAGCATTAAATAATTGCAAAGGTAATCTAAATGTAAAAATAAGGGTTTAATGAGTATGCGCAATGAAATATCCAACAATTGAATTAAAAAAACAATTCTAATATTGACCATTATGGTACAGACTGATACAATATGCATCATGCAGTTTAAAACATCCTGTAAGTTCTGCTCTTATCTTAATCATTTATGGGTTCTCATACTGCAAAGATGATGCTATATTATTTTCATGATTCACAAAAACACACAGAGATCCAGCTTCCATCATCCATTTTTAGCATCTCTCCTTCATTGTATTTCAGGAGGATTGATCTGCAGTGTCAGCAGTGACTCACATTTCATTCTCTCAAATGGGTAAAATATGATCAAAGGGAGGGAGAATATAATACGGCCAATAGAAGATACTCTTCTGAGTAGACAATGAAATCAATTGCAGTGCGATCGAAGCTAAAATTAAGCTCTAAAGAAGACAAAAACTGACAAGAAGATTGAAAAGAGGAGTTGATTACTTTTCATTTAATACCTGCTTTCTTTCTAAAGTGTCTTACAATACCTCAATTGTCAGGCAGGCTTCAGGAGCAACGCTGGGTTAAATGAGTTTCTGAAATGCACAATAGTGTCATCCATACCTTGGATCAAACATTGACCTTTGTGTTTCCAGCTCAGATCCTTGATTGCTAGGCAAAAACCATAGAAAGCCTTTGAAAAGAGCCTGAAACAAAGAGAAGCCTTTATATATTGACTGGTGAATGCATGTTTTTACATTAAATCAGTTGAATATTGTAAGAATTTATTTAGAAAATGTTATCATGTGTAAATGCATAAGCTCAAACAAGCAGTCTCAGTCTGTACTGTTGATCATCTTAAAAGTGTGAGCTGCAAAGAAGCTGAAAATGTCATTCCCCCTCAGGTGAAGGTTACAGAGATGAAGATACTGTGCTTCTTTATTTGGAGTCAGAATGATCCCATACAAAGGAACATAAATCAGCCGTATTGACTTATAACACATGGGACTTCTAATAGACTTAACATGAATGCCTGATCATTACAACTGAGAGTGAGAGAGACAGAGAGAGATGAAGGTGAACAGAAGGACTGAGAGATGGAATGTGATCTTAATAACATGAGAGACAATGAGAAATATGATCTAAAGGGCCTTCAAAAAGTGCTCAGAAGTGTCATACTATAGCCCATAATAATGTTTTTAGATTTTTTTTCAGAATAAATTAAATAATCAAGTACATTTTTTGATTTAATCATGTTCTTGATATCTTTTTGTAATCCACATATGGCAATTTTACTAAATTAAACATCAATAACATAGATACATACTATCTACATGATGTCCCACAGATCCATATTAAAACTGAGCCACTCGTGGCCTCTATTGTTGTAAGATGGTAAAACTTTAAACCACTAATACACCTAGCATTTTTGTATTTCTTTTTTTAATAAAAAAGGGTATTCAAATCCCAATATGCCCAAATTTTTAAATAACGTGCTAGACACTGCTTTCCATGCAAATGCTATGAATTGGAGTCAAGCTCGTAAAATGTCCAATCAATTATTATCAGTTATCATTTCATAAAAGCAGTTCATACAACTCATGCACTACAGAGTCTTCTGAATCGGAAGTCATTTTTGATGAACTAATCCCTTTAGAGAAAAACTAAACAACTGCATAGTGCAATCTGAGTTTAAGAGAAACAATTTTGCTAAAATAGCTTACGAAGCTCAGCCAAAAGCAGACTTGAACATCAAAAAAACGAAAAGCCTGTAAACTACAGCACATACAGTAGATGCCCTCAATTCAATCCGACAGCACTAAAGAGGGTCTGATAGAAATAAGAACAAAAAATTGCTAACTCAACAGAACTCAAAGTTGCAATTATTACCAAAAGATCATTTTTAAAAAACTGAACTTTTAGAAATGTTAAAAAAAAATAAACTCTTTTAAAATGTCTCAACCTAAGAAGAGGAAAAATGTACCAATGGATGGCAAAAAGATAAGTACAATCCAAGTACATGTGTTTGTGTATTTGGGAAACAAAGCACAAGGCCAAAAACACAGATGATGAAGATAAAATAGGATGGGTTTCCTGAAAATGGGAAAGAGGTAGTCTGAGAGATGAGTGTGGTGAGATGAAAGGTCAAACATTCCCCCCCCCCCCACCCCCCCCCCCCCTCTCAAATGTCAGGACAAACAGGAATATTTTTAGAGGAGATATTCAGACAGACAGACACTGAAACAGAGACTATGATGCATCCACCCTGTATATTTTGATGCCACCGGTGCCAGTTTCAGCTATGATGTTCAGTGATTTGATGGAGAAGAACACTCTAAAGGTCATTTAGCGTAATCTGAATACAGTGGTGTTTATCTGAGATGACATCCATTTGAATACAAGATCTAGGCTGTCTTTCCTGTTTATGAATGAAAGCAGCAGCAATCAGAAGATGTTTTTTTCTCTCGTTTGGCTCATGTAATCAAGTCCATTTATGCGAGAGAATGAATCTGAGAAATGAAAGCAGCAATGTTATGACTTTCATCTTTCTCTCTCACACACACAAGCTCAGGGGGATGCAGACCGGCTAATCTTAGCAGCTTTCCTTCCAAAAAAAGAAACACAGAAACATAATCGTGATTGCTGCCACAATTGTTCCTTTCAGACAGATTGTCTCTCCTCTCATCCTTTGAATAAAATTTACTGTCATTTACTCTGCCTCTTGCTGTGTCCTCTTAAGTTATTATCTGCTTAGGCCTATCTTGTGGTAAGACTAGAAATCTCAAGTTTCATACGCACAAATACAACCAGAAAAGAGCCTTTCCTTTCAGACAATTCAAAAAGAAATAAAACTCTGAAAAGACCTGCAAATGTTCCTTCAGTTCTTCGGTATCCAGATAGTTTACAGACTATTTTGTGCTCAGCATGAGGTTCTGTCGATCTACCTGTTGCAACCGAACTGCCACAGATGAAATAGCGCTGCCACCTAGTGATCAGTCAAATGAACTACACCTCTGAGATCCAATGCATAACATTAATGGCTTCTCACAGTAACTTAATATATGTCTTAAATCTTTTTTAAAGTAATTTTTACGAGCTACGTTTCTGGATAAACTGTCACCATGGAGTCAATACTCAAAAGAGTCAAAATTGCTTGGTTGGGGCAGGTCACAATGAGATTTTTCCCTATTAATTGATTATTGTTTATAAATTAGTGCTGTCAAATGATTAACCGCGATTAATCACATCCAAAATAAAGTTTTGTTTACATAATAAATGTGTGTGCACTGTGTATATTTATTACGTATATATAAATACAAACACATGCATGCATATATTTAAGAAAAATATATTATGTCTATATATATTTATATATAATATAAATTATAAGGTAGATACAGTGGGTACGGAATGTATTCAGACTCCCTTAAATTTTTCACTCTTTGTTTTTTTGCAGCCATTTGCTAAAATCATTTAGTTAATTTTTTTCCCTATTAATGAAACACAGCACCACCATATTGACAGAAAACAGAAAGTTGACATTTGCAGAGTTATTAAAAAAAAAAAAACGAATGTATAAACATGGGTCTAAGTATAAGACCCTTTGCTCAGTATTTAGTAGAAGCACTTTTTTGATCTAATACAGCCATGAGTCTTTGGGAAAGATGCAACAAGTTTTTCAAACCTGGATTTGGTGATCCTCTGCCATTCCTCATTGCAGATCCTCTCCAGTTATGTCAGGTTAGATGGTAAACGTTGGTGGACAGCCATTTTTAGGCCTCTCAGAGATGCTCAGTTGGGTTTAAGTTAGGGCTCTGGCTGGGCCATTCAAGAAGTTGTTGTCACAGAGTTGTTGTGAAGCCACTCTTTTGTTATTTTAGCTGTGTGCTTAGGGTATTTGTCTTGTTGGAAGGTAAACCTTCGGACCAGTCTGAGGTCCTAAGCACTCTGGAAAAGGTTTTTGTCCAGGATATCCCTGTACAAATTCATCTTTCCCTCGATTGCAACCAATCCTCCTGTCCCTGCAGCTGAAAAACACCAACACAGCATGATGCTGCCACCACCATGATTAACTGTTGGGACTGTATTGGACAGGTGATTAGCAGTGCCTGGTTTTCTCCACACATACCACTTAGAATTAAGGCCGAAAAGTTCTATCTTGGTCTAATCAGACCAGAGAATATTATTTCTCACCATCTTGGAGTCCTTGGTGTTTTTTAGCAAACTCCATGCAGACTTTCATGTGTCTTGCACTGAGGAAAGGCTTCCATCGGGCCACTCTGCCATAAAACCCAGACTGGTGAAGGGCTGCAGTGATGGTTGACTTTCTACAAATTTCTTCCATCTCCCGACTGCATCTATGGAGCTCAGCCACAGTGATCTTTGGTTTCTTCTTTACCTCTCTCACCAAGGCTATTCTCCCCCGATAGCTCTGTTTGGCTGGACGGCCAGCTCTAGGTAGGGTTCTGGTCGTCCCAAACATCTTCCCTTTAAGGATTATGGAGGCCAATGTGCTCTTAGGAACCTTAAGTGCAGCAGAAATTTTTTGTAACTTTGGCCAGATCTGTGCCTTGTCACAATTCTGTCTCTGAGCTCTTCAGTAAGTTCCTTTGACCTCATGATTCTCATTTGTCTGACATGCACTGTGAGCTGTAAGGACTTATATAGACAGGTGTGTGGCTTTCCTAATCAAGTCCAATCAGGATAATCAAACACAGCTGGACTCAAATAAAGGTGTAGAACCATCTCAAGGATGATCAGAAGAAAGGGACAGCACCTGAGTTAAATATATGAATGTCACAGCAAAGGGTCTGAATACTTAGGACCATCTGATATTTCAGTTTTTCTTTAAAAATAATAAATCTGCAAAAATGTCAACAATCCTGTGTTTTTCTGTCAATATGGGGTGCTGTGTGTACATTTATGAGGAAACAAAATTAACTTAAATGATTTTAGCAAATGGCTGCAATATAACAAAGAGTGAAAAATTTAAGGGGGTCTGAATACTTTCCGTACCCACTGTACATATAAATATTTTCAAAATATATACATGTATATGTGTGTATTTATATATACATAAAAAATATAGGGGGTGGGAATCAACAGAGGCCTCACGATACGATATTATCATGATACTTGTCACGATACAATATTATTGCGATTTTAAATAAATTGCGATATTCTGCGATATATTGCAATTTATTAACTTTTTCCAACTTCAAATTATGTCCCCTAAAAAGAAACATTTCTCAGTTTGTTTATCTCACTTCAGTTGTATTGTTGCAGTGCAAAATGGGATTATCAAGCAGACAAACTGACCAACACTTTCATGAAAACCTGTCATAAATGTTGTATGCACCTGGCAAACTCAACTACTTGTATTACAGTCTAATCTAGTCCACATGAATTAAATGTAAACAGGTATGCACTGATGTGCTACTACAGGTATTTTGAACAACGCAACTTGAACTTGTACAAAAAAGTTGTGCAGACCCTTCAGCAAATGGGGCATTTGAAAGTAAATTACTGTTAAATTTAAATTAAATTACATAAAACATGTAGTCTTACATCTAGGCATGCACCGAAATGAAAATTCTGGGCCGAAACGGAAACTGAAAATTCTGGATGCACTTGGCCGAAAACCGAAACTGCTTTGTAATGATATTTTATTATTTTAAAATAAATAAATAATGTGGTAAGACTTTTAAATTGAACTCAATTTAATGATATGAATCAAAAAAAAACACAGCAAGAACCTTTTACTGAAACACTTACTGAAAGTAAACACATAAAAACTGACGACTTTTATATAATATTGGTAACACTTTACAATAAGGTTTCATAAGTTAATGTTAGTTAATGTATTAACTAAGAATGAACAATACTTCTACAGCATTTTTTAATCTTAGTTCATGTTAATTTCAACATTTAATAATACATTATTAAAATAAAAAGTTGGCTGTTAACAGTTAATGCCACTCTGATTATTCATGAACAACAGGAATAACGTATTCTCATTAACTAAACATAAGAAAGATTGTAAATACTGTAATAATGTATTGTATTGTTCGTTCATGATAGCTACGACATTAAACTAAATAAATAAGGAACATTATTGTATAAGTGTTACCTTAATATTAAATATCAAGATATTATTTTTATTCACTTCTATGTAACAAAATCAGATATAAGTTGTTGTTGTTTTCTGACTAATTATCCAAATAATGTATAGACCTACAAAGATATTATTATCAGAGCATATGAGCAGAGAATAGCGTCACTGAAGCTAGCATTATTTTAGCAGCGTTGCCCAGTACAACTGTACTAGCCTACACCATGTTACAGCACAGTAGCGCTACTGCAAACCAGAACAAGTAGGCCTATACTGCATAGAAATTTCCTGTTAACGCGTTATTTGAGCAGACTTTGCTTTTCTGATGAGCATGAGCTGTACACGAGCGGAACACACATTCATAGATCGGAATATTGAGCGGAGCGTCAAACCACGGTGACGAGGAGAGTGAAACATGCGCGCTGAACACTGCAGGGCGGGGCGCGACATATATATTATTATTATTATATGTACCCTATATTTTCGGTGCATCCCTACTTACAACCCCTCATTGTTTACAAATCCGAAGCAAGTCCATACATCCGATTTAAATGCGGACGGGGCTTTCCTGATAACTTTCCGCGATGCCACCCTCTTTATTTTACTAACTTGCATGCTGAAGGTGACCCAGCTGACCTCACCAGAAAAAAACTCAACACCACCATTTAGGGGATTGTAAAGAATATTAGTTTTATTATATACCAAGTAGTGATAATAATAGATCATATTGGCGTCCTGTGTATCACGAGCCAGTATTGCGCGGAAAAATACCGATACTATGACTGTATCGATTTTCCCCCCACAACTAATGTTAAATATACACAGTACACATACATATATATGTAAACAAAAACTTTTATTTTGGATGCGATTAATCGCGATTATCATTTGACAGCACTAAAATAAAAAATAAATGTAGAAAAATTACATTTTATCAATAATAAAAGGTTAAAATACACATTATATAGTTAGATACAGTACACAGTAGATACTGTATAATGTTATGCCTCAGCTCATACTGATAAATAAAATATTGAGAAATTTGGCAGTATTATATTAATAACTATTGTCAGAAATAGTTTACCCAGGAATATATGTTCAAAATAAAATTGTACTGGCCCTAGACTTTTAAATGGAAGGAAAGAAAGAAAGATATGTCATCTGATTTTTCTTATATTTTTAGAACTACACTGTTTGATTTTAAAAGAAAGTTTATGCAGTTCTTTGCCATACAACAAGAGTTCATAGTGACCACTGCTGTCAAACAGTACAAAAATGAACTTGTGTACTATAATCTTCTGAAGCCATAAACTGTGTGCAGAACAGACAGAAATTTGGGTCGTTTTTCATGGAAAATCTTACCCTACATTTTAAATTGGCCAGGGCTCACTGAGCCCAGAGGTGGAGCTGCACAATAAGGCCCAGAGGTGGAGCTGTACATCAGGACTCATTTGAAGCTAAGGAATAGCTGCACCACAGGACCTACTGAATCCAGAGGTAAAACTACACCATGGGGCCTACAGAGCCCAGAGGTTAAAAAAGCACTAAACCCACAATGCCCAGAAGCAAAAGTTGCACCATTGGGCATACTGAGCCCAGATGTGGCACTGTAGCAATGGACCCACAGAGCCCTGAGGTGGAGCTGCACCATGGGGCCCATTAAACCTGGAGGTGGAGCTGCATACAAAGCCCAGTGTGTCTGTATAATCATAACTAACTTCCTTACCAGACTGTGCTCCAGAAGGCTTAGTGGAAGAGCGTCCCAAAAATGTCTGCAGTTTCATAGGATTCAGTACAGAGTCTGTCCATTTTCACTAGCTTGACTTGATAGCGTACTTTTTCACCAAGTATATTCAAAATACCATATATAACTAATCGTGACGCTGTCTTCAGAAAACAGATATTTATGTGATACTATCATGTAAAATAAATATTTATATGATTATATTTTAGAATTGTAAGGCCGCAAAAACAAAGTTACATAAGAAGCTTGTGTTTATATTTGATGAAGCTGATGGGAAAGCAGACGCTATAGTGTTGAGGAAAGATCCTCTCTAGATGTGTTTACATATCTGGTCAAAGTGAGTCTGCTTCCATCAGCTTTCATCTGGAAAACCTCCAAATTATTAGCAGACAATCAAATTCCTCCTGAGTATGTAGGTTTGTTTACCTATTGAGCAAGGATTTAATAATTGACAGATCGACAAGTTCTTCACAAAGAGAATTTCTGATGAAAATCAGACTCACAAAATGATCCCATGCATTAAGACACCTTGTCTCTATTAACTAAGAACAATACAGAGAACATTCACGTCCTACTATTACAAAAAGAAACAAGAATCAAAGCTTTTATGAGTTTAAAGTTTTTATTTTGTCCCTGAACACTCTGAGAACACACAACTGTGCAGTAAAAGACCCTGGACTTGAAATAAACCAATTATAATTGTACTGCTTACCTTAACGAAACCATTCATTATGGAAGGAAATCCAGAGATATGTCAGTTCAGATGCATGTACAGGACAGAAAGTCTCATCATCAATGTTGTTTATTCTGATGCTGATCTTGCTGATGTCCTAAAGTGGTCTTGGATGAGTTCAACCTAAAGGCAGCCATATCACCCTGTAGCCCAAAACTGGTTGCCCACTGAAGATAAGCAGCGTTGAGCCTGGTCAGTACCTGGATGGAAGACCTCCTGAGAAAACTAGGTTGCTGCTGGAAGAGGTGTTAGTGAGGCCAGCAGGGGTGCTCACCCTGTGGTCTGTGTGGGTCCTAATGCCCCAGTATAGTGACGGGGACACTAAAAACACAAAAAGCACTGCCTTTCGGACAAGACATTAAACCGAGGTCCTGACTCTCTGTGGTCATTAAAAATACCAGGATGTCTTTCGAAAAGAGTAGAGGTGTGACCTCTGCATCCTGGCCAAATTTGCCCATTGGCCTCTAATCATCATGGCCTCTTAATCATCCCCATACACTGATTGGCTTCATAACTCTTTCTCCTCTCCACCAATAAGCTGGTGTTTGTTCTGGCGCACTATGGCTGTCGTCGCATTTTCCAGGTGGATGCTGCACACTGGTGGGGTGAGGAGATACCCCCCCAAGTAAGCCTTTGAGGCCTAGAGAAGCGCTATATAAATGTAATGAATTTTTTTTTTTTATAAAGATGTGAAAACATTACCAGCAGATTACAAAAGAATAGGGCCAACAGTGACGGTTTTGAGTAATTAGTAAAAAGAAAAGAGTCAGAAAGAACAGTAGCTCCACTGCTTTTTAATTGCTTTCAATTCTTTTCTTACTTGTTTATTCAAGGTGTTGAAATGTACACAGGGGTGCAACTGCACATTTGCTGAGGGGTATGCAAGATCATTGTTGGCACCCCCCTGTGTATTGCATCCCCTAACACTAACCCTCACAGAAAACTTGATGTGATTTACTCACACATCCAGTTGTTTCTGATAACATGTTTGACTGCAAACCGCAAGACATAACATGCTTGTCTACATTAAGATTAACCTCATCAAGGATGGAGGAAAAAAAAGTGACAAAGATGCGACCCTTTCCCCATTTTTGAAAGTGTGCTGTAAAACACCCCTGATTACTGCTGACCCCAGGCAGCAAAACACATTTAAAAAATGTTTTTTTAAACATCACAAATAATATTGCTCACTTTTAGTTTAGCAGTTTTAGAAAGATTTGTGGCATTTTTAATTAATTTGCCTCAAAATTATTTATATTTTTGTATATTTTATATAATATGGGGACATTGTATGTATAATTCACTTTAAAGAAGATCTGCATTTTTTTTCGTTTTTATTCATGGAGACAATTCATAGCAAATGTGCCATACTTAGGTGTAAGATTTATGCCACCTGGTGGAAAACAAACACTTTTAAAATGAAAATTACATATTACCACTATAACCAGTAGATGGCTGCAGAGGATCACTCATTTGCTCACTTTGCCATTTCCACTCTCTGATATAGTTTGTTTTCCACATGTTTTGTTTCTGGATTTATATTTAGACATCATAAAATCAGTATTATAACAGATATTATAACAGAACTGACCTATTTTGAATTAAAAATGGCGATTTGCAGTGAAAGGTGACTAATTTTCATCCCTATTAACAATCTCCTCAGTTTCTCTTGAATGGAAATCAAAAGGTCATTCAGACACCAAGACTTTTTCATTTTTTGAGAGATTGAGATACTCTGAAATTAATTGATATTAAACTGAATAACTTAGCCCTCTCAGGCAACAACGTTAAATGATGATTGATTTAATGGATTTCAATAAATAAAAATTATAGATTAAGTTTACCAATCTTTGTTTGTTCACTTGGACATTGCTGTCCTCATTTTAATGCATTGCTTTTCATTTTCACTTTGTTTTTTTCTGATCTGCGAGGAAGAACTTTTCCCTCCTCTGTTTATTCTGGTAACGTGACTGTGCCTCGAAAGGTGAGCGGCTAATATGTGCTCATTTGATTTGAAAATATATATTTGAACTCATGCTGTACCCACATTAGACAAGTGGTTCGGAAAATGGATGGATGGATAAGACTGATTGAAAGATTAGTTGCAGGCGCCATCTTCTGGCGAGCTGATATTCTGGAAAATAACACTCCTGCTTGTGTGAAATTTGTTTGTGTTCACAAAATCAAACTGATGCAATGATGATGCAAGACGCACAGCCGAAGTAGCACGTCCAACTCAAAAAGAACCAAATGAGCCATTTTAACCAACTGTCGAAGTTTGCCGAGGATTCTGATGAGTGAGTTGACGATACAGTACAAGCCTGAGGCACGTAGGCTACTGGAAATATGCTAATTCTAATTATGATTACTGTTATTAATTAACATTTTATTAAAACCTAATAATAATAATTTATGCATTTAGCAGAGGCTTTTATCCAAAGCGACTTACAGTGCATTCAGGCTATACATTTTTTACCAGTATGTGTGTTCCATGGGAATCGAACCCACAACCTTTTGCAATGCTAACACAATGCTCTACCACTGAGATCAGTGGAGAGTGTAACAGTGTAGATGTAAATAAATGTTACTATAGTTTATTGTGCATGCAGATTATATTTTTAGTTGTTTAAATGAAATCAAGGAGTTTATAGGTTTATTCTTACTTTATACATGTAGACATACATATCCGTGTTTGTGCATCAATGTCTGTAATGTGTGCTGTAGGTGCAAAACTTTCAGGTATCTTATCTACTTATCTTATCTGACAAAAAGGATCAGCAAATGAAACTGTGACAACAAACACAATTAACTTACACGAATGAAAAGCAACAATTAGCAATACACAAATAACTTTTTATTTGAATGTTCAATATGTGTTGACACAAATGACATTATTTGAATGTTTCATCGATACAACATGGCACTGAGTTGTAAAGAGAAGGGTAGCGACATAATTGCTTGATGACGTCAGGAACCGATGAATCGGTTTGTTGAACTGGTTCAATGGGCCGAACTATCCAAAAAGAACCGGTTTGCGGAAATGAATTTGGCTTTGCATCACCAATCTTGAATTTTAGGGGCCATTTTTATTCTTTTTGGTGACATTTTCGAGTTTGACCTTGCATGACACTACCTACACCAACACCAGACTAGCTTGCTTGTTGGTAAGCTAGAGGGCGATAGCTCAAGTGAACCTGGTTGTATTTAGATATTTTATTAATACCCTTAAATTAACCATGGTTTTAGTATAGTAAAAGTGTAGTAACCATGTTTTTTTGGCGTATTCATTACCATTTGTATAACCATAGTTTTACAACAAATACCATGGTTAAACTCAGGGTTCCCACTCTAAGCCAAAAGTCAATTCCTTATCAACTTATATAAACTTTTACATGCCTTTCACTGACTAAAAAGCTGAATTTCCATGACCTATAATGAACGGAAAAACAGGCAGCTGTTGTGCTGAGCACTGAGCAGACAAAAACCAGCAACAGAGAGTATTTTAAATCCATTGATTTGCAAGCTTTATTTACTTGTTCACACTCACAGATGTTTTAGTACAAAACTAAGTTAAAGACAGTTAGTTACAGTTACTGTTACTTTTTTTTACTCGTTAAATGCACTTTTAGATTTTTCTGTACTATTTCTACAGAAATTAATTTATGCTTTTTATGCTTTCAGGGGTTAAAAGCTCTGAAGGATTTTCTTTTTGTCATCAAGTTCATCATTCAGTCTTTTTATTTCTTCACATTTACCTAGTTTTTGCTTTTCTGTCATCTACTTTTAACACCCAGTCTGTGAGTGGTCATTTGTGCCACAAGTCTTGAATGTACTTTTCCGGCAGGTGGTGGTGGGGGGGTTGCCTTAGTAACAGGTACAGCGGGGACTGCATTTGATAAGTTGATTGCAAGTGCGAGCCGGAAAGGGAATAAAATGGCGTGAAAAATAAAACAATAGGCAAAAGCGTGAAACAATGCGATAAAAAAAATACACTATAGAAAAATTACATTGTTTTTTACATACAAACAAAATCCCTGATATTCCCATACTTGACTAAAAATTAGATATAACATTCCCTGACTTTCAATGTCGGGATAGACCTTTTTAAAATTCCATGAATTCCAGAAATTCATGACCCGTGGGACCTATAAAACTATAGTTAGTGTAGCTCAACCATTGTTAATTTGTGGTTATCATGGTTTAACTATAGTAACTATAGTTAACTATGGTTAATTTACATAAGGTTAGTGGTTTAATTTCATATCAGTGACAAACAGTGCCGATGTTTATGGTAAACACGATAGTTACCTGGCTGTTACCATCAAGGCAGGTCAAGGAGACGTGGATACTCGATTTGCGTGCGCGGTTTTCTGCTTCTTTCTGTAACAGTCTTTGCGAAATCTGACGAGACGTGTTGTGGAGAACGTGATATCCTTATTGAATTGAATCAACACTTTGTTGTTGTTGTTGTTAAGTTTAGGGGGCAAATACTGTCGTTCAGTCCACAAGTTGACACAGTAAAAACATAAAATGTTAAGTTGAATGAACAAATTCAGAAACTGCAAGGTTGTCAAATTTCAAAAATTAATTGAAAAACTAAACTGGGGAAGTCGTGGCCTACTGGTTAGAGAGTTGGACCATAATACCCCAGTCGGGTAAAGTCTGTAACGGAAGGGATGTAGGTGGGGGGATTGATGTGCTCTCTCTCCCATTTCAATACCACGAACTGTTGCCCTTGAGCACGGCACCAAACTGAACCACAAAATGCTTCTCCGCAGCAAAAATGGCTGCCCATGCTCCGGGTGTATGATGTGTGTGCACTTTGGATGGGTAAATTCAGAGCACTAATTCCGAGTATGGGTCCACCATACTTGGCCACATGTCATGTCACTGTTTTTTAAACTGCAAAATATTTTTTTACAGTGTAGCAGTGCATGGTGTCTATGAAAATCGTCAAAAGAAGGGGAGAGGCTTGTGCTGTCTCGCAGAATTTGGACTTAAATGCAGTTGTCGGGCACACAAGAATTAATGCCATGGGCCAAACTTATAGGCTATTAAAACTAAAAAATATAAAAATTTAAAAATGTTTTAAACAGGGGGGGGGGGGGGCAGGGTGGTTCGGACTAAAAGGGCAGGTGTGAGCACCAGTGGGGTTCTGTCGTTGTGCGTTCCTGCTTGTGCCCTTTTAATGATAATGAAAAAACACTTGCTCACACAAGACACATTCATGCTCACTGATTTATAAACGACATTACAGCTACTAAAAAGAAATGTACAAATGAAAAAAAAAATCAAGCATAATTTATTTAACTGATCATATAAAGCAATTAAACCCTGCAGCTAAATCATTCATTATCTCATAGGTACTAAGAGGAATATGTGTGTTAGCTTTAAGGGTTTAGGCTTATACTTTTTCAGTTCAAATAGCACAGATAATGTCATAGTCTTTCTTTGCTGATGTCTGTTTGGCTGTAGTGACAAAGATAGGCTGTTCCCAGTCTACGATCAAACAGGAGACTTACAAATTAAAGCTGCTTTAGACAGAACCATCTAAATTACAAACATGAAGAAACTCATGTATATTGGGCAGTAAAAATCCTCTTGTCCCATATGTGTTTGTTTATGGTATACAGAGCATTTGTTTTCAACCATAAATTCACAATGTAAAATTTAAGGTAGGGAGCAATTCCTCTGAGAATCAAAGGAAATTAAAAACAAGCCCACATACAACACAAATCAATTCTGCTAGCGACTTTGTGTTTGTGTCTGAGGAAGACATGTCGTCTGAGAGAGTTTATTTGTGTTCGGACAGACAGGAAGAGGTTATAGGCCTATGTTGCGTCTGTGAGGTTTTTATTTGATGTCTGATATATTGTGTTTTATATATCTAAATCTATTAATTGTGTATCAGAGAAGCACAGTGTGACTGTGTGTTTGAGCATGGATGTCAGATTACAACTCTCAAGGCCATAACTACAAAAAACCTCTTTGAGGTGCCTGCACCAGCAGAGTAGGCCTGACAGTCATTGAGAAGAATGTGAATGCTAACAGATACATTTCTACAGCTATTGCTGACTGTAACATGCAGCTTTTTCCTCTGGCTTTTTGTGTTAATTTCTTAATTCTGATTTGCTTTAAAAACACTCTTCATTACAGGCTACATTGCTAGACACAGATATTATGATCTCCCTTAGGCTTTCTCCAAACCCATTAAAATGGAAGACTGAGAGTGAAATTCATTATAATGTTTATACTTTACGCAGAAATCCGGCTTCAGTACTAATCACTGAAATACAGTTAATCCCTTAATTGTGATCATGTGTTTTACATTATGATGGCCACTAGAGGGCATGTTGAGATCATAATTTCTAAAGTCTCCACTGATGGTTCAGACATCAAAGGATACAGCTGCTAAATGTCATACAATCTGATAAAATGTAATTAACTGGCACTGACTTTTCGCTTTCAAATGAAAGCGTAAAATTCAGTTACAGAGCTTTTCCTGAGCTCTAAATTTCCAAAGATCATTGGAAATTGTGTCAAAATGTCCTAAAGCTGCAGGAGCAAAGAGTTTGTTGTTGTTGTTGCGTGAATAGCCGTGGTAACTGGTTATATAGAAAAAAAAGCAGTGTAAACGCTGTAAATTTGTGATGCCTGAAGAAGATAACAGTTTGGGAGCCGGTCAATAAAATGGTAGGCTTTGGTAGAAAATGACAGAATTGTTATTTTGGCCTGAAATAATAAAATCTTTAGAGGGATCCATCCTCCTCTCTTCTGTGTGTCCGTCATACACATCTGACTGTACTCAGTCTCTACCCTGGGAATTTCATCTTTGTCTGTCTGCCATGAAGTAAACTTCTACCTGCAAGTTCCACACACACACACACACACACCAGGACACCGATTACTGCAGTAATGTTACAGCCTGAGGTGAAAAAAATCAGGTTAAACTCATACACGCACAGTACAGCAGGTAGACTGAAGTAACTGATCCCTAATCCAGCACACACCTCAACACTGACTATGAAAATGAAACATATTCAATTAAATTAACACTTTTGTTTAGCAAAGATGCATTAAATATTAAAAGTGACTGACACTATAGCTGTGCTATAGATGATAGAATAGAATAGAATAGAATGAGATGCAGGGATGTACTAGGATGGAGGTGGTAACAAATAAATATAAGGTTATTGCACATTTTTATTGCACAATGGGGAGAGCATTTAACTGTTCATAAGGTAGATTGCCTGGGGGAAGAAAATGTTCTTGTGCCTGGCTGTCCTGGTATTTGGGGCTCTGTAGCACCGGCCAGATGGCAAAAGTTCAAAAAAAGAGATGGCTTGGATGTGAGGGATCCAGAGTGATTTTCTGAGCCCTTTTCCTCACTCTGGATGTATACAGTTCTTGTCCCACTTCAGATCCTGGGAGATGATGGATCCCAGGAACTTGAATGTCTCCACTGCAGCCACAGTGCTGTCTATGATGGTGAGTGGGGGGAGTGCAGGGAGGTTTACTGAAGTCCACTATCATCTGGTGTCACACCATCTGGGCCTGGTGCCTTTCTTCACTTGTTCTTTCTGAAGACCTGGCGCACCTTCATCTTCACTGATCTGAATTGCAGGAGTGGGGGAGAGGGGGGTTGCAGGAGGTGTTAATGGTTGTGTGGAGAGATGTTGGTCAGAATGGGTGTGGGGGGTTTCAAATCTACAATAAACTCATTCAGGTCTTCAGCAAGTTGTTGATTCGCCTCAGTGATGGGAGATGGTGTCTTGTAGTTGGTGATGGCTTTCAGACCTTTCCACACTGAAGCTGAGTCATTGGAAGTTAACTGATCTTCCAACATTTTAGCGTAGGTCCTTTTAGCCACTCTAATTTTTTCTCCTTTTTCAGTGTGTTCCTGGCGGATGTCAGACCCTGTATCATTTCGGTAGGCATTTGCTTTGCTTGACGAAGTTTTGTTGTAAACCATGGCTTATCATTGTTGAATGATACAATTTTGAATTAAAGAAATGTACATTTGCTCAGAATTAAAGCAATATACGTATATATTGAGCTACTAGCTCTCAGAAACACACATCTTTCCCTTAAACCAAAGAACAATTTCTCGCCCTGTCAACACCCATACCGTCCCACATCAACATGCTTATATCTGCACTAACACCTACAACCCCCATCAATAACACACACACACACACAAACCACACCACACACACACACACGTCACTATCAGCATGAACTTGAGGACTTCCTTTAAACTTTAAAAAATACCTTGAAATCCATGAAGATACTCATACTCCACCTCTCTAACCCTCACACACATATAGCCCGGACTTCAATGATTCATGTCACACGCTGTGATAAATCCACATTTGCTTTCAATACACAGGCACTATAGAGAACCCTTTAGGGACTTAAATTACTAGCTGTTTTTTAATTAAAAGTTAACAGGGCAAAGACAATAAGACACATTCTGACTGGAGGAGCCGTGGGACAGCAGGAGCGAGTGTGTATTAATCTGACTCGCTGCAGCGTCCACTACTGAAAAAGTTCTTGTGGCCTCCCGCTGTCTTGTGTTGGCAGCTCTCCCGAGCCCATGAGGAGAGACAGGCTGGACCGATGCGTGCTCTGCAGCGTGATGTGGAGTGTTTGATCGTGAGATTGTCTTGAGGAGCCATGTGTCAGATTCATTTAACAAATCAAGGATACAAATTGAAACGCCGGCCCACAGAAGCTGCTGCAGTCTGTTTAAAATGTAGTTCCTTGCAGTTTGTAATTTATTGCGGGATCTTAGCAAGACACCCTTGAAACTGATTAAAATTATCACACATTAACCTTTACCCACATGCAGGCCTGTAGAATCTCCTACAGGGAGATTAGCCTGTTATATTCATGTTGCATATCCCACTGGGTTAATGCTTGGAACAATTTGAATATAGGCCTGTGTATTGTTTACTAGCACAGGAAGTGTACACACACTCTCTCATATAAGTGATTCTTTTCTATTTGTGAACCGAATTCACACCTGACGACATGACAAGTCAAAAGGTCTAAAGTAATTACACAAGATCTACTAAATTAAATAGGCCTATCACATCACATTAAAATGTCATCATGGTTTAGCTGTCATTAACAACATACAAACATAACTTGTCTCAAATTATGTACTGTAGAAATTGCATTTTGAACATTTTTGGAATAAAATGGCTGACTCGCAAGGCAAATTTTATAACTGCCATTTTATGTGTCATAACACACAATTAAACAATTTACACTCTCTGCATAAATTGACAAAATTACAGCTTAAAGGCACACTATGTAATTTTCGCCGCTAGAGGGCAAATATTCAAAATAAACAAATAGACAAATGCATAGTTTGATGACACCGTGACTAAGTGCGGAATCATGGGAGTCGTCATCTTCATCCCCACAGCTGATGCAATCCGACGGGACTCGGGCAAAAATCATGTTCATGGATGAGCTAATGATTTATTAATGTAGTAGAATGAAGCAGGGTGAGGCTGAAAGCTGTCAAAGCGAAACGAGGCCGCTGAACGAGCGTGACACACGGCTCGAAAGCAGCGGAGCTTTTATTATGCCACAGTCGACCGCTTCCGCTACTTCCGGTCGTGCGTATGTGGGAAAAAAAAGCATCGCTGTTTTATCATACTAGATACGTTTGAAAATTCTGTTATAATGCTACTCTGTGCAGTCATCACCGGTTTGATAAAATGCACAACATACTAAAGCGTCTTTGGTGTTTCCATGTTTTCTACAAAACAAAACCAGAAATCAAGGGGTTATGACGTTATGATGATTAGCAGGCGACACAATGACACTATAAACACAGTCCGTGTCACTAGTTAAAATTGCTTATTTCTCTGGATTTAAACATTCTTCGAAACATTTGGGATAATGTAAGTACACAAGTCAGCAAAATATATAACACTGTTCTAGTGGTTTTTGGATATTTAATAAAAAAAATCTTACATATTGTACCTTTAACTGGAAATTATCTAGAAAAACATTGCTCACAAGTGACAATTACCTCAATTTCTCTTTGTTTTCTTTAAGTTTCTTTGTTTCAAACACACACTGAAATATTTTGATATAAAATAAATATAACACAAAAACAAAAAGAAATTATAGCTAAATATATAAATAATAGCTAAATAATTAAAAAAAAAAATATCAAGATGATTGTTATAAAAGGTTGCTCTCTCTGATGGAGGAAATGTTTACAATGATAAATGAGCTGTTTGTTTATATATTCTTACTAATATACTTATATATATATATATATATATTATACATATACAGTTTATGCAAAAAGTTTGGTAATTATCATAATTTCAATTATTAAGTTGCTAGGCTTCGAAGTTGCAACTTCATTTTTGGATAGTAATTTTATAGCTTATGGATACTTAACATTTAAATCTTGAAAATAACATTTTTGAATACAACAGAAACAAGCAATGGGAATCACAACAACAACAGACAGTGCAAATATTTGGGCACCCCAATGGAATAATCACATCAGGATTTAGTAGAGTCACCTTATGCTGAAATAACAGCCTGTGGACGCTTCTTATAGCCACTGATAAGTCCCTGAATTTTGACTGCAGGTATTCTGACTATTCTTCCTTGCAAAATGTCTGCCGGTTTGATGGCTGCCGAGTGTGGACAGCCTGCTTCAAGTCAATCCTTAGATGTTTGATGATATTCAAGTCTGGGGACTGGGATGGCCATTCAAGAACATTGTAAATGTGTCTGTGCATGAATTCCTTTGGAACAGTGCTTTGGGTCATTGTCCTGCTGAAACAACCAACCCCGGTAACTTCAACTTCTTGACTGATTCTTGAACATTGTTCTTAAGAATCTGCTGATACTGGGTGGAATCCATGCAACTCTCAACTCTGATAAGGTTTCTAGTACCTGTGCCTGGCTGCCACACAGCCCCATAGCATGATGGACCCTACACCAAATTTAACAGTGGGGAGCAGGTTCTTCTTTTCCGCCATGTAAAGCGCCTCTGGTGGTGGCCAGATAACTCTATCTTAGTTTAATCTGTCCACAGCACATTATTCCAAAATAATTCAGGCTTGTCCAGATGAGCCTTTTCATACCTCAAACGACTCTGCTTGTTGGCAGTACCAAGAAAAGGCCTTTTCTGCATCACCCTTCCATTGAGCTGTTGCTTGTGCAAAAAGCGCTGGATTGTGGAATGATGTACAATGACATTATCAGCAGCGAGATGTTCTTGGAACTCTTTGGAGGTGGTCTGTGGTTTGTCTATGACCATTCTTCGCTGTTGCCTTTCAGATATTTTTTTTTTCAGCCTAGCACATCTTTCCTTGACAAGGACTGTTCCTGTGGCCTTCCATTTTGTAACTATATTTCTGACTGTGGGGACAGAGACCTTAAACCTTTGTGTAAATGTTTGTATCCTTCTCCTAATTCATATTGACAAATTAACCTAGTTTTTAGTTCACTAGGGAGTTCTTTTGAGGTTCACATGTTGCTACTTTCCAGTAGAGAATCAAGGAGAAGCACAACTAGCAATTAGCTACCTTAAATATCATTTCCCATGATGGGTTGCTCCTTAGTTTGCAGTGTTAAGGTTCACTGAGCCAATCAAATCAATATTGTGATGTAATTAAACAGCAATAAGAGACTACAGGTATTAAAATCAGCACAATTGAAAGGGTGCCCAAACTTTTGCACAGCCTATTTTTCACATTTGACTTTATTTCATACAACACAGTACTGCTACACTAAGAATTGTCTGAAAAACATCACATTATGCAGCTTTCTCTAGAAACTGAATGGCATATCACTATAATATTTTCTTATAAAGAAATAGCTCATTATTATGCAGCCTCAGAGGGGTGCCCAAACTTTTGCATAAACTGTATTACAATATAATATATATAATATCTCAAAATGTTATTATAGAAAATACTAAAATCAAACCATTCTATGAAATGTTAATTGATCAATTGTAAATTTAATACTGTGACAAAACTGACAATAGTAGAATCCAGTGGATTTATCTGAAACAAGGAAAAAAGAATTAGTCTATGAACATATAATGGATAGCAAAACAGGGGATTTCCACACAAGATCATTCGGATCCAGGATTAAAACTTTTTGAACAAGGTCCGGGACTCTGTCCAATCAGATGTGGAGTTGCAAACAGGCCTTAATATGTAATATTTATTGCCATGTTTAATGAAAGATAGTCATATATCACACTAGATGCCAGTTTAACCTATAGGTTTTAATGAAAGCAAAGATGTCTAAAATGTACCCTTCCCCCAAGAGTCTAATTTTACCATTTTACTTCAAAATAATAAAATAACTAACTTTTATTTCACAATCTAAACACTTTCCTGTCCATAAATCCCTATTAATAAATAAGAGGGCAGTTAATGAAAATCGTGTGTGCGCGCACTTGGATGGGTTAAATGCAGAGCACAAGTTTCAAGTTTTGGACACCATACTTAGCCACGTCACGCACTTTCCTTTCCTTAAATATACATAAAAACTTTAATATTCAAAACAATGACATATATTGCTATTTTTTGATATTCAAGTGAAATGACTAAATGAAAATTAGCGAAGGCATTCATCAAAAGAGCTTAGATGAGATTTTGTGTTGTCTATGATCAAAAGATAAATTAAAGGGGGGTAGGTGTGACATCTTGCATCTTACACCATCTTACCCTATAAAATGTCTGAAGTTGAAAAAATGGTCAAGTAAGCAGCTGCCTAAAAGCTGCTCACCACCAAAAACTCTCAGAAGAGTAAAATCCTGAGCAACCTGTTTATAAATAAAAAAATAGTGCTGGCTATTTTCTGTTACCAACAATTTTAAAATTTTAACACATTTTCACACTTAAAATTAACAATTTATTCTTCAGTGAGGCATTCACAGCAGGACTGCATGCCTAATTTTTCTCATTACACCACCACCAACTGCCAACACATGACCTTTTTACCCAAAAATAACATCTCTAATTACAGGACAGAAGTATTAAGAAGCATCTAATGAAGACAATTATAAACAAACCTTAATTTGCATCTGTTCTTTGTCCTATTTACAACACATTTAAAATAATTACCACTAATGTTCTTGTATTGCTGCTACACTGATTATATTATGAAAAGACAAAGATGTCATATGTAGCGTGAAACTTGACACAGATGATAATCCAGCCTTCCATTCTCCAAACCGCTTATTCTATGTAGCGTCATTTCTTTTTATATACAGTGGGTACGGAAAGTATTCAGACCCCCTTAAATTTTTCACTCTTTGTTATATTGCAGCCATTTGCTAAAATCACTTTAAGTTAATTTTACTATTTATGTACACACAGCACCCCATATTGAACAGAAAAACACAGAATTGTTGACATTTTTGCAGATTTATTAAAAAAGAAAACTGAAATATCACATGGTCCTAAGTATTCAGACCCCTTTGCTCAGTATTTAGTAGAAGTACTCTTTTGATCTAATACAACCATGAGTCTTTTTCGGAAAGATGCAACAAGTTTTTCACACATAGATTTGGGGATCCTCTGCCATTCCTCCTTGCAGATCCTCTCCAATTGCTGTCAGTTTGATGGTAAAATTGGTGGACAGCGCCCATTTGTTAGGTCTCGCCAGGATGCTCAATTGGTTTAAGTCAGGTCTTCTGTCTTTGCCATTCAAGAACAGTCACAGAGTTGTTGTGAAGCCACTCCTTTGTTATTTTAGCTGTGTGCTTAGTGTCATTGTCTTGTTGGAAGGTAAACCTTCGGCCCAGTCTGATGTCCTGAGCACTCTGGAGAAGGTTTTGGTCCAGGAGATCCCTGTACTTGGCCGCATTCATCTTTCCCTCAATTGCAACCAGTCGTTCTGTCCCTGCAGCTGAAAACACCCCCACAGCATGATGCTGCAACCACCATGCTTCACTGTTGGGACTATATTGGACAGGTGATGAACAGTGCCTGGTTTTCTGCCCACAACCGCTTAGATTAAGGCCAAAAAAAGTAGAGAATTAAGGCCAAAAAGTTCTATCTTGGTCTCATCCGACCAGAGCATCTTATTTCTCACCATCTTGGAGTCATTCAGGTGTTTTTTTTAGTAAACTCCATGCTGGCTTTCATGTGTCTTGCACTGAGGAGAGGCGTCCGTCGGGCCACTCTGCCATAAAGCCGCGACTGGTGGAGGCCTGCAGTGATGGTTGACTTTCTACAACTCTCTCCTTTCTTTTCTTTCCCATTCTCCGACTGTCATTCTCTGGCTGCTTAAGCGCACGCGTCCACAGTGTCTTTGGGTTCTTCTTTACCTCCTCCACACTAGGCTCTTCTCTCCACCGATAGCTGCATACATTTGCCGGGACAGCCCTCTTAGAAGGGTTCCCTTGTCGTGTCACTTCATCCCCAAACGTCTTCTCTGGTGCATGCCCAAATTTATTTTCGTATACCTTGGCTCCAGGATCGTGCCGCTTGCCACAATGCTGTCCTCTGCGCAGCTCCTTCGGCAGTTCCTTTGACTTCCGTCCCGCATGATTTCCTCTCCATTTTGTGCTCTGACATCGCACTTTTCGTTGAAGTTCCTGCCCGCTTGTACACTGTGCTCTCTACCTACCTTTTTCACTCCGGTGTGTGGCCTGCTTCCTATCCCAGTGCCCAATCAGTATATTCAACACAGCTGAACCAAATGAACGTTTAGAACCACTTCAATTCAGGCATTGATGGGGGGCGAGGAGAAGACGCTGGCGGCTTTCGCCAGACCCAGTCTTGTCGAATAGTTACTCTGGAGTTGTGCACGGCCAAGGGTCTGTCAGTACTTAGGTACCATTTGGCTATTTCGTTGTTTATCTTTTTTTAATAAATCTCAAAAATGGTCACAATCTGTGTTTTCTGTCAATTGGGGTGCTGTGGGTCATAATGCGGAAAAAAAGTACTACAATATTTTAGCAAATGGCTGCAATATAACAAAGAGTGAAAAATTTAAAGGGGTCTGAATACTTTCCGTACCCACTGTATATCTAACAAAAAATAATCCTAATCTAGTCATATGTCAGCAGCAGCTGAGCCCTCGACCTGTTCATTACAGACGGTCTGGTATGATGCCTGTCTAGTATGAGGGGGCGATTAACTGCACCTGTGCAGGTACAATGTCTCACTGGGGTCTGTGCAGGTGTGAAGTAATGCTCATGTACTATTCACTGATCCAGAATCTGATCATTAATCACGGACCGCACAGGACTGAGAAACACTGGCCCAGCCATACAGATACACACATCTTTCTTCCTGCAGGTGCACATCATCACTCTTCAGAGGTTCTCTAAGAGGTTCTGTTCACATGGCACTTCCAGTGATTTGCTTGATTGATCTTGCTCACAAAACTGAACAGAACAACTGAACTGAACATGTGTGAATGTGACCATGACACATGCTGGGTTGAAGGACAGTTACACAAAAACACTATTGCAAACATTACACAAACACAGTAGCCTTGAAATTAAATGTCCGAGAAGCTAAATTCCCACAAACTCGGTAAATGTCTGTATCTAATACAAGATTTAAAAAAAATATGACAGCTGACGTAATAAAATTCATTTGTTTTTATTGAATGAAAAATAGCAAAAAAATGATTTTTACCATTTAAACATGTTTATTTTCCTCCCTTCATACACACAACTGCACAAATACACACACTCTCCAGTAGCTACAAGCAGACAACTCATTCATTTGCTCGGTCTCTCTCATTTACACACAATCTTCATTTGAACTGGTTGTCAATGAGAGTTCCCTTCATCTTGGCTTTCTTCGCCTCAAGCTCCGCCTGTGTGGAGAGAAGCAGCGTTCAGATTACAAATGAAATCAGTCTAAACCTGTTCAAATCAATACCACATTATCATTTAAGTCAGTCACTGATACCACATCCTCTAAATGAACTTTTCTCTGTGGGTTTCAAAAATGGTATATGGTAGCTTTACCATTCACATATTATTCACACATTCATTTACTTTCTCTCAAAAGAATTTCATTCATGTACAAATCACATTAACAGAGTCTGTGTGAGTGTGTGCAATAGCTAAAACTAACTGACTGAAGAACTCACATCTCCCACAGTCTTAGTCTTGCCTAGATCTGCAAAACGCACTCTGTTCCTCTTAGCTGCAGTTTTAATATCATGTCCAGAAATTCCCAGAGTGAAGTTCTATAGCTGAAATGGACTTGAGTTATGGGTTTTGTGTGTCTGCACAGCAGTGTTTCAAACAAAATGGGAACAGGGAAGTTCTCTGCCTGCCCATCCCCGCAGTCATAGATACATTACATATCAATATGTATATATGTGTGTGTGTGTATACATATGGGCTGGTAAGCGATTAAAATGTTTAATCTAACTCCCAAAGCTCATTTTTTTTAAAAAGTCATTGTTGTGTAAGCTCAACAGACATTACAAAAAGTAGCTTCAGCAAGACATATTTATTGTTGATTCAACATACAACATTCCATATACTCTTTTGGACCAATGGAGGGTGAGAAATGGTGACAATATTGCTTTTTTTTGGGTGGGTGAAACCCTTTAATAATTGTTATTAATTCTTATACTATGTAATCTGAACTTATTTCTTTAATGAAATGATCCCCTAAATAGAAACTAAAACTGCGTAGGTGGTGGTAAATTCTTAATGATTAAGTCATGGAGTCATCACTCCTTTTCATTTGATTGGTTTCAAATGGCTGATTCATCAGGAGTTGAAGTAACTGGTTCTTTACTGCATGTCCATTCATCATTGGCTTGTTCACTCTTGAAGCGTTATCACCATCAGTACCGATCGGTGTGTGAACATCAAGTACTCTAATTTCAAGCGAAAGCGTTAGAGAGCAGAGCCTCTGCATGCTTGTGAATCGCTCATCGGCTTTACTTTGATGTCAACCCGACCGGTCTGTTGAGCAAGCAGCACCGCTTCATATCCAAGAGCCGAATTGTACAACCAATTCTTTCCAAAACGTGCTTAAGACATAAGCGCTGATGTATGTTGCTCTTTGTCTTCATTTTTCGTTGGCAGAAATAATGCCAGTCTATTGATCTAAACCGACAACATTGTGTCTACATCCACATCTTAAATTCTTACTACTTACTGACGTTGTTATAAGATCACATATCACATTGCACGTCGTGTGATATTGCACCTAATCTATTGCTCGTGTGATATTGCTTAAAGGGGTGGTTGATTGCGATTTCACTTTTTGTTAACGTTAGTTATTTTATAATGTTCTACGTTTGATGCATAACAAGTATCTGCCTAATTCCGAAGCGGAAAGTTCAATTTGCCCCACGGATATATCGTCTTTTTAAATTCTGGCAGTTTAATGCCTACAAAAACGGCTAGTAGGGACTACTTCCCGGGTTCGTGACGTAACAAACCCAGATAAAACCCGCCCTCGGGAAAAGGCAGCAAAGGGGGCGAGGCCATGCTGCGCTGCTTTAGAGAAGACTGAGGAATAGAAAACTAGAGGTGCACGTAAATATCTATTCATATATGAATCGGGATTTTGTCTTCTAATGATTCTAATGGATTCCCAAGTTTCAAAATCAATTTTCTAAAGCAGCGGTTCTCAATACAAGGGGTCACGAATATATCGATACACGTGAGTATCGCGATATTTTGTTTGTCGATACTGTATCGATTCTCAAAAACGGAATATCGATATTTAAAAAAAAAAAAATCATACAAGATTCATGGCAGCTGTTTCGTTTTGAGTTTATATCCCGACCACTAGATGGCAGTCTTCATCTCTGAACCATAGCTCTGAACTTAAACAGTGACAGAAAATAATAGCATTAGGGCACGCCACTAATGTTAGCGTTAATATAGTTCACTGCTAGTAATGGAGGATGAAAGAATTGTTCCAGTTCCCATTTCGGTGTACAAAGCAGAAGTGTGGCTTAATTTGGTCTTTTAACGTTCCACCGCTTGCCACGTCCCGTGTGAAGAGCCTCGAGCGGGGTGCGGCTGGCGGTAGGGTCGCCGTGCGGCTGCAGCTTTCTCTCGTGGTGGGGGCATTTTGTGCAGTTGGGGTGGTGCTCGCGTCGCGGTCTTGGCATTTCCACGCGGAACATAAATACAAACTGAAAAACCTGTGAAATCCAAGTGGAAAGGTTCTGAGAATGTTCAACATCTGTAGTTATTTTATTGTTTTAAAATAGTTTCGTTTTCTTTAGGAATCCTGCAAGCAGCTTTATTTTTCATTGATATTAAGCAGATTTAATTATTTTGTTCAGATCAAAATGTAATGACATTGTATGTTACAATTGTAAACTTAAAATTTTAACCTTTAAAGCAGGGTCTAAAAATATATATACATGTTTTTCCCCCCCTGACTCGTACTGCAAAAAGTGGTTCAATTACGTTGAATGTTACAGGGACTGATTATTGCAAATGCAGATCCCACTGTGTTCTGGTTAAATAATTTTACATTTTTTTTTATTTCTAAGGTTTGCATATGGAGGTGTGTTTTTTTATGACAGCTTTCCTAAAAATATATCATATTCCTAAAATAAGAAATATCCCAATATATTGCCTTGCTTATATCGCCAACATATCGTATAGCAACCCCTGTATCGCGATACGTATCGTATCGCCAGATTCTTGCCAATACACAGCCCTACTCAATACGTTCCTCACGTCCCCCTGCTCTTCCCATGCTCTCTCTCTCTTCTCTCTCACACATTCTCTCGCTCTCTCTCTCTCTCTCTCTCTCTCATTCCGCTCAGCTCCAACAATGAACTGTTCCAATTATACACTTATTTTCACATAGCTATGAGAAGCGTTAAACATAGACGCGTGTGCAGTTGCCGTACTGTATTAAAGCTTTAATCAGGATAAAACCTTATATTAAAAGTGAGGTGAGGGGCGGGACGTTTATATACTCACTAGAGGCGGTTTAGCCAATCACAACACACTGGGCTAGCAAACCAATCAGTGCCCATCGCCTATTTCTGAGGGCGGGGCTTCATAAAAGCAGGAAATGATCAGCGTGTTTCTCAGAGAAGGGACAGAGCGGTGTGGAATAAAGGTAAATTATGTGAAAAATAATGCGTTTTTTAAAAAACGAAGCATTAACACGTTAGACTGCACCCCATAAACACAATCAAGCCTAGAAAAAAAACTGTGAACCACCCCTTTAACTATATATAACAGAGGCATTTTTGTCCAATATCTTGAATTTTAGGGACATTCTAACTACGTTCTCTAGGCTCCATCATGCAGTGAGTTGTTGCCCTGCCTCATATTTGTCATCAATCAACTGTATGAAATGTCAGATGACCACATAGGTCTGGGGCGGGGCAAGTGCATTAAATTGGTTAATGATTTTAACGTATTATTTTTCACCATAATTAATTAGTTTCAACAAAAAAATTTAAGCTGGAGACTGCTTTTGAATTGTAATAATTTTTCACATAAGAAACTTAATTTTAAACAAAATAAACAAAAGCCATGTTGTGATTATCATATGAAGTTCATTAACAATCTGTCAGACTGAATCACATCGATAACTTTTGAGTTTGTTGTTCATGAATCAAATCACACTAGTCAAGCTGTATGTTTGTTACTGAGTGCAGCTAAAAAAAGACAACACAATTTAAACAAGTTTTCTTGCTGTTTTACAGTACACAGTTTTTAATAGCAGGTGAAAAAGGGCCTCAATCTGTGTTCATGACCTGGCTTCAGACTGGCCTAAAGGGTGTTTACAGTGCGACTCAAGAACTTGTGTGTGCTTATCTCCACACGTTTTAAGATAATCAAATACAAGCCTTCAGCTGCTTAACCAACCCACTTTAAAGAGCTGCCAAGGTAAAAAAGATTAAGAGCGTGTGTGTTTGAGGGGTCTCTGTCATCTCAAACTCTAAATTCATTAGCAGTGCAGACTATATTAAAGTTTCAATCTGCCTGATGCATGAATGCACATTGCCTTTTCTTTCATCTTCCTGTGTGTGCTCTTACCAGTTCCTGAAGTCGTCTCTTACTCATTCCTTTCCTCTCCAGCTGTTTCTCAATCACTTTGGCATTCTGGGCATAGGAATCCGCCACCTCCCGCTGTAGGATAACCCAATCACAATCAATCACAGCTCTTCAACAAAGAGAGATGATGTAAGGGATGAGTCAGGCCAGATAGGCATCTGATGAACTTAAACTCACCGCTTCAATCTCTTCCTCTTCTTCATCGATCGTTGAAACAGTAACAGAGCTGAACTTGCCCATGTCTTTGGTGCGTTTTGTCATCATAACCTACAATGCATACAAAATGCATATTACACAAACTTGTTCACCTCATATTCTGCAATTCTCTCACATCTTTTCAAATAAAAACGTGGTGTCTTACCCTGACTTTCTTCGGCGTCTCTTGTTTCTGGCTGTATACGCTTGTGTTGCCAAATCCCTGGCCGAACTTCACCAGCGCTCCATCCACGATGAACGTCACTGGAGTGCTTTTCATCTGATGCTGATAGAACAAGAACAGACCACACCTACACAGAACACAAAAAAAGTTCAAAAAACACATTAAGAAAGAGACACTTTCAGTGTTGATTTTTGAGAAAAGTCAGATTAGCTGACTCAGACAGTAATCAAACTTGCTAAAAATTCTGAGATCACACATAATTAGCACATTTCACAAGCAAAATGCCACGGCTGCAATCATTCTCTCTAAGCCTCGACGTCAGCCTCTTGGGCACAGCATGACACAAGAAACTTGTGGACTGACTGTTGTGCATGCTTATTTAAGGACAGGAGATAATATGACTGGAAAAGACCACAGTTTTCATGACTGAGTCATAAATTATGCATCATCCTGAAGGGGATTATTTATGACTACATTATACAGTATATTACAAACCTATTAACCAAAAATAAATAAATAAATGGACACGGAATATTGATTCAATCATTTTATTACACTTCTGTTCAAAAGTTTGTGGTTGCGAGATTTTTGAATATTTTAAAAGAAGCCTCCTATGCTCACCAAGGCTGCATTTACCAAAAACAGAAATATTGTGAAAAATTACAATTTGAAGTAATGATATTACTACAATTTAAAATAAACGTCTTCTATTTTAACATACTTTAAAATTTAGGCTATTAATTTGTCCTGTGATGCCAAAATTGACTTTTCTTTAGTGTGACTTCAGAAATCATTCTAATATGCTGATTTGGTGCAAACATTTATTATTATCATCAATGGTTTTTGATCAATTTTATGCATCCTTGCTGAATAAAAAAAAAAAAAAAAATAATGACCCCAAACTTTTGAATGGTAGTGTATGGTAAAGTTTGGCCATTAGCCAATATGAAATATTGGCCACAGAATGGTGCGACTGACTAATCAAATTCAAGTATTCCAGAGAGCTGTGGCTTGTAATAAGTTATTACTGAATAAACTGTATGCTATAACCAAGTGATGTATAATTGTGTTTGTATGTAACACACTTCATGCTGTAGACAGTTTAATATCACGCATTCTGTATGCCTGCTGTATCTTCTGTGCATTGTGAAATGAGTATGCGGGCTTACTTACTTCCCACATTTTTTGCGAAACTGTCTTTCGATGCCCTCTGACCTGCAGGGAGACAAACAGCGGTTAGTGAATCTTAATCAATATCTCAATGAACAACTTCAACACAAACGTACAGACAAACACACACCTTTTCAAGTACACCGTTTCATCTTCCTCCACGTTGCAGAACTTGTGGGCGTGTTTTGCTGCATCAATCACTCTGGCTTTGTCCCGTGGTCTCATGGGTAATTTCTCTATCTGACAGTCTAAAAAAGAACACGTGGGCTTAATTATCTCTCTCTTTACTTCTCACACAAAGCACACACACTGCAGAGCCAACAGACAAAACCTACTCTTGTAAAGCAGAAAGGTGATTGACTTATTGACCAGTATGATCTCACTGACCTTTCCTCATAGATATCATCCAGAACATTCAGATGTCTGCAATATTAGTCTGTACTGATTGTACACAAAGCTGTATTGAATGAAATCTAAGTTACATTTAGTTGAAATTCACTTCTCATTATATTTCAACTACATTTAGTTGAAATTCACTTCTCATTATATTTCAGCTAAATGTGTTATTTCTCATTATCACACTCTTGCTGAGGTGAAGAAGTCTACAACTGGAAAAGGCAGTGATCACAAGAAAAACAAGTCATCAATTCATGACGTATCTGTACAGGGATTTTTTTACCTCAGGATACCATGCAGTGAGATTAATATAACACATAACTAATTTATATATCAATGCAATTTTATTAATATATTATAAAAATATTATTAATAAATGTATTAATTACAGTAATTAATCACATTCTGTGGCGCATTATTATATATGCCATATGTAATAAATAGGTAAATAAATACAGCATACATACATACACACACACCACACACACACGGTGGATTAGTACCCTTGTGGTGGGTAAAACACAACTGAAATGTTCCCAGGTCCAGAAACGTAGCAAGTTACGTTTCTGAGCCTGGGAACATTTCAGTTGTGTTGCTGTATATGGAGGGTCAGAAAGCTCTCGGATTTCATCAAAAATATCTTAATTTGTGTTCCGAAGATAAACAAAGGTCTTACAGGTTTGGAACGACATGAGGGTGAGTAATTAATGACAGACTTTTCATTTTTGGGTGAACTAACCCTTTAAGAAACAATATTTTGGTTGCCAGCCTAGACTAAACCATAAAATAATACTTATATTAAACCAAGTGTATATCTGCTGAATGCAAGAGTTTGACATTTAGACAGATTCTGGAACAGGACTCAGATGACACAGATGCTCTTGTGCTTTGGGATGCCCATAAAACCTGAGCATCTCATATCACGTCCACAGGCCAAAAGAGAGGACAACACATTTTGAAGTGCCAGGCGATTAAAAAAAATAATAACACCTATCCAACAATATTCACAGCATAAGTGAGGCTGAGTGGGACAAAGCCCTGTTGTGTGAAATATCAGTCCGCCTGCTCTAAAAGCATTTTCCTGTTCACACATTCAACTGACTTCAGGTGCAGGCACATACGTGTGAGGAGAACACAGTGAGGTTAGAGGACAAATCTGAACAGTGTTAAGGATTTGATTCAAACCATTTATTTGAATCATCTGAATCAGTAAAAAAAGATTTTTCAGTGACCCTTTCAAGTGTCACACTGTTACGCCAGTAGGTGGCGACAAGTGACTGTCTTTATGAATGAGTCATGATTGAAACATTTACTGAACCAAAAATAAATAAATAAATAAATTAAAAAAACAGTCATTTCGATTTGAAAGAAGCAATATGATAACTGATTTATAATACAGCTGCACGATTAATCGTTAAAAGGTCGCAATCTCGATTCAAACACCCACGCGATCTTATTTCTAATAATGAATTTTTAAAATTAAGAATAAAAAAAGAGGTTAAATAAAAGAAATAGTGCAATCACTTGGACGTAGCACAGTGCTCATTTAGTAAATGTACAGTTAAACAGATGCGTTTAGAGTCTGCATTTAAATATGGCTACTGTTTCAGCGCATCTGATCTCTCCTGGAAGCTGGTTCCAACTGTGAGTGGCATAATAGCTAAAAGCAGACTCCCCTTATTTTGAGTGCACCATTTGTATTTCTAACTGACTTGTTACCTTTATTTGACCCTTTAACTCTTACACTTTCTATTCTATTTTAATTTATTTAATATTCTACTTTATCTATATTTCTATTCCTTTTATTTTTTTTATTTAAAAAAAAACAAAAAACAAACAAAACAACAACAAGCTTTCTATTTTTTTCTATTCATTATACTTGTTTTTCTTGTGTGTGTTGTAATAAATATATAATATATACTGTATAGTAGATATAATATATATATATATATAACACACTTTGCGAGTGTACTCGTTAGGATAACCGATACTTGGCATTGCACTTATAGATGTTGCTCTTTTGTTAGTTTGAAGTTTGATGTCCTGCTTGTAAGTTGCTTTGGATCTAAACGGTCTGCTACATGCACAAATAAAAAATATAAATAAATAAATAATTCCTCAATGATCTGAATGTCTGTTTTATATTCAGTAAGCATGTCTAATGGTCTTTTTGGGGAAGTCTGGTGAGGAGTCCATTGCAATAGTCCATCCTTCTGGTGATAAAAGCATGAACAAGTTTTTTCCATACTCAGAGTACTTTTGAGATGATTCGTTCAAAAGCCCTGATTCGTTTATAACTGAAACACCACCAAATCTGCACTCCGGGCCTAAAAAAAAAATAAACACAACAGTTTGTGTCTATGACTGTGGGGGCTTTCCATAAACTCCCTTTATTGGATAATGACCAAAACTGTATTTTCTATCCCCTAACCCTAACCCTACTGTAGGGTTGAAAATTATCAAAGACTTCTGGTTTCCTGTCCCAAACCTATCTTCAGTAACAAAAGAGCCATTTGGCATTCCTGAAGGCACAGAAGTGCTGATAGTGATCAAGGCCTGTAGGCCAACGTGTATACACATAGGGGGTCTGCTAACTGTCACACTTTTTGCACAGTGGGTGAAGCTGTAATCTGCTGATTTGTCAGTTTGAATGTCTCACATTTGGTTTTTAGTCACATGGTTAAGGAAGGGATAAAAGAAGATTGCAACTGTAGCTCGGTCTCTTTTCTTTGCTGGGCGAGCTCTCTTTCGGTCACTGGGGCCATATTCTTGCTATCTCGCTCTTTCTTTCTTTCTTTTCTCTCTCTCAGGTAATTTTTTACATACATGCTGGGTACAATTATTTGTTTATGTTTTATCATCCTTCATCTATTTTGTAACCAATTCAAGTGTAACCATAACAAAATACCGTTATTAAACAACTTCAATTATAAATTATGTGCTAACTAGTCTTGATTCAACATTAACATTAAAGTGCTACCTATTGCAATACAATATAGTCACGTAGTAGCAACGCTCTCCCACATATTTAGCTATTCTAACTGCACTTATTTCCGTCGTTGGTATAAGTGGCAGTGGGTGGTAATAGACTAGAAATGTACAGTTTCATACCATCGTGCTGATAACGTTTCTTTAGTCATTCGGCAATGCTACAGCCTGAACCACTGTAGGGAAACCAGCCACCCTTACACTACCCTTTACATAAAAACCTGTTTGCTATTTATAAATATAAATTTACTATTTTTAATATTTTCCCCCCCTGGTTTTACTATCCTTCTAGGGACATTTGGTCCGACTCCCCACAATGTAGCATACACATACACATTACACCTACACATACACAGACAGACCACACACATACACATACACATACACATACACATAGACAGACAGACAGACAGACAGAGCGTCAGACAGACAGACAGACACACACACACACACCACAACCACACACACACACACACACACACCCCCACACACACACACACACACCACACACACCACACACACAAACACACACAAGAGAGAGCGAGAGATGAGAGAGAGCAAGTGAATCTAGAAAGCTCCCGTTATAATCGGTGACGCTGTCCACACCGCAAGCGTTCAATTTTGTCTTATAGCTAAAAGTGAACATGGGACGACACCATATTAAGCACTGGAAACACGATGATTTCTTAAACTTCAGTTAGTCTGATAGCTGGTGACTATTCGCTGAATGTAAACAATGAATTACTGGACGGCTGCGATCATGACTGTTGAAACTTGGGCTACTCACCCAGAACAAGGACCATCTGGCCACACAGGCAGTAATACACGTGCAGGGGTTTCTCCCCGTCATCATACTCCTCCCTGTCACGAGTGTCCGAGCACACCACACTCCGAGACACCACTTTGGGCATATTTAATCTTCGTTTACTTTCTTTTTAAATTCAGAACGTGTTTTCAGGCTTGTTTACTCCCTGTTGTCGCGCGGTGATGACGTCGCACGGTTCTGTGACGTTGGGGAGATCCGCGCATCTTTGACCTGGTTTCCTCTAGATGGCGCTGTGGATGTTAAAAAGTACTAGAATCGTATGCGGAACATCTTCTGTGACAGTCTGTAAACTGGATATGAGTCATGATCAGTGTTGGGGAAAGTTACTTTTAAAAGTAATGCATTACAATATTGCGTTACTCCATAAAAAAGTAACTAATTACGTTACTTAGTTACTTTTTATGGAAAGTAATGCGTTACGTTACTTTTAAATCTGGACAGATCTTGCTTGTTTGATTTTAAAATAAAAAAGTTATATTTTTGGCAAATATAAAAGCCTTTTCACACCAAAAGTGAAATGAATACGCCTCAGACTAAAGGAAATGTAAATTCATGTCTGTACAGTAGAACGCAGAAGAAGAAATTACAACACACTTCAGCAATAAAAAAAGACACATACATGTTTGTCTAGAGTAATTTTTGCTTATTATTATGGTTGAACTGGATCATCAAAGGTCAGAAGCAAAGACATTGGTTAATAGAATGGGATTAAATACATAAAGGATATTTGTGTTGTTTAGCATTTAATTATTGCAGGTTTGCGTCATATTCTGAGTTGCATTTTTTTATTCATTTTGAGGAATACTAAAATCTGTGTTTTTTTTGTGTGAGGGAGATGAATTAATGCATATTAATATTTATTTAGAACTACAGTAACATCTTCTGATCTCTCTCAACATGGGGACAGGAGAGATGTCAATCAATAAATTGGAAAAAAAAAGTAACTTGCGTTACGTATTTGAAAAAGTTAGCTGATACTGTGAATTATTTATAATTTGTTATGCTACTTACTTAATGCTACTCGGATCTCCTACTAATAATAATAGCTATATATTTATATTTATATAATAAAGAGTCTTTTTCACACTCAAAGCAAGAAATTTAATAATTTCTTGAAACAACTTAAGGGTGAGGCATTCCTTAATAGCCGTAGGCAAAGCATTCCATAATCTAGGGCCATGTATGAACATGGTCCTAGAGGGCCGGTGTCCTGCAGAGTTTAGCTCCAATCAACACACCTAAACGAACTATCAAGGTCTTACTAGGCATACTAGAAACTTCCAGGAAGGTGTGTTGAGGAAAAGTTGGGTTAAGGCGAGGATACAGCTAAAACTACTGGGCATGCGCACATCAATATATCATAATTTTTCTCACACTGTACAACAATAATTAATATGTTTGCATTATTGTAAGGGGTAGGTTTAGGGTTGCGGTAGGTGTACATGTTAATAAAGCCTCACATCTTATTAAGGTATAAAATTCAATTTATTGTTAGCTTCAGGCTTTTGCTGTATCCCTTCGTCACCACCGCAAGTTGGAGCTAAACTCTGCACTTAAATAAAATAAATAAATAAATAAATAAAATCTCCATTAGTCCAGCTACTCGGAAGTTATGTTTACTTTATCCTTGTAACAAGTGACTTTTTAATTTGGTAACAATGTCTAACCCTCATCTTGAGAGAATCACTCAACAAACACTCATCATTACCCATCTAATTGTATTCCTAATTTTTACTTTATCTCGCTTAATTGCGTAATTAACATTATATTACTTATTTATTATTTGACGCTTTATTGTTTTACTCAACGCTCCTAATTTATGTTATTTTACTTTATTTTTTATTATTTGTATTTGTTTTTGTAATTTTGCAGTAATTTTTACTGGATTTCCAGTCAGTGATTCCTTATAATTTAGAGAGATCTTCACCATATAGTACTGTAGTTTTTGCAATTTATAATAAATAAAAGACAACCTTAGTGTTTCTGCCTCTTACATAGACAAATATACACATGCACATTTCTGTTGTCAACATTAAAAAGACTCCCTACCTTACAAAGTCTTAACAGCAAAGTAGCAACAGGACGCCTTAAATAATAAACAGAGCATGGTTTTCCCTACGCAAGCACACGTGTGTGAGTGTGTGTTAGGAATCATGCTGGTTTGGCAGAGAGTATGTTTCCATGTCCAAGTGCTATCTGTGTGATATAGATGTGAGTGTCTCTCTCTCCTCTCTGTCGTGTTTGTGTGTGTGTGTCTCCTTGCTCAGCTCAGCAACTAGCAGCCTAGGAGATCACACTCACGGTCTTCAGAGCACACCACGCATCATGCTTCCTCCTCTCATCCTTTACCTCTCCCTTTTCCCTTTTGGCTTTTTTTTTTTTTTCATTGTTTTCAGGTAAGACCCACTTCTGTTTTTTTACCCCGTCTCTTCATCTCTAACTGTATCTCACATGGCTTTCTCATTCTGAACACAGGTAACCGCATGGCTATCTGTGGTCTCAGGAGATACTCTCAAGCATTGCTTTCCTCTGCTTGCTATTTCCTCCCTTTCATTCCATAAATATAGTGTTTGTGGTGGACTTAATACTGCTTGAAGAATGTGTAAATGATTACCTGTGCAGATGAATGAGAGAATGAATCATCTGTTGAATAAGCCGCTCTTTTAGTTAATGGGTTGCACTTTTCAAAGAAGCTTTATCAGTATGAGTCGAGAATGGTTTTATAAATGTGATTGAATGAATATAAATGCTTTTTACAATGTAAATGAGCTTCAGTCAGTTGGATCTGCCTTTCAGGATCAGACCTTTTAATTAATATAATTAGAGGTTTTATATTAATGCCTATCAGTATTATGCTGGTAAGTTCTTGTGAAATACTGATGGAATGCTGGTTCTCCTTTTATCTGGCACTTTTGTGAAGGGATAGTCTGCAGAAAGGACTTGCACATATGCATTTTAATTTTAGTTTTAGTGTTTGTAAAGCAGTGTTTGATGATCTGGTACAGTATGTGCGTCCTGTGAGTTTTCCATGTAGCTTTTATAGATATGCTGTAATTGTTTGGTCTTTTTTCATTATGAGAAACTCAACCTGTTTTAGATCAGATGGTGGACATAAGACTATCTCCTAAGACAGGTGGAAATGTGTGTGTGTGTGTGTGGGAGAGGAGAGAGAGAGAATAGAGAGGGTCGCTGTGTTGAATTATTAAAGAGAATTCAGAAGATTGATGGACACAGACACACACATGCAAGAACACACTCTGTGCAAAATTCCCCAAGGTGCTGGAAAGCAACACCATATTTATTCACTTGTCAGGAGATTTTATATTCTGTGATATATTACCTGTGGCATCTCTCATAATCCATAATCTATAATGTTTTAAGTCATGGACAGACACAAGTAAGAATTCAATATTCTCTCAAGGACTGGAGGACGTACGCATCCTTCTATGACACTCTCACCTCATGCATGTTTGTTGAAATCCTTCTGTTGGCTCGCAGTGTTTTGTTCTGCTTATTAAAATTACTCTAATTTATGTGAGAAGATTGGTATGCATATCTACAGTACCATATGAGTTTATTTATTGAATCTATTGGCATCAATCAGTATTGAATATTTCATTGTGCATTCTCATTTCCCCTATTTTGAAATTTCGTTTACCTCTGCTGTCATCAAATAATCACTTAAAGTAAAATCTTCAAAAGTAATAATAATGTAATAACACATAAATTATGCTGTGAAGCCTAAATTCACTTTACTAACACTTAAAATGGTTTAGTTTTTTTTTTTTAATTTAAACAAAATAGTCTAAAAATGTTATTCTGCTCATTTATTGGTTATTAGTCATGACATGAAAACAACGATCAGTGTTTATATTTGCCAGAATTTTATTATCAGTTTAGCCCTATGTGTATACATAGTTATGTTTCACTTTTTCTTTGGAGTTTAACGTGACCTTCTAAAACCATTAATCAGTTGGGGAGTCTCTCCTTAGAGAACAGCAGCTTATGTTCTTTGGTATTTAGAAATCTTGTTTGACAAGGTCATTTCTTATACCTGTCTCCAGAAGAGCACATAGAGTTTATGTTTGTATTTTGAAGAACGTTTTTTTAATTGTAGCATCTGACTTTAAATTACTTCATAAAAGAGTTAATTAGCCTTGAAGGTAGGATGAATTCTTAATAGATGCCTGTACTAAGGCAAAGAGGAATGAGTCATATAGGGTAGAGGAGCATAAAGTGTGTGTCCATGAGCAGAATGTGGTCGTTTGAAAATAATCTCATGCATTGAAAATAATCTCATGCATACAATTAAATGGCAAAAGAAACTGATGAAGTAGTTTTCAGGTTGAACTCAGCCTCAACCCAGAAATACACTGAATTGAGCAATTTAAAAAAAGAAAGCAAGAAAGAAAATTGATGAATTATACCAATTGAAAAAAGAGATGAATGGAAATATAAAGCTGCTAAATAGCAGCAAAAGGAAAAACTACCACTCAGTCAATGTGATTTAGAATTTCAGTAACGACTTTAAAAAAGGACAGTGCCAGAAAAAAGATGACATCAATAGAAGTATTCCCAAGAAGAACGGATTTAGGATTCCCAATTTTTTTTTTAATGAACCCAAAATGCTTGTGTGCTATTTATAAAACAATTGTCCCAGCTCTGAAAAATAATTTTATTTTATTTGTGTTTAACGATAGGTAGGCCAATTAAAATGAATTTTGCGTCCAATCGATCAGCTTAAATGTATCAGTCTATTTTTATTTAACTTATACAATAGTCTTTTAGAGTCACCTTGGGCCCAATAGTGGCTATATGGGCACTCTCAGAAAAATGTGCTAAAACTCTATGTAAGTACAACATGAGTACAACATAGCTTTACACTGGGGCGGTATCCTCAAAGGGACATCTTTTTACTTTATTTATTTACCCTTCAATGGTTCATACTAATACCTTAAAGGTACATGATCACTACTCTAAGGTCATAATATGATTATTTTAGAGGTAGATATATATACAAAGTTGTCTCTTTAAGGATACTGTCCCCATGACAAACTGTTTTTTTCCACATTTTTTCCACATTTTTTATGACTGTGGGTCAAAAAAATTAAATGTATCTCCCTTAAGGTGATAAACTAGAGAGAGTTAGCTTCTGGACTGCATGAGTGTGTGTGTGTGAGAGAGAGCGTGGCAAACACACCTTTCAGTTTCAGAGTCACACATCAAGTTGGATTTATTTTTCTTGTCTCACACATCTTCTTATTTATGGTGAAAAGATGATAATGCAGATCATCTGTGCATGTGCAAGCAGATGTGTTTTAATTTGTGCCTGCCTGTGTCTGAGAGATTTCAAGAAGGAAACACCAGAGCATGAAGGTACGGTGCTGGAGAGGTGAGTTAATGGGGTAGTGCGCAGTTCAGGGCAGACGGACTTACCGTATACGTGACTGACTTACTGTCTGATAATGATGGCAGAGCTGCCTGTGAGTATATTGGCAAGGTATTCAAGAGGATTATTCAAGTGTTTATGTGTGTGTGAATGATGGAGAGAGACTGAGGATTTCGGCTGACCCTTAGATTTGATGGGGATATGTAGAGGTGTCTGTGCTACATGGTAGCAGCTCCCCGGAGCTTCACATAGACCAACCACTGCTTTATATTCATCCTGCAGACAGAAAGAGAGAGAGTCCATTGACTAGAACATAGCGTAGATGAAAAGCAGAATGAGGAATGCGGGATGGACAGTGACTAAAGGTTTCTGTCAAAGAGTCAACGAATGAAAGCAAACGAAATGCCATCGATTTCTATGATGTCATCAAGACTATTGTCAGGGGGAGACAACGTTGTCTTGCTCCGGGCCGTGATGAGAAGGACCCACTAAGACTCCATGGTATATCATACACACTGTAGGCTAAAGGAATCTTACCCATAAACATTTTATCCCTGACTGTGTGAATTTTTACGGTGACCCAGCATCAGAAATGAGTTACAAAGAAGTGACTTAATAAATGAAGAGATCAATAGCACACGCTACACACCATCTAAATGTTTTTGCCACTTTGGAAAGTAGTGTTCATACAGTTAATATTAATGAAATACATACTACATAAATAAATATGAAGAAAGTGGCATAGATTAGTGGTTCTCAACTATGGGGCTGTCAAAGGCTGAGAACCACTGCTTTAGAAGTTTTTCTTAGATTATAAAATATTATATTCATAGCTTTATAACTAGCCTTGAAGGTACATGTTTTACCTTTAAATCGTGTATAACTGACACGATCATGTTCTTCAGTCATGTATTGGCAGATATTATCCTCTCACAGTCTCACAGTTATTCAACTGAAATATTATAGATAAACCTGAAGCCCCCATCGCTGTTTAATCTCCCATTTCCATCATTGGAAACTTCTCCTCAGTCCAAATGCAAAAAAAAAAAAAAAACTGTCTGGGTACCCTGCAGAGCTTTGAGAGCTTTGAGAGCTTTTACTTTAAGAGCTTTATCGAAATACTACATTTATTTTCCTCGCATGATTCCAGCTCAATAACTTTTTCTTTTATTTTCAATATACTGTAATCCTGGCTGGTAGACTTTTTGTTGTGTTACTTTAATATGATCTTTTATTGGAAGTAGCAGATACAACTGGTTTGAAGCCTGTTCATTGGTAGGGGTTGCATATCTCAGGTTTGAATGTAAAGATTTACATATTAAAAACTGATTATAAGGTAAGATTTCACGCTTGTTCAGAACCTTACAGTTCCGAGGTGTTACATCACAGCTGCAGTGTGCTGTAATGTCATCGGTTTGAAACATACAATGTGATGCTGTCATGAGGCTGAGAGGTCACGCGAGTGGTGGCAGGGTTACCACTAACCAACCTAAGTCTTCCATCAGTCACGTGACCTATCTGCATCGTGGACTCTGACCTCCAGAAGTGCAATGAAAGGGACGACAACAACATTCGCACACATTTCAGTTGGGCATAATTTCTAAGCATCAAATACACTGTAACAACAAGATATGTTTTGCCAGAGATTTGATCTTTTATACGTGTTTATTTGCCATTTGAAGCTGTGTATGTATTTATGTATCTCTCATATACCACATCCACAAAAAAGACGGCTGGAAGGTGAACACTGAACAAACAACATGTACATTGCTGCAAAACAGGCAAGATTTAAACTTGAAAAAAACAAAAAAACAAGGACAGGGACAGGGACTCATTCAGTGCAATTTGATAAATGAATCAGTTTTGCTGGTTGATTGATTAAGTCAGGACTGTTTGAAATGCAACTCTCGGCTGGATTTTATTCATTCTGGAAAACATTTTCACAAATTATCATGGCAGTTGTATTTATTTATGTTATGAGTTATTCTGGGTTTTTATCTGACAGGACTAAAATATACTAAAATGAACAGTAAAAACCTAAAGCCATGTCTGAGCAGATGTTGGCATTACTTTATTTCTGTTAATGGATGTGTTTGTGTGTATGTAGATTCTTCAGGTTCTGATATGTGTCCATTGGGTCAGTTTCCGTGTGGGAATCTGTCAGTGTGTTTGCCTCAACCACAGCACTGCAATGGACAGCAGGACTGCCCTAATGGAGCAGACGAAGAGAACTGCGGTAAGACTGTGGGCAAGACATATGGACAATAGATTGTATACAAATGCATGCACACTAATGCATGTGTGCAGTCATTTCCACATTATATTGTCATAAACACACATATATACACACACACACACATGCAGAGCTGTGTGTGTAATGTAATCCATTATATTATACATTTTAGGTAATGTAATCAGACTACTTTTTGATTTAAATAGGATAATCTCATACAATATTGATATAAAAATAAAGAGAGTAAGAAAATACATTCCATTTGTTGTAATTAATAACATGAAGTGCGTTAAACATTACGTTACTTCAAGGTTTCCCAAACTGGGGTTTGTAAATGAACTGCAGGGGCTTCATGAGTTTAATGAAAAGCTAATAATTAAATCACAAAAATGTTAAATTAAAATCAATCAAAATAAACACTTACTAAAAAGATTATTTTGTTTACTTGCATGTCATGTGACCATTAACCAACAGAGAACCATATATTATATAATATAACCAATAATTAACCAAACTTAATTATTAAAATATTTATTTTAAAATCTAAAAGTTTGGTAATGCCTACATTACATGTAAATAAGAAAAAAACGTGAATTTGAGTATTTTCAAATGTGTATGACTGAATGTGAATACACTGAGTGTATATAAGCGGTAGGCTATTTTAGAAAGGAACATTCAAAAAATGAAAAAGAGGAATTAGGGAGAATCAATAAATTATGAATAATTTATTTCTATTGTGTGGTATGTGTTCATAATCAATAAAAAAGTAACTAGTCTGATTTATAATGTAATTTAAAATTTAATTTATTCTAATTACAAGTACTTAATTTTTGAAACCTGATTACATAATCCAGATAACATGTAATCAGTTACTACCCATCTCTGCACACATGCACAGAGAAATATGAATATTCAAAATACATAAGTGACAATATTAGAATATGTGTGTGTGTTGCAGTGGATAACAGTGGTTGGCCCCATCTGTTTGATGCCTTCATGAAAACAAGGGTCCAGGAGTCGAAAGAGTGCAGTAAGTATTCCCATTTGTCCTCCCTCTTTTCCTCTTCGCTTGCTGTATCTTTCTCTGTCTGTATTGCTTTGAATGTATGTGTGAATTGTTTAAGGATAAACATGCAAAAAGACTACATACACAATCATTAAAGGCTGATTATGTTGTGTTGAATCCTGCTGCAGCACAATATTTCTCTACTATACAAAAATGACAGTGAGGTGTGAGCGTGACTTTCTGTTCACAGTTTTCATTTGTTTTCTAAGCTTTTTTATTTGTTTGCCAGAGCAGGGCTTTCAATATAATTTGTATAATACTCCTCTTAGAAACCCATGGTGTGTAAACCCATGAATGTGAGATGGGGTTAATACTTAACAACTCTCGGTTAGATGGAACAGGTCCTTTGAATGTTATCACTGGGTATTGTCAATAGGTGTTATAAACTGATGCTAACACTAGATGTTATTGTGTGGCTTTATCATTGGGTGTTATTTGGTATTAGAATTAGGTTTATTTCTTTATTTTCTTTTTCTTAATTGCCTATTGAACAGGACAGTCAAAAATGAGTTAAGAACGTAATGTGCACTTCCTCTGATTTTAAATCATTTTTCATAGAAAATGGTATTTTTTATTCCCTTGAGAACTGCTGTGAAATTCTAGCAAACACTCTAAATGTATGCTTTTATTCCCTTGGCTAATCTTTTAAATTTGTAGAAATTTCTTTCTAAAATAACCTTATGTGACACTTCTCAATTGATAGAACTATATAAATATGCCTCTTACAGTGCAGCTTCAAGAACTCATTGAGTTGTTTGTCCCTCTTTCATCTTTGAGTGCCAGAAAGAAGGACACGGACAGGCAATGTGTTTAGTTTGGTGAATTTATTGGACACGCTTCATTGTCTCACTTCTGAAGATCAATTTGTTAAAAAAAAATGCAAACAACAAACTGTTTCAAACTCTGCAACAAACCAATCTGTCACACTTCTGATTTGATTATAAAAACTTCTAAGCAAATTGACCTAAATTAAAATCTCACCAAAAAGAGATACATTTGCCTGGATGAAAGGGAAGGAAAAGAAGGAGAAAGAAATTTTAACTTGACAACTTACATTCTTGACAACTTAATTATTATTTAATGAGTTTTGCTGGCTACAATAAACTGCAGAGAGAGTGAAAAAATGAAAATGTGTTAAATAGAATTGCAATATAAACTTCAACTAAAGCTAATGCTAAAGAAGCTCAGCTTCAAGTTCAGCTAAATGTTTCATTGTCCCTGTAACTGTGCAATTAAAATGTAGTGATGCATCAATAATGGCATTTGTTTTTTTACACATATGTAGCTAAAGAGGCTAGGCTTAAAATGTACACCAGAGCATGGCTGTTTGCCAGCTGTGTGAGTGTGAGCAGGGGGCAAAAGTGATGACCTGTATTCAGTGACGACCTGCCACAGTTCTCTGCGAAAAGCAAATGCTCATCTTGAGTGTCCACTCTTAATACAAGAGGTGTTACAGCAGTGTAGCGTATGGAAAAGGACAGGGCCCGAGGGTAGAAGAGCCAGGTTCAGGTTGTTTTATTGCGGGAGCAATACAGACGTTTTGCTTGGGGACAGTTATCTTGGAGTCTGATGATCCGACACGCTCTCTCAACAGACTGCAAACAGATTGGACTAAATGAAGTCACCAGAAAGGTCATACATACTGATTTGCACTTTTGTGTTACGCCAGCTCCATTATGGATGAGAATCAAAACATTTCTGCAAAACTTTCTTCCTTAAAACTTTCTTTCTGTTTACCAAGTGAAGCCATTTAACTGAAAGGTTCTTGGCCCACCTAAGCTGTATGAAGTTAGCAAAGCGTTTGGTTTCCACCAATTACTTTCGGCTGGCAAAAGGGCTGGTGCAGTGTTAATAGACTGATCATAGTGGCATGAACTCAAATTCAGATAATTTGAACATTATTACCCAGCAATACCAGTGTAGAGAAAAAGTGAGAGAAAAACTAGAAGAAAGCTTTAGAGATCGATAGGAGAAAAGGGTGATGGTGGTGATGTCTAATTCCAAGGGAAATATACTTCTTATTAGCTTGGTGCCTGTCCTCTACCATCACCTATCACTGAAGACACCAGCTCTTAAAGGTAACACAGACACCTAATTTAATTTTGTAGAACAAATGTGTCAAACTCAGCTCATGGAGGGCCACTGTCCTGCAGAGTTTGACTCCATGCCTAATTTACACCCACCTGTCCAGCTTCAGTCCTTGATTGCCAGAAACTTCCAGGCAGGCGTGTTGGAGTTGGTTGGAGCTAAACTCAGGAGTCGAGTTTGACACGTGTTCTAGAAAAGTGAACTCCTAAATGTGACAATTCCCCTGCAAGGACCCCATATCTAATAAAAATGTAATTATTGTAATTTAATTTAATTACATTAAAAAATTCAATTTAACATTTGCATTTTTATACCACTTTTCTTTGAACATTTCCACACATTTCCGTTTGAAAATCCCTTGATTATACAGTCATTCAGTAGTACACCAAAACTGTCACATACTGTACTGTCAGTGGATAGCAGATTGGGCCTGTCAGAGACGGTCTTTCTAACTGCAGATGTCATGCAGCACTTAATGGGGTTTCCTCCTTGCTATGCATGTCTCTCCAGAGCTTTGGGTTTAATGGCAAGCGATAGACTGCTGCTGCTTTCTGAAAGAAACTGTCCTATGTGGGCTGAGAGGGGCTCCCAGGGGGTTGATATTGCTCACAACACTATACTGTAATTTAGAGTTCTTTAGAGGTTGATCATGGTGGTACAGATAATTTTAACTGTACAGACCTAATGAACTTAAAAGAAGGGTCCAGTTTATTTATTTTTTGTTGCATCCTTTTTGCAGAATGATTTGTATTTTTGAGGTATACTGCAGCATAACTGACAGGAAAAAAATCCTCTGTACTTTTAAGTTTCAACCACAGATGGCGATAAAGAGACCCAAGTTCTGTAGTGCAGCTTTCATTAAAAAACACTCAATATTTAAGCCCCTATCACTGCTTGTCTCATGTGTCTACATGCAGACTGATTTCCAATAGATAATGTTTCTTTAAAACCAAATGCACTGTTTAAACTGATCAATGACAAATACGGTCCTATTCAATATTATAGCACTCCAGAGTTAAGGAGATTGTCTTCATTTACTTACTCTCATGGCATTCCAAACCGACTTTGTTTCTTCTGCAGAACACAACATTTAAACATATATTTAAAGGCATGTTTCAACTGTTTTTGTTCATACAATCAAAGTCAGTGAGATTTAAAACAACACTGAACTCCATTTACTTTCATTGTATGGACAGAGAAAAGTCATAGGTTTTTGAATACGTAAATGATGACAGCTTTCAAGCAATCACCCTCAATTCTTGTCATAAATTTGATCATATCTGAACCTATAACACAGATGGGGGTGATAACAGAGAGTAGTGGAAATGTTCAGGTTGTGGCTGCCAAAATATTCTCAGTCTAAGCCATTTTTATGATCTTTTTTATTCTTTTCCAGGGCAGAAAAGAAAAGAGTTGTTTATAGTAGCACAATGTTGCAGACAATAAATACACACAGGACAATAAATATAGACTGTACAGTGCACATTAGACAAAGCAGCTAATGTAATATCCTGTAATGATGATAGAGCAAATAAGTACAGTAAGTGTCACAGTTTTATGAGTTTTTATGAGAATTAATTATTAAATGGTTTGTGGTATAAATGACGCAGTGTATGTGCAATATATGGAATCTGTGCAGGCATGACATGCAGGGTCGATAAATTCTGACTGCCTGTGGAAAGAAAATGCTCACATAGGTGTTCCTTAGCCTCGGGTCTGACAGATAAATGGGGTCCTTCCGTAGGGTGGAAAGCGGGTCACAGTGATGTACTGCCCAGTGTTTACTATCCGTTACAAGGCTTTCCTGTCAGCACCAACACAACTTCCATAGGCCAGAGAGAGTATGTCAGAAAAACTCTCTCTGTACAAGCCCCGTGAAGCACCAGCGAGAAAAGTTTCTGTGTGGAGTTTGTTGATTAGGGTCTGAGGTAAGATTGTGTTGAAAGCGGAATTGAAATCAGTGCATCCTGATGTAAGGGTCTTTATTTTCCAGGTGACCGAGTGTGAGATGGATAGCGGTTGTTACAACATTCTCGGTTGAGTGGTTATAGGCATTTTAGTGAGGAATCAGAAGAGCTGGGATGGAGGCTTTTATGTATGCCCTGACCTGCCGCTCTAAGCAGTTCATAGCAATGGAAGTGAGAGCCACAGGGGGATATACATTCAGGAGCCTTTCACTGGAATAATGATGGTAGATTTGAAGCAGTGGAGGATCAAGTACACAAATCCTGTATACACCATGCAGTTGAAATGTCTGCTTACAATAAGTACATTCAAAAGTTTATTCAAGACTTTGTAGATTGTACAAGTACTTGTTTATAAGGACTACTATTTAGTTAGTCGATAAAGGTGAATGTCGGTGATGCTCAATACTAATCATAATTTAATGTAGTTAGCAGACGCTTTTACCAAAGCGCTTACATTGCATTCATTCTATACATTTTCTACCAGTCTGTCAGAACCACTGAGCCTCTATATCATATATATATATATATATGGGGGTGATATATATATATAATATATATATCTATTATTCTATTATAAATCAGTGGTGCAGCAGCACACTCTAAAAACATTTGAGCTCTAAAAATAAACATTTTACTTCTGTTTCTTTGTTCATTTTGAAATGGGCAAGTCCAAACAGCAAATTGTTCAATTGAGAGTCGCTCCAATAGGATCACTGAATCAGTGAGTCGTTAACTGCTGCATTCAGATCAATTAATTCACTGATGAATCATTAAATGGGATTTGTGAATCCATCCAATCGATTCATTAAAATAGAATGCTTAATTCGTGAATTGGACATTGCTTTCTCATCTTGGATTGTGCCCTGATTTCTTCAGTTTCTGAGTACAGGGGATGGTAGGCTATGTTTTATTCAAATGTTACCGAAGATATTAGTTTATACTTTGGAATGTAGTAACTTATTATGCTCTTTTCAGTCCCAAACAAACACTTACCAGTACTAAATTAAAAAAACCCACAGGAAATAATGCTTTTCCTGACTGTCGAGGTTAGGTGAGACAGACACAGCTGTCTCAAGTGCCTGAATGTGTTGAAAAATGATTGTTTCAATCTCGCTGGGGGATTAAGCTGTGGATGTCTCAAATGTGTTGAGTGGGTTGAAAGAGCTGAAACTACCTTCTTTGTCAAAACTCTATGAGCCATAATGGACAAACAATATGCGGAAGACCAACTTTTATAGTGTATTTGTACGAATGCTTCAAATTCTGATCATATTAATAACTTTTTCTGTTTCTTTTCTTTGACACATTGAAAAAAAAAAAAATTCTATGTCTTGTTTTGGTGAGATGTGTAGTTTTCTTTTTTAAACGTTTTCTTACACTAACTTATCCACCATTATTGTTTTGTTAAGTGTTTACAGTTGTTTTTTTTGGCAGCAAACCTTTCTATGTGGGCACGATTCGCTTGCATAAGTGTTAAACAAAATGTTTTTATGTCATTATTTTAAGAACTGATTAGCACTATATTATGTTTATGTGCAGTAGGTGCAAGATTGTTACAACAAAACCCGCCCAATTGCTACTCAAAACTAGCCCATTCCTGTTTCGAGGGTGGTCCCCCATTCTGGGTGTAAAATACACGCTTTCAGTCGGGGTTCCCCTGGTAAATTCCCATTCCAGTGCCTAAATATGACGGTATTGCGGTGGCTACAACCCTCGACATCAAAAACAACCGCGGACTTGGCAACACAGATGGTAGCGCTCGCTAACTTGCTCAAGTGCTCCTCTTTGTGCCAATCACAACAGGCTTGGTCAGCTGACCAATCAGAGCAGAGTAGGCTTACGGAAGGGAGGGGTTTAAAGACATTTCGCTCAAAACTGAATCGAACGAACCGTTTCGAAATCATGGACAAATGACTCTATGTATAAATTTATATTCTGGGGAAATGACAGTGTTTTCTGACCTTAGATGCCTAGAACCTGTTATAGGGGACTCCAACACAATATTAGGACACTTTAATAAACCATATGACCTGCTCTTTAAGGCTTAAGAATCAAAACTAGTTAATGTGTTGATTTTTTTTTTACAGAATAAGCTAAACGTGACAGTTTAACAAGAATAAAAAGTTAAAATGAGTGTGATGCACTTTTTATTTTATGAACTGAACAAGAATACAACTGGAGCAGTTTAATGTATTAATGAGGAACATGAAAGTGTTTAAAGGTACAGGACAATTTCCACAGTAAATGGGGATTTACCATTTACTCTCTCTCTCTCTCTCTGTTTTATTTTCAGTCTCTCTGATTTCAGCTTAACATCAATACACATTGTTTATGCAATTTAACTGGTGCAAGCATGAAACACAGTGACAGCAGTTTATTTAACTAGGAAACAAAAGCTTTCAGATGGTCATGGTTGTGATGCCTTGCTGTTTTTAAATGGATTGAGCAAGGCATAAAAAGAACTGCGGCATAGATTTTATACACTAATGGGTAACACAAAAGGGGTCTGAGAGAGTCTGAGACAAAAGCGCGTTTTGTCATGTTAATGGCAGGAGTTTATCTTTTCGGGAAGACATAAGGTAATCTGTCTCTGTCTCTTTCATGCATTCTGTCTTTATCAAATGATTTCTGAAGTATAATGTCAATACTCATTAGCACAGAGCCTGTAGATGAAACATTATAGCCTGTCTCATAATAGCAGATAAATACACACACAGACACACATGCTGTCAATGAATTCTAATTATACACTTAGTACCATTACACATTACCCTTCTTATCTAAAACGAAATGAAATTGCCTAGCCAACCATATTCATTATTTATATGGAAATTCTTGCTTGGCAAATAGTACCATTCAGCATTTATTTTCAATGAGCAACATTCCTGTGGGAGTTTTAATGGCCTGTTTCTGTCTGTTTGTTTTCAGTGTTAGATGTCTATCCAGATGTGTGTCATTGTGAGGGTCGGAAGGTGAACTGTAATGGCAAAAACCTCCTCCATGTACCTGTTGTATCCTCTAATGTAACTGCACTGTAAGTATAACAGAGAGCGAGAGACCTTCTCTTCCATTATATATAAAAGCCAGACTCAGACATGTCAGGTTTACTGGTTTCAGAGGGCATTTAGGTACTAACTGGCTGACCAGTGGAACCCACTAGGACCAGACACTTTTTTTTAATCAACAGGGAACAAGACACAAATCACTATGTTTGTTTTCCAAATGTAATAACTGCTATTTTCCTCCCATGCTGCCCTCAGAGAGCTGAACAGTAACAGGATCGAATCTCTCTCTCGTGATCTGTTCATGCGCTACAGACACCTGGAGAGACTGTGAGTGACACTTCATCCTTTCATCTCATCTTCTCCTCCTCCCATAATCCTTCTTTCTGTTATCTCTTCTAAGCTTTTTAAATTTCTGAGTCTCCTTGCCTTGAGCTCAAGTCATGATTTATAAATAATGATTAGCACCAGCTTTGCAATGATTAGTTTTTTCATTTTCTATAAAACACCAAACAGAGAGGTTTCAGAATATGCATGTATGTGTTTACTTAAGGGTTCAAAACAACACTCCAACTAAGAAATTGGCCAGTTGAATTATAACTTTAAAAGGAACTGCAAAATTGTAGTGGAAACTGTAAGAATAATAGTCTCTCCCTGATGTTAGCAAAACAAGCAATTCAAATTGAAGAGATTTCAATTATATATATATATACATATATTCTAATGACTTTTGCCTTAGTAGGAAATCTGCATCAGAATTTAAAGGCAGATGATGGCAGAATATTGTAAATACTGGTTCCTCATATTAACCATTCAACCAAAACAAATATATTAGGAATAAAATGATGATATTTCTAGTTTGTATATTGCATTTGTATATTAAGCTGCAGATGGTACGATACAGCAGTGATAGGGGGAAAAAATGCAAAATACAGCTTACATGGCCAACGATTCACTTGCCATTGTCAGATGTGGAAATAAAATAATTTCAGACCCTCTCATGTGCATGATTATGTGTGTGTGTGTCAGAGCTCCATGCATGGACATAATAGCACCTGATTTTTTTAGACTCCTCTTTACCTCACATCTTTTCTTTCTGCTGACAATAAAATCTCTTCTTCATTTGTCACTAAGTGCAGTGGAGGTTTTAAAGCTCAACTTCCTTTGTTCAGACAGGATGACATTTTTATTGCCCATCAAAGTTCAACTGTGAAGTTCTCAATATAGCCAGACAACATTTACTCTTAGACAGATGAAGAAAGACAGAGAGAACCCCTCACAAGACATCTCATCATTTAATCATAATAAATGACAGACACTGCATAGAAAACATCATGATAAAGATAACCAGTATACATTCATAGTTTGGTCTAAACAAACAAACTAAAAATTTCTCTTTGAAAGGTTTAGATATGTACACCACAGTAACTACAGATTAATAACAGATAGTATGTTTTGCATTTGATTTGCATGCTAGCTCTGTTAGTTAGGCATATTTGTGTTTTATATCTGATATGCTATGTTAAGGGAATTATTTGTTTCCAATAAAGGGTTTATAAGTGTACTGATATACTACCATTCAAAAGTATGAGATTGGTTTTGATGTTTTTGAAAGAAGTCTCTAATGCTCACTAAGGTATCGTTCATTTTGATCGATGAACATTTCACATTTCATTTCAGAGAAATGAGAAATGAACATTTCAGAGGAAAAACGGTAATATTGTGAAATATTATTACAATTTAAAATAGCTGTTTTCTATTGGAATATATTTTTAATATGTAATGGATTCCTATGATGGCAAAGCTGAATTTTCAGCAGTGGACTTTTTTTTTAAATCGTTCTAATATGCTGATTTAGTGCTCAAGAAACATTTCTTTTTTAAAACTGTTGCTATTTATTTTTAATCAAATAAAGTCTCTGATTAATGAAACTTTGATCAAATGATCAGCATTAGTTTAAACAAAAATCTTTTGTAACATTATAAATATCTTTACTGTAACTGTCAAAAAAACAAACACTAACACCAAATGGGATAATTTGCAATAAATGACTGGCTGACTGAACATACCAATTATTACATAATTACTTAGCAATTAAATAAACAAATGGAATATTGATTTAAGTAGAGACTATTTCATTATCTGAGAAGAACCATGAAATGCAATAAGAACCATGAAACCTGCACACTGTTGAATTGGCTTCCAGGCACATGGCAACAAGTGATACATTACTCAAAACCTTTATACAACAATATTTGATCTCAGGATGCTGCGATTGACTATCCATTTCTTTAGGGGTAAAATGTTTTTAATGAGGTGAAAAATACAGAGCGCACCTAGAGCGACACCTCAAACTGCAGTGAATATTCTCTCTCTCTCTCCACAGACATTTGGAAAGTAACAGCATAGAAATGATCTCCAAGAGGGCATTTTCGGGACTGATCTCTTTGCGTAAACTGTGAGTAATGTGTAAATGAATGGAACGACTGTGTGTGTGACTGTGCACTATTGTATCAGACACACATCATGTATAATGTGACATTGATCCTTCCCTGAGCTCCTGTTTAAATCATTGTGTAACTGTACATCACTGACTATCTGTCTATGTAATTATCAGCATCCCATCTGTTTCTTCCTATCAGTCAGCCTGAGGCTTTCATCATCCACCCATTCATGTAAAAGAAAAAGAAGGGACAGGAGGATGTAACAATGAGGATGGTGGATTAGGCTTGATTCAGGCAGAACAGATCCATGATCAAAGAATGAATTTGAATGCATCTTAATGCTGTTGTGTGTTTGTGTATGCTTCAATGTGTACCTGGGCTCTTACTTTCAGAGATGTGCTTCAATACATACATAGCTAATCAACATTAAACTTACACTAATCAGACAGCTAGTTAGGGAGAAGAGACATAAAGGAAGGAAGGAGGAACAGCAGTGATGGCCATACAGCAGATGGTCTTTGTAATGACACATTTAACAAAACTAATCTTTAAAGGGGTCATATGATGCTATTTTAAAGATCATTATTTTGTGTATTTGGTGTAACAGAATTGTGTTGACATGCTTTAATGTTCAAAAAACACATTATTTTTCAAATACTGTACATTATTGTAGGTCCTCTATGCCCCTCCAGCCCCCTCCTTTGACAAGCGCAGTCTGCTCTGATTGGCCAGCTGACCCAGTGCATTGTGATTGCACACAAGCATGCGTCGTAAATGTAACGCCCCTTACCATAATCGCGAGCTTCAGCTTTCAAAGTAAATATCAAGACAGTTAATAATGTCGTTAGTTTTACCATCAGTTCAAGCTCACACAGTGAACAGTACACAAGCGCGGTTAGACAGCTGACGTGCTATGATTTCTGACAGGCACTTCACTCTCCTGTGATGTGACCCTGTTCCCCCCCCCCACACACACATGACCGTTACTCTGGCCTGCGCAAACTCCCGCATTTGAACAGTCAATATCCAATACTTAAACTAATAACAAAACATACATCGCGTCATGGCAGAAGTGCCAGACTGTCATAGCAAAGTCGGAATTGACCCTTTTTTTTTCTAGAAATAGCCTTTGTGCACAGCCAGCCTTGTACTCTTCAAGGTAAAAAAAAACTCCATAATGCTTGCAAAAGTCGAACATCTGGATTGTGCTGTCTTGTAAATAAATCTTTAACCAATGATTCTAATTGCTCTACTTCCGGAAGGCCAAAGAAAGTTCTTTTGCTTTTCCGCACTGCAACACACAGCGGTCTCCCTGACCGGGCTGCATCACACTACTATTCTTGTCGTTTCCTGGAACCACGCATTCTGTCTTTGCCATGCACATTTGGGCAGCTTATGCACTAATATTCCCCATAGTGACGTAGATAGAGTTCGTGTTAGAACGAGCCGTTTTAGGTAGGCGTGGTTGACTCTTACTTTTATAAAGAATATCTCTTTGGGTTTGAGACTTTAGTCTTTGCAACTTTACAGATCTTCTTTATGCACCAAGAGCTTGTAACACTCCAAAGAGAAAGGAAAAATTTAAATCGCATCATATGACCCCTTTAAACATCATCACCTCCATTAATGTGGCCTTCTCTTTCTCTTTGTCTCATTCTGTCTCTCTCTTGTTTTTTTGTTTTTGCAGTTTTTTGAGTCAGAACAGAATTGCATCTCTGAAAGCAGGAATATTTAGTGACCTCAACAGTCTGGAGTGGCTGTAAGTAGAAAAACACAGACATGTACACACTCACATAGTGGAATCGCAATTTCTCTCTTATTCTTTGTATCATTAAAATTTTTTCCATTTGTTTCCTAGGCGCTTTTCCCCTCTTTTGCGCTTTTTGCTTGTTTTTTTTTTTCTTTTTTCAATCAGACATAATTGATGGATTGTGTTCATTCTCTGTGAGAATGAATTTGCAGAATCATTCAAATGAATCTCTGCCCTGTCAGGGCTCAGACTTGGGGTTTCTGAGGAGAGGGTTATTTTCAGATGGTTCTCGGGTCACTTTTCTTTTTATATTTTGTAATCTGTAATATGCATTATTTGATGTCTTTTTGTCTGTGTGTAGGATTCTGGATGAAAACAGACTTTCATCCCTGCGTCAGAAGTCTTTTGAAGGCCTGAAATCGTTATTTTTCCTGTAAGGATGACCTGCTAATTTACCTTGACAGACATATCAAAAAGATGACATTCGATATATGCAAAGCTATTGTGCATAGACCTATGAAAGCGTATGCCTGTTTTTCATTTATTGTAAAGTGATTTCTTTGTTGAATGTATTGTATCGCTCAACAGTGAGTATGTATATCTATGTATTTTGCAGGTCTTTATTAAATAACTCTGTCGAACAATTTCCTAAAACTTCGATTTGCCTTGAGATGCCCCGTCTCAACTGGCTGTGAGTTACAAACATAATACTTAATTGTCTTGATATCTTAAAACAGTGGATCTATGAAGTATTTGGACACATAAGAAACACTTAAACGTGAAGTAGATAGATCTAAAATATCAAAGCTAATGGCATTTATTTAAAAAAATGTTAGAGCACAAATACACTTTTTAAAGCAAAACATTTTACAGAAATATGTTTCTAACTATAGATGTACTATTAATGTAGATACCAATAAAAAAGGACACTTTCCAGTTGTTGAACATTAGTGGACCATGGTTCTAGTTATTGTGATGAACTACACTTGGTTGCTCTGCTCAGGTCTCGTCTTGAGGGAATTGACTTTATACATCCACTAAAACATCCAGTTGGCTAAGAATAATATCAAAAATGGCAAGAAAATTGAAGCAAGTTCTGAGAAATGATTCGGCTTCATTTGTTTGTGTACGGGCTGCCTGCATTAGCAGAAGGTTTGAAAGACGTGCCTACATGTTACTCTTATCACTGGTTCCTCTGGTGTTAGAAATATTTCTATCTGGCTTTCGTGCTTTTCAACTTTCCGACTTTTTTAATGGTAAAATGTGGGCAATAAGTGGGTCAGTTAATTTCGGAAGTACAAGCCTCTTATTCAGCTTTGTTTCAGTAAATGTGTTTTGTTTTTTTTTGTTTTTTTACCAGAGAGTAAGTTTTGAGTTCTGAGAGTTACCCTATTTTTTATCGTAATGAGCAAAACATTTGATTCCTCATAGTATGACCCCACTAAGTGTCCAAATATGTTTGGGGCCACTTTAGCTTTTTTTTCTAAACCAAAATCTTTATATTTCATAAAGAATAATGTATTTAATTCCCCCACTCTACACACTCCGGTGATCAGCTGAAGTTGTTTGTTTCTGCAGGGAAATGGAGGGCAATAGAATTCCATCTCTCTGGGCGTCTAGTTTTAAGAACTGCTCCTCTCTTACTGTCTTGTGAGTATCCACAAACCATACATACACAGTAACATACAAAGTAAACTGCAGTGAGTGTTATGGGATCCATGGTATTTATATTGTAGACTGTTTATTTGTCACAGCTGAGTGTGGGAGAAGGGGACAGAAGTGGGACTCATCTACAGCTTCTTCTGAGTCTCTCAGCTCGGATGGAAACACTTACAAATAAATGCAGATTTAGGTTGAACTGAATAGACCCGAGTAGATTAAAGACATCGGAAGTAAATAAATTACAATAATTACTCATGTTTTAGACGTACATGTTGATATGCATCACGAATATCTAGTGCAGTGGTGTAAGGCCTTTGATTTGATCTGTCAGTGACATTTGAAGGACAGTCTGTCCTGAAGGACCGAGCCTGCAGCATCACGACCACATCTTCAACTACAGGCACTTTTATGTCCCAGAAGTTGTTTTTAATTAAAACTAACCAATTTTAATACTTCATTATTTATTCGAGCATTTCCTTTTATTTGTATATTGGCTTTGATTTACCCCAGGTCGACAGGAGTTTCAATCTTAACGCGGGAACCATCTAGAAAATTATGATATGATTTAAGACCACAGCATAAGTCTAAACCGAGCGCTGTCGTGCAACCATATAACTTCTGATCTTACATGCCTCACTATAGCTAAAAGCCTATAGGTACACTAACATAGTGTGAAAATGCTACTGTTTTCACACTCAAGATCAATTTTTCACTAGCCACCACACGAATCACCTATCCTCATGGGTGTATATTAAATTCTCACATTAAGTCCCGAGACAGTAGCGCATAAAAACTATGGAACCATTACATTACTTCATTTTATACTTTCATGCACTGCCATGTTGCACTTTATTACTCTGAGTTAGACAAAGAGTAAATTAATGTTACTGTGTATATGCACACACTCCGGATGAAAATATAAATTTCACTGAAGTGTAAATTAATATTCCAGCATCTGAGAGGCTGAATTCTCTCTTCTACTCGTACGGTATATTACTGAATCTTACATCGACTGAAGTGATAGTGTGTTTGTTGTGATATCTGATCTAGTTCAGTCACTCTGTTTCTCAATTCAAAGCTGTTTTAGTTATCAACACAGGCCAGATTTCTTCAAATATGTAATCTATTTCATGTCTTTTGATACGTCCAGTGCTTTTCAGACCTAATCTAGGACAGCGAATGCAGTTTGTCCACGTTCACCTATAAGTGTTGTGAGTCGCAATCATTATGGAATTACAATAATAGGCTCAAGCATCACTAGTACACCTCAATTACAATGGGACTAGTCTATAAGTCGTGAGTCTTCCGCACTCACCTAAAACCCGGATGCATAGGAAGAGCCCATTTACATATCAGCTGGTAGGTACTGACTATCATCTCATTGGACGGGCACTCCTACTACACACACCACGACCCAACACACCACGGGGTGGTGGAATCGGGTTATATTTTTGAGCGTAGCACTCATCATTTACGAGTACACTGAAATGGCGCTATACTCTTTGTGTCTGTGTATCAGCTATGCTCTTCTGTGAACGAGCTAAACGTCATGGTCCTTGTCACCAGTTGACGAGAGAACATGGGCCGCCATGCAAGATTAGAGAGACCCTAGGTGAGGAGTATATCCACAACTGTTCCGAAGAAATTAAATTTGAAGATTTTTTCTCATCATTATTTTCAGCTCACGGTTAGCTCGCTACTATAAAATGTTGCTCGCAATGGAGAGAAAGAAAGAGTGGTGCTTAAACAAAGGAGACTTTTCCGGGTTAGTTTCACCTTAAAATGCAAAATCTGGCGCTTGGTCTCTTACTTTCCTTATGGGGTCCAAACATGGATTTTCTTTCTTCCTGGCTCTCGAACGAAAAAAGGCAAAATGGGTTTACCAATGCTTTTCTCCCATACTCAAAAGTGCCATAGTAATGAACAAGCGACAGGGCAAGAAGTTTGTAGTCATTGGCTGCAAGAATTAAGTATGTGGCTATCAGCCACCAATTTGCGGGCAAGTCTCCCCACGTTTAAAAGAGACTGAGAGAGGCGCTTGCTAAATTTTCATCACATAGTATACCTCAACGTATGATAGACAAAAGAGAACAAAATCCCCTACAATCACATTGTAAAGGATTTATTAACACCAGCATGACCCTTATCTAAATAATAAACACGTTACCTCAGTAAATACAGATATTTTCGGTCACCTACAAACAAGCAGATCTTCCTGGCTCTCAACAGACACTGACTGCAATTCGTCAACTTCTCTTTCAGAAGCTCCTCTGTCCTCCACCCTCGTGATCCTTACTTATGGGGCATCTGTTGAAACTCCGGTTGTGCGGGTGGTACCAAAACTGAACCGCTGTTCCACACCTCAAACAGTCACCATCTTGCCAAACTCCCCATTTGACCAACAAGTGCCATAATAGCGGTACTCAAAAGGTGCGGGCGCCGAGGGAAACGAAGAGGTTAGATGCTAATACAGCATGCAAGCCGCAGCGCGGGCTGTCGTAACCAACAGGAACTCTGATCTGAAATAGTTAGATTGTAGGCCTCTTGGTCGTGTCGATAGAATATCACACTGTGTCGGAGGCCAATTTATAGAAATGGAGACAACAAGACACACGGAAAAATCTCACCTCGATCTATCGGGGCTCCAGGCCAAGAGCTCACCCCGTGGGTCCAAATGATCCAAGAACTACTTGAGCAAAAATCCCAGAACCACACGAGGGGACCTAGTGAATGACCTGCAGAGAACTGGGACCAAAGTAACAAAGGCTACCAACAGTAACACACTGCGCCGCCAGGGACACAAATCCTGCAGTGCCAGACGTGTCCACCTGCTTAAGCCAGTACATGTCCAATCATCGCTCCGCGCTGAAGTCTTGCATGATGCCTGAGCTGCTTATTGGATGATCCAGAAGAGTATTGGGAGAATGTTATATGGTCAGATTAAACCAAAATAGAACGTTTTGGTAAAAACTCAACTTGTCGTGTTTGGAGGAGAAATAATGCTGAGTTGCATCCAAAGAACACCAGACCTACTGTGAAGCATGGGGGTGGAACATCATGCTTTGGGGCTGTTTTTCTGCAAAGGGACCAGGACGACTGATCCCTGTAAACGAAAGAATGAATGGGGCCATGTCTCGTGAGATTTTGAGAGCCGGAGGGGGGGGGGACAACAAAAAAGGGAGGGGGGAAGGCGGGGCGGGGCCAGGAAAAAGGTGGGTCGAAAACCAAAATCCTGTCGCAGTGCAGTCAAGTGCAACGGGACACTAAGATGACACAGCTGGGTCCACATAAATAAACAGCCAACAACGGAAAGGAATGATCCCAACCAACCGCCGTGCGGACACACAGAGGTGGCTTCGTAAAGCATTTCCAGGTCCAAAAATAAGACTAGCCAGTCTCCAAGCTCGAACCCCATAAAAATCTTTGGAGGGAGTTGACTGAAACGAGCCTGTTTCCAGCGACAGCCCCAGGCACATTACGGCTCTAAGAGGAGAATCTGCACACACACACGCACTCCCAAAAAGCCACGCACAGGGTGTAAACACACACGACATAAGACACACACAGAAAAACCCGTTGACCTCTGTCATTGCCGCTAAAAGTGTTGGGGCAGGTTTCATGGTGTGACAGTGAGACCAGCATACTTATTGTCCACCATAATTGCAAGAATTCTTCTTCAACAACGCCTACAATGTGATTTTCTGGATTTGTTTTTCTCATTGTGTCTCTCATAGTTGAGGTATACCCATGATGAAAATTACAGGCCTCTCTCTGTGTAAAGGGGAGCACTGGCGACAATTGTGGCTGACTAAATACTTTTACACACAGCACACACACGGATATGCGGACGAGCTAATCAAGACCAGAGGGGAATAGGACTATAAGTACGTTGGCTCATTGTCTTACAACACAGTGCATAAAAAGTACATTCATTTAGGTGCTGGGAATATAGTACACACTGTTGCTGTCATCTGTGAAAGCACTTTTTCACGCTCGATGTGGATGTGGGGGGAAAAAAAATTTCACAGGATGAAGATAAAAAAAACAACGGGGTACATTCTTTTCAGCCACCTCTCTTTCCTGTCTTCGACGAAAGAAAGAGTTTACAGTTTAACCTTGGTGAATAAATTTCATTCTAGGGAACTAATGGGTGGCCCCCTGGTAGTGCACACGCTAATCTCCATGACACAACAACCCATGAAATAGCACAACACAACGGAAACAAGTCGCAACACATTGAAAACAAATCGTAACACAAAGGAAACAAATCGCAACACAAAGGAAGCACCTCGCAACACAACGGAAACAAGACGCAACACAATGAAAGACACCGAGCACACACAAACAAGCCACAACCCATTGAAAAGCAACACACACACAACACAGTGAAAGAAGCCGCAAAGACACACAGACATCGTCTAACACAACGGAAACAGCCACAGCACAATGGATACCAAAGTCGCACACAACGAAAATCTCAACATAGGAACAATCCACAATTCCACGCAACTTCGCACGAACAACATAAAACACACCACACATTCACGACACAATGGATGGACAAGTCGTCACACATCGAAAACAAATCACAAACAGTCGAACAAGCCCACATCCAACAGAACAATCGCAACACAACGGAACAAGGCCACAACACACACTGGACAACAAGTCCGAACAACGGACAAGTCTCAACATAGTCAACTCGAGAAAACCACAACCAACGAAATTAGCTAACACAGGCCCAATACGAAACACAGGTCACAACAGCATGACAACAGCTCTTCACAACACACGCAACAACCACACGACAACGGAACAATTAGCACCAAATACCAACGGACACATCTCCCGAATCCTACAACAAGACATCACCACACAACCAAATCGTAGTCCTAACTTCGGTGTCTAAGCTCTGATCTATGAGGTAGAGCTTTTGTGTTGCATGGATTGTACTGGCTTCGTCCTACTGCGTAGCCCCCATAGTCCTCCCTTTCACACATCTCCTGCTGAGTTGCGTTCGCTGAGACAAAAGAGAATAACCATGCTCTTGCTCCAATAATCTCAGCCTCTAAGGGCCAAACGCTGGACAGAGCATCGCTGTGTCCATTTGAAGATATTTTTTTAGTTTAAACGAAGGATTAAAGTGGAAAAATGAAGCCGCTGAACTAGATGCTTTGACGGGGGTACAGAGACCCGAGAACGATCAAGGACCTGCCTCCATCTCTGTTCCAGACACCCGGCCCATTCAGTCTGACGCAACATCATGTTCAGAAGCCACTTCATGCTCTTGGGGTTGGTAATGGTCTGTGCAAATGAGGGTCTCTTTATTAAGTTCGTCGTTCCAAGCTAAAACTGGTAAACCAAGAGGCTTAAACTTGAAGGGATCCCGTGCGGCCTGGGGCGGACAACCGCCTCGTCCAGAGAAGCGTGCTGGACGATCTTGACCCTGACAGTCACAATAACAGGGCACAAGGGGGCGGACCATCGGTCATCGAAACCAGTTTCATACTACTAAATGTAGTAAGTACCGCATGGGGTGTTCGGGGGGGCTTTGCTCATATCCACCAGAAGTATTTCCACAAGCCCATGACACACATTACGACAATCATTATACAGTCATTGGGCACTTGCGTTTCCGCAACGGCCAACCTGTGAAGGAACACAACAGCTAGAACTCAGGGACTTACGACACCTGTAGAAGGGGCGAGGGGCAGGGGGAGATCCTGATTGGCGTCAGTCGTGAGTTTTGAGGTGTCCTGGCAGCAAAGTGTGGACATCTGCATACAGCACACATCAGAGGGACAGCCCGTGCACGTCGGATAACTCGCGACAACCGTTGGTCTGCAGCCCCTGTGTGGGATTCAACGTCCAAAGACGGGGTAAGCAAGAACGACACGGTGCAAATCACGTCTAATAGTACACACATGAATGACGCTCCTGCGAGTTACAGCTCTAGAGCTAGGGCCAGATCACAGGGTGGTTACACCACCCACACCTCACTTATACTCGGAATGTTTCACTAGTACTAGGGAGTAGAAGGCCTTAGTAAGGGGTAAGTGTCTCGAAAACGGGGTAAATTGAGGGGTGCTTAAGCGCTCGTCTGTGCGAGGCTCGGTGTTAGTAGATCAAAAACGTGCAGCATTTACCACAATCGACATCGTGGCATGGGGGCGGGGGGACTCAGCAGACTCCGGGCGCATTTAGCCCCACATACAGGGTCGTGGAGGAAGTAGCCGCAGGGGTGGATGGCGAGGCGTCACAACGTCTGCTGGTTGAGCGCGGGACCGGCACACCATGATGGTACGAAGTAGACATCTGCCCTCGATTGACATCAGAGAGTGGGTGGGCGTGCGTCCTTTCAGCCAATTATAGCCCCAGGCATGTTTAGTGCTTAGAGGACAAGGAGACACTTAAAATCCTTAGGTGAAAAGAAAAAAAGTTAAACAATGTTGACAAAGTAAAATTAGAGCTGTAATATAAAATGAAACTTTGGAAGAGTCACATATCAGAAAAATCTGAGTAGCAGGACATTAAACAAAAGCAAGTCTCATTACTTTCTAGGCGCAACAACCAAGAGTGAGTTCAGCCAACCCCAGTGAGTTCTGCTGACCATGGTCAGAAATTAGCAAGGCTTTATCAGAAAAAGCAATAGAAAAAATTCCCCTGAATTCCTCATTTTTTTAGTCTTTGATGTTTGTATTCTATACTGATATTACACTATATTTAATTATATTGTAGTTCAGGACTGTCAAGTTTAGTATGTGTTTTAAGTATTTGATGTAAGTGAATGGCATGCTCTGTGTTTTAATATGGTTTTAAAAAAAATACCATTATAGAGGTAAAACTGCACCAGAAAATCAGTTTTAGGGTAAATATTGCCCCTGGTCGGAAAAAAAAAATTGAATTTTTTTTTCTGGTTGCTTGTGTGTTATTAACAACCAGAGAGAGAATTGGGCAGAGTAAATAAATAAATAACATATAAAAGCTAATTATCTTGCCTTTAGACAAATCGCCACGTCAGCGTGTCAATGTTAAATAGTTCCTTATTTTCGATCATTTTGGTGTCTGAACTGTTTCCGTGTGCACCATAGTCTGGTCTATCCTCAATCTGAATTCTTCGTTCTGGGAATTATGCCAGTAATTATTCAAAAAAAAAACGCCTACAAGGACCCTTGGCTTATTCTCCTGCCCTAGTCGAGCCAGCTTACTTGGCTTTTGCTTTTAATTGGCTTTTGAAACAATGGCCTTCTTATGCATCTTGGGGGTAAAAACACCTCGCAGATTAGAGTAAATGTGTCTCATCCTGTGTCCCTAATTGCTGTGTATGTGCAGGATCATGGGAGGAAATTTAAGGCTAGAGACTTACCCCTCGTGTCGTACATCGGAAGCATCAGAATTGTTGTCCGCCAGCCTCACATACCCTCACTCACCACGGTAAGGTCATATGACTAACATTTACAAATTTACTAATAGGAGCAGTTTAAAATATATAATATATCCATTTATAATTTTATCTTTTGTACTTTCTTTGCTGTCTGTTCCATATTTTTATTTTTATATATGTTGATGCGCTTGTATGCCCTCTATGGAGAGTTATCAGTATGTTCCAGACTTTCACATTTGCGCTCGAATTCCTCGTACTTCATAGTCTCTCATGAGTCAAGACAAACACAACAAAAATCTCCATTAAGCCAGTAAGTCACACAGCATGCCCTCTGAGCGAGATACAGAGAGAGGTCATTACTGTTGAATGTGCGCTGGATGGTAGCTGTCTGTCGCAGGGTGAATGATTACTGCATTTGAAAAGTCAAGCCCGCTGGTAAATACAGCTCAACTTTTTTTGCCACAGGTGACAAGATTGCCATGCTTTCCTCAGCTTGAGAATTATCTTTAACTTTTCTTCAAGGGGTCATATGATGCAATTTAAATGTTTCCTTTCTCTTTGGAGTGTTACAAGCTCTTGGTGCATAAAGAAGATCTGTAAAGTTGCAAAGACTAAAGTCTCAAAGAGACTAAGAGATATTCTTTATAGAAGTTAAGTGTCAGCCACACCTACCTAAAAAGGCTTGTTCTAAGACGCCCCCACATGTCTACGTCACGATGTGGGAAGATTTGCATAATGCCGCCCAAATGTTCACGCAAAGAAAGAAGGCGTAACTTTAATTCTTGCTGTTGCCTGCCGCTGCCATGTTGTGAACATTTCCGTCACACGCTTGAGGCATTCGGCCAATCACAATGCACTGGATAGCTGGCCAATCGCACAACCCCGCTTTTCAGACTGACTTTGTAAAAATCGACGCGTTTCAGACAGGCAGGGCATAGAGGAGAAACAATAATGCACATTATATGGACAATAATGTGTTTTTTGAACCTTAAACCGTATAAACACATTGCATTACACCAAATACACAAATTAATGTTCTTTTTAGCAACATCATATGACCCCTTTCAATCAAATGTAATATCTCCAGAACAGATGTGTTCCCCTCTGGGGAAATGAAAATGAAATAAAAAAGTAGAAGAGTGTAGGCCCTTAGAGAGATATTTAAATGGAAAGCCATCATTTCTTTATGATGAATCAGTCCCCTCCACACCAGCACTGAACAAAAGAGCCGCCGCGTGCCGAGGAGAGATGGTGCACTGAAGTCTTTAGAGCTCTGAAGCTCACGTTGAACCTGTCTGCACTTTGATGTGGAGATGAGGTTTTTGGGATTGTTATTTTGCAGATATCAGCTGCACTAGAAATTCACTTTTGATCTGAGACAGGCCCACTCTAGCAGACTGTGACAGTAACAGAAGGTTAGCTCTGCATTTTACAAACCTGTTGATGAGTTTGATGAGGGGTAAATGTGAACAGAACTGTTTGGGTGTGCTGTAGTGGCACATTTGTTTTAAGAACAGACAGAGGAACAGATACTCTGCTTGGGCTGAAGTGTTTGATTGTGCAGCAGGGTAAAGTGTTAATTCAGGTATAAGGATTAGGTAAAGGTTTTTATTTAAACGTGTTCAAGCATGGTATATTTTTTCTTAACAGATTAATTTTATTTTAACAGATTTATTTAATCTGTGGAGCGCACACACACAAAATGAATTTGTAGGTGTATGATGATTATTTTCCATATACTTAAAGTGAATAATAATAAAAGTGGTTTCATATGACTTGTGTGATATATTCCAAGTTCTCTGAATCCAAATGAAAGCTTTGTGTAACACTGAAATTTCAGCCATAAAAAGAGTCAAACAAAAGATCAGTGTTCACTGTTTAACAAACAAGTAGTCTTTTTTTAAATTGGGTATTTCCAAAGAAATATTTGTTCAGTTGTTTATGAATCAGACTAATCTGTTTTTTGAATATTGTCTCAATGTTCACTGGTTAACAGCTCAATGAGTGGCTGATTTTCAAATGAGTCCTATTTAAAATTTCCATTTTGCAAAACTTTAGAAGTTGCATTGACTATTTTTTATCAAACGTTTATGACACGTTTGTCATGACACAACCCCAGTCCTCAGTCAACTTATTATACTGAAAAAAAGAGTAGTCAGGATACCTTTCTGGTTCCACAGAAGTCATACAGGTTTGGAAAGATATGCATTTTCATTTTTTAGTGAAAAATCCCATTAACCATTTTTCAACCACACATATGCAATTATGTGTAAAATAACTTAGCTTTTTCTCTTTTTCTGTCATTTATGTATTGGACCATTTCAGTTATTTTAAGCGTTTTGAATTCTGTGGATATTCTCCCAACGTGCGGAGCTGCAAACCAAACACAGACGGAATCTCATCCTTCGAGAATCTGCTGGCAAACATCATTCTGCGCGTGTTTGTCTGGGTCGTCGCCTTCATCATTTGCTTCGGAAACATCTTCGTAATCTGTCTGCGTTCCTGTTTTGCTTCTGAGAATCAACACCACACAATGGCCATCAAATCCCTTTGCTGTGAGTCCATTATGCATCAAACATGAGTGTGACACAACCGATATGCAGCTCCTACTCAACCCCAGTGAAGCTCAAATGATCAATCAGTCAAAATTAATTTCATGCATTAAAAAGTGAGCCAAAAACCTGAAAACTCAAAGTAGTTGTCTCACTACATCAGATAAGAGTGACATTTCTACACCTCCGCAATACTTATTACACCTAAAGTCAAAATAAAACAGCATTCACAGTCTATTTAGCATTACAATTTCAATAACTGTTTTGTATATTTATATATTTTTAAAATGTAATTTATTCCTAAAGCTGCCATTACTCCAGTCTTCAGTGTCAATGATGCTTCAGAAATGATTCTAATATACTGATTAGCTGTTTAAGAAACAAACATTTATTTACATGATTAAATAATTGTATTAATGTTGAAAACAGTTTTTTGATAAATAGAAAGCTCAAAAGAAAGCTCATTATTTAAATTACAATTTTAACAATATAAAAGTCTTTATTGTCCCTTAAAAAATTGAATGCATCCTTTGTGTAATGGTGGCGGCCCACAAAATAATAAAAAAAATAGAATTACATGAATTAATTAATTTGGGCAGGAGACAGGATTAAGCCTGACGAACAGAAATAAAGTAAATACTCTCAATAGCTCAAAGGAAAAACCTTCAGTTACAAAAATAATGATAATGATAATAATAACAGTTGTTTTCCCCCCACAACAGTTCTTTGATTGAATATAAAGGTTTTCTTCTAATTAAGAGTCACAACAAGTGAGTTCAGTTTCAGTATTATATTAACAAAAATAGTCGGGAAGAAAAGTTAACAAAAGTGGCTAAAGAATTAATTTCTTTCAAAAAAGATTTAAAAAAAAACATCTTATAGAATATATATGTTTTTAGCATAACACTGATGAATAATCACGTCAGATACAGTGGGGAAAAAAAAGTATTTAGTCAGCCACCAATTGTGCAAGTTCTCCCACTTAAAAAGATGAGAGAGGCCTGTAATTTTCATCATAGGTATACCTCAACTATGAGAGACAAAATGAGAAAAAAAATCCAGAAAATCACATTGTAGGGATTTTTTTTACAAGAAAGAATGTATTTGCAAATTATGGTGGAAAAGAAGTATTTGGTCAATAACAAAATTTAAACTCAATACTTTGTTATATACCCTTTATTGGCAATGACAGAGGTCAAACGTTTTCTGTAAGTCTTCACAAGGTTTTCACACACTGTTGCTGGTATTTTGGCCCATTCCTCCATGCAGATCTCCTCTAGAGCAGTAATGTTTTGGGGCTGTCGCTGGGCAACACGGATTTTCAACTCCCTCCAAAGATTTTCTATGGGGTTGAGATCTGGAGACTGGCTAGGCCACTCCAGGACCTTGAAATGCTTCTTACGAAGCCACTCCTTCGTTGCCAGGGCAGTGTGTTTGGGATCATTGTCATGCTGAAAGACCAGCCACATTTCATCTTCAATGCCCATGCTGATAGAAGGAGGTTTTCACTCAAAATCTCAAGATACATGGCCCCATTCATTCTTTCGTTACACGGATCAGTCGTCCTGGTCCCTTTGCAGAAAAACAGCCCCAAAGCATGATGTTTCAACCCCCATGCTTCACAGTAGGTATGGTGTTCTTTGGATGCAACTCAGCATTCTTTCTCCTCCAAACACGACAAGTTGAGTTTTTACCAAAAAGTTCTATTTTGGTTTCATCTGACCATATAACATTCTCCCAATACTCTTCTGGATCATCCAAATGCTCTCTTGCAAACTTCAGACGGGCCTGGACATGTTCTGGCTTAAGCAGGGGGACACGTCTGTCACTGCAGGATTTGAGTCCCTGGCGGGCAGTGTGTTACTGATGGTAGCCTTTGTTACTTTAGTCCCAGCTCTCTGCAGGTCATTCACTAGGTCCCCCCGTGTGGTTCTGGGATTTTTGCTCACAGTTCTTGTGATCATTTTGACCCCACGGGGTGAGATCTTGCGTGGAGCCCCAGATCGAGGGAGATTATCAGTGGTCTTGTATGTCTTCCATTTTCTAATAATTGCTCCCACAGTTGATTTCTTCACACCAAGCTGCTTACCTATTGCAGATTCAGTCTTCCCAGCCTGGTGCAGGCTACAATGTGTTTCTGGGCCTGTCCTTGTACAGCTCTTTCGGTCTGGGCATGTGGAGTTTGGACGTGTGACGGTTTGAGGTTGGGGACAGGGTATAACTGATAACGAGTTCAAAAACAGATGCCATTACTAACAGGTTAACCAGGGACGGACGAGGAGCCTTAAATGAAGAAGTACAGGTCTGTGAGACCAGAAATCGTGGCTTGTGTAGTTTACCAATATTTATTTAAGAGGAATTTACCAATTAATTCTTTAAAAATCCTACAATGTGATTTTCTGGATTTTTTTTCCTCATTTTGTCTCTCATAGTTGAGGTATACCTATGATGAAAATTACAGGCCTCTCTCATCTTTTTAAGTGGGAGAACTTGCACAATTGGTGACTGACTAAATACTTTTTTGCCCCACTGTATGTGTATTACTATTAGAGGTACATATTTGATTTTGTGTTAATATATAATCATCTACTTATGGAAAGTGAATCAAAGTTTGTAATGAAAACGTTTGTTTGTTTTTTGAAATGGCAGCATGTCAATGCAGGGTCTAATTTTGGAAGTTCACAGGCATCAGACAAACAGGCTTAAAGGGTCTTAAAGGGTCGTAGTTCCCTCTAATTGCAGAATTTACACACACACACACACACGTGCCATTATACACACTCAGCTAATTATACACATCAACACATTGCTCTGAAACTCACTAAATTATACATCTATGCAGTATCACAAGCTTTTAATAAACATCAAAACACACACTCTTTCCCGCCCGCTGGGCAGATAAATAATTACAACAGTTGTTATCTTTAGATACACACACACACACACAGGGAGAGAGAGAGAGCTTGCTGACTTATGTACGACCTCGCTGACACATGAGGCACACTGCAACAACACGACTCATACCTGGACACACACACACACTTTCATTCAACAACAGAAATGGAAAGTGTTATTAGAAAAGGTTGGATCAGCTCGCGATATCTAGAGCTGTTCAGCTGAGGATCAGAGTCTGAGGACTAATCTGTGTCTCAGTGATGGAGAGAGATAGCAGACGGCAGGCTGAAAAGAGATGGATAGATGAACAGATGGCTGGAGAGGTGCAGTTTTTTTAACCCACATAGAGTTGAAAGGACACGTCTCTCTGTTAAATTATCAAAACCTGCCGCCCCCTCAGATGAGAGACATGCAGAGAGAGGTAAGAGTTTGCGATGTGGCTCTCCAGCTCTGGAGTTTCCCACTGGTTGACATTGGCTACAATATGTTTAGTAGTGGTGGTGGAAGTTGGAGGGGGAGGGTTTAGCTGTCTCTGTAGGCCTTAAACATTCAGCTAGGACTAGAATAACACAGTATCATTGCTTACTTGCAAAAACCCATTCACAGTGTGTGAAACGTCTCACCTTGGAGGCTCTGATTTTGATGAATGAAAACCGAAGTGGGGAGAGACATCTGTGAGGGAAAGAAAGATTTTGGAGGCAGTGCAGTTAATGAACGTGTGTGGGTGATTGGTGGTGTGAATATTAGCTGAATCAACTGCTCAGCAGGTTTTGAGACACACAAATAGAGAGAACTGCAAAAAAAAAAAAAAGAGACACAAACTGGCCTGACATTGCACACACCGCCAGAAGTAAAATAGCACAAAGAAATAGAACATGACTGACTGATGGATTATGAATAAACAGATGGATCAACATTATTAGTATATTTATTTATTATTATAATATTTAGTAATATTGGAATTAGCGTAAATTTATTATTTTACTTCATTAAAATTTAGTTTAATTGAGTGATTTTGATGTGCTTTTGTAATTTTTATATATTATATTTTTCTCTTTTATTTCAGATATATACATTTGTACTCGACTTAAGTTTTATTATATTTAGATTGTTTTATTTCAGCTTTATTTAAATTATCAAACTCAATTTTAGTTTTAGTTAACAATAACAACATCTAAATGTATGTGCTGAATGTAGGGCCCTATGAAATCTGTTTTATTTTTTTTTCAAAATTCTGTTTTTCCGTTTAAATTTTTCTGATTCCAATTTTTTTTTTCTGTTTAAATTTTTCTGGACTCTGTTTTAATGGTTACATTTAAATTTATAATAAAAAAAAACATGTGTAATTAATTAAAATCATGAAGCTTACACGATTTAACAGCAATTTATTAAAAGTTTAACAAAAATTTTATTTTAGGGCCCTACAAAATAAGTTTTATTTTTTTCTCAAATTCAGTTAGATTATTTAATTAATTACCAAATTCTGTGTACCAATTTAAGTGTACTGACTTTTGATTTATTCATTCAAAATTTTGCCTTATACAGTAAATTCGAATTTTATGACTGGATTCCGTTATTCAGTCCGCGTTTTCCTAGTTTTCATAGGGCCCTACAAATGGATGCATGGACAGGCTAATGGATAGGTGGTTAGACAAGATTGTATGGCAGATGGGCTAATGGATAGAGGATGAATGGATGGGAATTGATATATAGATTGATGAACAGGTGTTAAATCATATATTAAGATGTATTTGTTTATCTCTAATAGGTGCCGACTGTCTCATGGGCGTGTATCTGCTTTTCATCGGTGCCTTTGACATCAAGTATTGCGGCGAGTACAACCGTCATGCACAGATATGGATGGAGAGTCTGTCTTGCCAGTTGATCGGCTCTCTGGCCATGTTGTCCACAGAGGTATCCGTCATGATGTTGACCTACATGACACTAGAGAAGTACCTGTGCATCGTCTTCCCATTCCAGCATTACCGTGCCGGACGAAAACAGACCCTGTGCTCACTGACCTTCATCTGGTTGCTAGGATTTATCATTGCCGTTATTCCCTTCTGGGATAAACAGACATTTGGGAATTTTTATGGGCGGAACGGAGTATGCTTCCCTCTTCACTCAGACCAGACAGAGAAACCTGGTGCCAGATGCTATTCTACAGCTATTTTTCTCGGTGAGGGCAGAGGGCATCGAAGTGTGTACATTTTGTACGGTGTATGTTTGAGACCTGGATAAGCCAGTGTGTGTATTTGTGTCATTCTCTGGAGAGCTTTGAATTGGGCTTTTCCAGAGTTATTTAATAATTTTACTGCATTTCCCCAGAGATTCAACCACCTCTTTTTTAATAAAGTAAGCTCAGAAAAAGATCTTCCCTGGTAGCAACTTCACAAAAAAACGGAACTAAAAAAAGGTCTATAATCACAATTTTTCTAGTTTTCCAACAAAAGTATATAAACATCCTTAAGACATGATAAATCTCTTTGGAAAAACTGTATGAAATATTAGGATTTTTCTTCAGAGAATACATAAATTAAGTTGAATTAGCCTAAGTATTTTAATTTAATTTATTTTTAAATGGAGTAAGAAAACTTCATTCAAAATGTGTCTAAACACCTAATAAAACACAAGTCTATTTTCCTTATATTATCTGTACTTTTAAAAAAAAAATAATAATAAAAAATTGCTTTCTAAGCAGATGTCTTGTTTTGAGTATGTTTACCGGATTTTTAATTTTTTTAACTGGAAATCAAGGCAAAAATACTGTCATGAAAAGCTGAATTAGCCCAAAGAAAAAAAATTCATGAAAAAAAAAAAATATATATATGTGGCTAATGTAAAAAAATACTAAATTGGTGAAATGAGTCAAATTCACATTTGTTGAATAGCTTATTTGGTTCAATACTTTTAACTTGATGTTACTAAAGATTTATGTGTGTGTTTCTCTGTCAGGTCTGAATCTGCTGGCTTTCGTGGTGATTGTATTCTCCTACTCCAGTATGTTTTACTCCGTCCAGAAGACAGCGAAGACAGCGCGTCAAACAGTATTTGATCGAGAAGTCACTATTGCAAAGCGTTTTTTCTTCATTGTGTTCACTGATGCCATGTGCTGGATCCCCATCTTCCTCTTGAAGATACTATCACTACTAAGAGTACATATCGCTGGTAAGCAAACACGAGTGATCACATATTACAAGCAGAAGCAAATATGTGTGAAAGAACACGGCGACAGGATATTATTTTTCAGTGTGTCACTTAACTCATAATTGCCGTGACCGCAGTTTGGCTGCACATTAGCTAATGATCTGAATGAGGCAGCTCATTAATATTATACCATGGTGAAATGAGACCTGTGTATTGCAAAGCCTAGCCTGCTTTCCAGTTAATAAAACTGCAATTCCCCTGGTTTGCTCTTGTGGATATGTAATGGATAAAGAAGGATTTTTTTATAGAGCTTTACATTCTCTGATCTGGCCTATCCACTAAATATTGATTTAATTTTTTTGCTTTGTGAACCTCAACACATTGCACAAGCACATTTACCCAATTACTATAAATAAAAATCAATTGCATCACATGGACTGACATCTAAACACATATACATCCCCAAAAATTAAATATGAAACATTAATATGGAATATTAGAGTAGGTACACTGAATTTTTAGGGGTGAATATAAGGCACAAAGATGTCCCTTTAAGTGACAAGCTGTTGTACCCCTATACATTTATTTATATACTTTTATACTTTTTTGATTAGTAGATGGCTGAGGAGCCAAAGCCCTGGGTGACAATTAGACATTCAACCGCCATGAGCGCCCATGAACACTTATCAACTAGAATGGCTTTGCAGTTCTTCCCTTGGACAATACGGTTTAATCTGCACTTTCTTTTCTCTCTCTCTCTCTCTGTCTCCTCCAGGTACCCTCATTCTGTGGGTGGTGATTTTTATCCTTCCCATAAACAGTGCCCTGAACCCCATCCTGTACACTATCACAACCAGCGCCTTTCAGCAGAGACTCAAACAGTGTTTGAAATATCGCTGCCAGCAGACTAACTGACACACACACACACACACACACACACACACACTATGCACATGCTCTGAGATTAATATTCCATGTGGAATAAAAGGTTAATAGATGACAGAATAATGACCACACACACAAGATGTTCTCATCCTCAGCACAAGCTAATAAGGCTTATAAGAGCCTGTAGGGTTGAAGTAAGGAGAGCACACACGGCAACATTAACCAGCAGACCATCACAAACAATATACGCTTATGCAAGTAAAATCAAGCCTTATATGAAAAACAAAGAAATTACATCTAACTGCCATATAGACCTAAAGTAGTGCGTGTATATGCAGGGTAAGCCAAACTCTGTGGCTGTCAGAGAATGCAGAGAGGAACGGTTCGGACAGACCCCGGCGGGCTGAGGATTGGAACCCTTCCGACTGATTTAATTGCCTTTTTGTGTGCTTGTGCGGATGTGTTTGGGAAACAAAGAGGCAGTTGCATACAGTCAGGATAGAAAATGAACAAAAACTATAATGGTGGAGGGGAAGAAATGGATATAAAAAGATTTCACAAAGATCACACTAAAACCAATCCTAGCACTTCATCTGTGAAAAAGAAATACAGATCATCATGGTGTTCATGTTGGCATCAAATGACAAATTTATTCCAGATTGCTGTTATTAAGATTACAAGTTATTGTATGAGTCTATTATTTATGGAACTCACGGCTTTCATTTGTCTGCTGTAATTTGTCAGTTGTCTACAATATGTAAAATGAATGTAACATCCAAATAATTGCAATTAATAAATTATAATTACTTCATTACATTTCATTGCACCGGTTTGGCAGCACTATCTTCTGTTCCTTTACTCTGATGTATACTGTATATCTTACCACTAAATCAGGTTTTAAGAAAGATTTAGGATAGACTTCATTACCAGAGAGCAGCTTTACTGAATAAAGACGTTCATTGAGCTCCCTGGACTGCACAGTCCTAAACAGCATATGCAGGACCATCATCTGTCTACTGAGCTGGATGAAGGTTTGGGGTTAGACTTCATAAAGCCTGATCCAGATTTCAATGTATTCTGTTTAAAAGCTATTTACACAGGACATAAGTCTTAATTTGAAGAATTGATTGTTAGTTGGCATGCGACTAGGGTTCTTCTTCTGATTCTTCAACACTGTCCTGCAAAGTTTAGCTCCAATTCTTCAGTATTCTTCAGTATTATTTGAAAATTATAAGCAGGTGTGTTTGATCAGGGTTGGATTATTTCACGGACATCATGACTCAAAAACAAACTAGAATATACAGCTCCATCCATCCATTTCATCAAACCACGGGGATGCTGAAGCCCATTCAAGAGTCCCCCTCGATGAATGGCCAGTCTTTCGCAGGTTCCATTCACACTCACATCTGAGTGTTTCCAGTTCACCTGACATGCATGTATTTAGATTGTGGGGAAATCTCTTATCTTACCTGCTACAAAACGCCTTTAAACAAGAATTTGACTGCAGAAATATGGAAAATCCAGTGACTACGCTCTTTGCTTCAACCCAGTACTTTAGAAACACATTTTTGTTTCCATGCACTGAAATTACCTAAATGCCAACCTATCATATTTGTCTGCTATATGGATCAGACTATGGGCATGCCATGTGAGGCTGAAACTAGGCTTTGTTTTGATCTCCCAGCTATTATTTTCAATGGGTCCTCAAATCAGCATTGGAGGCTCATTTTAATAATGCATCTGTATAATGACCTTAGACTGATTTTAATGCTTATAATATTGCGTCAGTAACAACTAATGCTACATTTGATCCAGTTACAAAAATTGATTCAAGTATATTCTGACATGACATAAACAGAATGTTACAAGAAATCCTTTCTAACAGGCCTGAAATGTGGCCTCAATTATTTTTTCTATCACCTGAGCCAGCCAAGCTATCAGACAATATATTTATCTAATCGATACAGATGAGACACAATCAAGACAGAAGAGAGAAAAGGAGAGGGTGCAAGAGCAAGAAAGAGAGCGAGAGAGAGAGAGTGAAAACATCGCAGTAAATCAAAAACCAACCTCATCTGTGACCCTATGAATAAAACTTGCAGAATGCATTTATGTGACCTGCCACATCAAGTGCTACAGGGAACATTTTAAAGAGAGTCAAATCAATCTATATTCTTTCTATGCGTTATGCTGTAATCTGTAGCAGGGGATAACACAGAGGAGGAAGCACAAAAGAACAAGGAAATTAATTACTCTTCAAAAGACCACTGGCCTGTGAATAGCTTTGAGCCAAGCTGCTTGAAAGAACAGGAAACCACTTTGGTTTCTAGGCAGGCATTAGGAATAATACATTATTCCTAATTTAGGACATGCTACATTATCCAAAGCCACTTTGAATTGGGAAACCCTCATTTGGGGTATCCTGGGTTTAGTGGGTATGTGCCTTGCTTAAACAGACATTGGTCCTCATGAATTTATCTTCTCAAGTATATACCTTGTTTAACAGATTTTTATTTATTAGATTTTTTTTTTAGATATTTTTACTGGAAAACAAAATAAAAAAACAAAACATTTAGGTTATTTATAAAATTATCCTGGTTAGAGCAGAGCCACTGTAAAAATGAGTTGTCACAAGCACACTTGCTGGTAAGTTGATGAAATGACAACAATTATTTTATTGGGGGGGGGGGGGGACATTTATTGCATTAGATGATCTCTCATGAATATTCATTAGTGGTACTTTATGTAGTATTGGTTATTTTATCGCTAAAAGCTAGGTAAATTCCAGTAGCACACAATTTTTGGTTGTTTTAGCATTGTCCTTCAACACATTGGATTTGAAACGACATTAGACGTTTAAAATGCAGACTTTCAGCTTTAGTACAAGGGCATTATTTGTTCATCAAACTCAAAAAAATCTGCAACCAAACCTAGATATGATTATTTTATTTAGATGAACAAGAACTTGTGCAATGAATGTTGGGTCTCTAAAAATGACAGTCTGTCAAATGGCTATACTTACTACATGGTTCACGTGATACGTCTGGAAATACTCAGAAACTTAAGAAAAATTAAGCTCTTACTTTTCTAATCTTTACCTCAACAGGCTCGACTAAACTTAAAACCCATTTCTCTGGGGCCCGTGACATGGCCTGTTTTCAGTGGTGGAATGTAAATTACATTCACTCATACTGTACTCATCTAAGGTACTTGTAATTGAGTATTTTGAAGTGTGAATGTTTTTGCTACCATTGTATGGTTCAGATTTTCATTCTGTGCTTCTTGTATGAGCGTCTGAGGATGTTTTGAGCATCCAGTCATCATCCAGTAAAGTTTATCGAGCACTCATGGTCAGGTGTCCTTTTCTGGCTACTGTTGTGTTGAAATAAATAATGCAATGACTATTTTTGAACACATTTATGCCTTTCTTAGCCTGCTTACTTCTTTCTTTCTCTATTGGAGGTCAAATGAGTTTCTCTGAAGACTGCCCATTCAAGGACTAATTCATCTACTCTTTCCCTGAACTATTGACCAAACTTTATCTCTCAGGTTAAACTGAGCAGTTGTTTGCACTCATTGATATTCACTTGTGCATGCTTATGTAAATGTTTTAACACAAGATAACATTAGAATGTGAACAGTTATGACCACAGAAGCAAGAGAAATCTATTAATACATACATAGTGTAAGTGCATTCTACATCATTACCTCCAAAACCAACACAGAAAAACTGATTAGCTAAAGCCGTCTCTCATAATTCCCCAAAACGCTACTATAAATGTAGTCAACATAATCAATGCACGTTGTACATTCACATTAACAGAAAATTGTTGCAAATATGTAGCTGCTGCTGTTATGCAGTGTTCCAGGCAACCCGTAACCCGTGTTTTACCAACCTTCTACCCGTGAAAGTGCACCGGAACGGCAGTCAAACCCGTGACTTCCCACCCGTGAACTCGTACTAGATCGATGTACTCCCAGTTCCACACTCTGACGTCACATAGCCCGCGAAACAACAATGGCAGCCCCTTTCTGTCAAGACTGCAGCTGTGCACAGAGCCTATACAGGGGGTAGTGCAAATGACATACTTGTATAACAAAATAATCGGTTAATTCTAGAAGTTTGTTTACATCTAGCTACCACAATTCCTTGCGCTCAGGCAGTTTGGCGTGAGTTGCCTGGAATGCTACAAAGTCGTGGTTTGAAGTCGTGACTTGCAGGCTCAAAAAAAAAAAAAAAAATAAAAAAAAAAAAAAAAAAAAAAAAAAACCTGCCTGGAACGCAGCATTAGTCCCACTTAAACCCATTCAAGGAGGCTGAAATCGCAGATTTGTTGAACAAATTCTAAGTGCATTCTACACGTGAATGCCTGTACTACCTGTGTTGGTTTTGGAGGTAATGACGTATAATGCGCTTACAGTATGTATGTATGTATTAATTCAACATTTACATAAGCATGTGCAAGTGAATATCAATGAGCACAAACAACTGCTCAATTTAACCCAAGAAAACAAGTTTGGTTAGTCTGGTTAGAGGTGGTAGTTATAAGCGATGTCAGCCTTTTTACAGCTTCCAATGAGTGTAGACACGCTCTACTCTTTCTAAAACCTTGCCGCTTTGGCGTAACTTGCTATCATTTATCAAGCGGGTTGAAACTCCTAACTCCATCTAGCAATGAAACATTCTTCTTTTTGTTGGAACTGTCGCTTTTCATCTCTTTATTTGTCATCCTATTATTTTAGGACATTTAGCTGTGCATGTCGTTCTTGACGGTTCAAATCGCGAATCATAGAAAAATGCTCTACGTTCACCAAGCTTCCGATGGCCCACATGGGCTACATGCTGCAAATGTGCCAGGAGTTAACAGGCAGAGAACGAAAACAAAACATTTTGACTGGCTAAACAAAGAATCCAAAAGCAACGGACGGGCGTTTTAATTTTCTATATTTACAGAAACGAGAGGTGTCACAGTTATTTCAGCGCTAACTTTCAGGAAATATAATTTTAAAATGTAACAAAAAAAAAAATCACTAACAGCACCTGTAATGATAAAATGGTCTGCTAATGACATTTAAAAAAAAACACCTTTCTGCAGTTGACAGAACTTGAAATGTCTCTGTGAACAAACTAAATTTCCTTTAAAAACCCAACCCAATGTGTATTGTATTTCTGGCCATTCCAAAAACATTTCACTCTCATGTAACATTAAAAGGTGCTTGGGAACTGTCGCCTGTTAGGCCGTCTTCACAGCATAATTGGCCAATTTTAGACACTTTAATAATTAATGAGGCAAAAAATAAGGAGCACTTTATCTCCCCAGAGAAATGACAGCTCACAAGGAGTTTTCACTGCGACAGGGCAGACTGTCAGCCCAGACTGTGACTCAGATGCAGTAATTACTCTGTATCAATCAAACACATTTGGAATGAATACTGTGGAAAGCAGCTTGTATAAATGGGAGATCTCCATCACTTTCCCTAAAATACATTTACCGACATGTTTGCCAACTAAACCTGTGTCCTTAGGTGTCCTACAACACCTTGTACCAGCAGGACACCAATGTGGTCTAAATGGATTGCTGCACACCATAAGACACCTGTTAGCGGAATTAAATTCTGTTTTCAGGCTTAACACCTTGGATTGTATAAAAGGCAAACAGAAACACCAAAACTTTTTTGGAAAAGCTCCTTTATTCTAATTGCACCGGAGGCTAAATTGGAACGATACACAAAAGAGTATGACTGAAAATGAATCAAATCAACATTATTAGAAAATGACACCTGTGTTTAACACTGAATTATCTTTTTTTTTTTAAAAAGACTTGAAACAATAAAATAAACAATATATGTAAATGGATTTCTGTACAGCACAAAAAGCCCACATAACCAATGTGGCACTTGAACCATTTCACTTTGAGGCAGAATGCTTAAAACAACATGCATGCAGTTATACTTTTAAATAAATAAAATACTAATATTACATAATGCCCTGGTGAAACAGCACATATTTGAAGACAAATATAAGCTGAAAGACAAACACACAATTTTCTCTTTAGTTGCTCAAAGGCACAATTAAGAACAGTAATAAAACAAATTATCCAATTATATCACAAAAAAAATATCTTTAGCTCTAGAGAAGATAGAAATGTAAAAGTAAAAAATTAAAGCTGCATTAAAGTCTTTTGAATATCATTCCCATGGATTCCATGCTGACTTTAAGTTATTAAAACTTCACAATTGAAATTTGCAACATGCAAATGGCTGATGCAAATAAATAAAAAGGGGGTAGGAGAAAAGGAAGAAAGGGATTGAGGTCACAAATATAACTACACTGTATCAGTGGAGAGGGTGTCATATTTGCTCAACAGCACAACAGTTTCTATGAGTCTGTTGGACTGATGATGTACAGAATGCAAAGTACACAGGAAGCTTATAACAACAGACCCTGTGTCTTATAACGTTATACATGTTTGGTGATTGGCTGTTTCTCTTTGACAGCTGGTCATTATCAGTGCCACATGGCAAAATTCCTGTGCAATTAAAAAAGCAAAACTTGTTTACATTTACCCTGAGAATGATCTGTCTGACAGACCACACCGGATTATTAGACAAAGAATTTAAAGCACATTGCTAAACACAAACAGATATAAACACTCACACAAATGAAACACACATACAAGATTAGACGCAATTTCAACAGTATGATTGTGAGCTTGAGCTTTTTCACATTAATCACCCACGGCTTTTAAAACCACAACGGGTTTGTTTTTTGCATAGTCCAACTACTATTCTACACAGTACTGTCTTCTTTTTCATTCATTCCCGAACTGATTAATAAACAAGTTTAAAAAAAAAAACATTCTCTACTATTCTTACTCTTCCACCTTCTGACTTGCAAGGCCATCTTGGTTTTGCACCTGTGCTCTCATAATTTTCATTCTTAATCATAGAAAATAGTCCCAAGTGGGTTCAGAGTTTGGTCTCAGGTCCTCGTGCCGACAGAACAGAGAAAGAACTGCGTATTCTTGCCACTTCCATTGCACACAGATGACCGAACACTTTGTTATACCAATCAGGAGAGCGCCCCCTGGGGAGAGAAATACATAAGGTTCAAATTAATGACATTATTGTAAACAAGCCTGCTATTTTTGTTCAGTATATTGTAGAGACTCAAAAAAAGCATGCCGTACTGTGCCTTAGTGATGTAGCAAACCATCATGTCTTACCGTAGATCAGCTCTGCAGTAATGTGTGAGCCGGGACCGCCCCATTCCACATGGCTCAATAAAGATGCGTGATGTCAAAAGCACGGCCCGTAATCCTGCCTCCAGCTGGACATTATCATGGTCCACAGAGGACGACACTAGAACACGCACCCCTTTTGGTAGATCACACCAGTGTCTGCAACACAAAATGCTACATTTAGGGTACTTTCACACCTGTAGATCGATTGCTTTGTTCCGAAACGGGGATTAAAATTATTACAATGTTGCTTTTTATTCTTGCTGCGGTTCGCTTTCACACGGCGAAGTTTCTAAACGGACCAAAATCGTTAATACAAGTCACGTGCGAGTAAACTGTCCTCTCATTGGTCAAAGTTCCACGATTTATTTTCAGGAATTCCGCTCATAGCCATCAGGATGGAACGACATCAGCTTCGAGGGCTTATTGTTGGGTTCTTGTAGCCGTCGTTATATTAATTTATCATTTTGAGCAGGAGTCCAGGGTTCGTAGGGAAAACATTGTTAAAATGCACATATTATGAAGAGCAATAAGACGGCATTATTAAATGAAAAAGCATGCTTTGATTTTTAATGGCGAAGAAGTGCTCACCCACACCCATCGTCTACTGCTTTTCACAGAACTTACGTAATTAATTACCAATTATACATTGTGATATAGCCTGGTTCGTTGGTCTGTTGGATCGGATTGCTTTCTCACTACAACTGAACAGCTCCAGAGTTCCGCTCCACATATGCCCAAACGAACCGAGCTAAGGGGGAAAACACACCAGGTTCCAAAACGGGCCAGGTGTGAAAGCACCCTTAGATTCAACAGGAGGCCAGGGCCCACTAGTACCTTTTCCACCAGAATAATTCACATTCTGGAGCCAGACCCAATTCTTGGACCGGTAAACCGAAGCCTATTGCAAACTGGCCATGTGTTTCCACAAACAAATGGTGTATCTGACAACAACCAGTCAAAAAAAAAACAATGCTGCATGTCCTGGTGTTTTTTCAGGCAGTTTGAGATGGACTTTAATGTTTAAATGAAGGTTTTTACCATTAAGGGAAAACAAATGGCCCTGTGTGGAAAAAGTGTTTGCCCCCTAAACCTAATAACTGTTTGGGCCACCCTTAGCAGCAACAACTACAATCAAGCGTTTGCGATAACTTGCAATGATCTGTTACAAGCGCTGTGGAGTAATTTGGTCCCTCTCTATGCAGAATGTGAATTCAGGCCCCAATTAGGGTTTTTCGAGCATAAACCCCCGCCTGTTTTTAAGGTCATGCCACAGCATCTCAATTGGATTCAGGTCAGGACTTTGACTAGGCCACTCCAAAGTCTTCATTTTGTTTTTCTTCAGCCATTCAGAGGTGGACTTGCTGGTGTGTTTTGGATCATTGTCCTGCTGCAGAACCCAAGTTCGCTTCAGCTTGAGGTCACGAACAGATGGCCGGACATTCTCCTTCATGATTTTTTGGTAAACGGCAGAATTCATGGTTTCATTTATCACAGCATGTCTTCCAGGTCCTGAAGCAGCGAAACAGCCTCAGACCATCTCACTACCACCACCATATTTTACTGTTTGTATGATGTTCTTTTTCTGAAATGCATTGTTACTTTTACGCCAGACGTAATGGACACACACCTTCCAAAAAGTTCAACTTTGTCTCATCAGTCCACAGAATATTAGCCCAAAAGTCTTGGGGATAATCAAGAAATTTTTTGTCAAATGTGATACGAGCCTTTGTGTTCTTTTTGGTCAGCAGTGGCTTTTGTCTTGGAACTCTGCCATGGATGCCGTTTTTTGCCCAGTCTCTTTCTTATCGTTGGATCATGAACACTGATCTTAATTGAGGCAAGTGAGGCCTGCATTTCTTTGGATGTTGTTGTGGGGTCTTTGTGACCTCTTGGATGAGTCGTCGTTGTGCTCTTGGGGTAATTTTGGTTGGCTGGCCACTCCTGGGAAGGTTCTCCATTTTTCCATGTTTTTGCCATTTGTGAATATGGCTCTCACTGTGGTTCGCTGGAGTCCCAAAGCTTTAGAAATGGCTTTATAACCTTTTCCAGACTGATAGATCTCAATTACTTTCTTTCTCATTTGTTTTTGAATTTCTTTGGATCTCGGCATGATTTCTAGCTTTTGAGGATCTTTTGGTCTACTTCACTTTGTCAAGCAGGTCCTATTTAAGAGATTTCTTGATTGCGAACAGGTGTGGCAGTAATCAGGCCTCGGTGTGGCTAGAGATATTGAACTCAGGTGTGATAAACCAGTTTTAACAGGGGGGCAAACACTTCTTCACACAAGGCCATGTAGTTTTGGATTTTGTTTTCCCTTAATAATAAAAAACTTCATTTAAAAACTGCATGTTGTGTTTACTTGTGTTATCTTTGACTAATATTTAAATTAGTTTGATGATCTGAAATATTAAAGTGTGACAAACATGCAAAAAAATAAGAAATCAGGAAGGGGGCCAACACTTTTTCACACCACTGTAGTTCTGAAATCACTAAATTAATTGTGGTTTCTTTATAACAAGTACTCAGGAATATATAGGATTTCTAAAGAATTTTCTATCATAATTTGGAACCGACAATCCTAATGAGATCCCAAAACAATCTACATAAAAATCATGATCTTTATCTTATTCAAGATGATTCTTATGTGATCCTATTAGGGGTCGAAATGACAAGAATTCTATAAGCAAACATGTACATCCAAGATTTCTGTTAGAAGTTTGTTAGTTATTGATGTAGCACAATAAAGAACTAAACAGATTACACACAAAAAAGTTTCCTGCAGCTGTGTACCTGAGTACTATGAAGTTTCTACGAGGATGAGGAGCCATGCTGTCTGTGATGTAATGGAAAACCTCTGTGTTGTTTTCCAAAGTCTCAATGACTCGACTGTGCAGAAGGTCTTCATCCCACAGGTGGCGCTCTCGCAGAACACGCTGCAGCACCACAGCCGGCGAGGCCTCTATCTCCACCGAAACTCGCCATAGACGCATCGGGTGCCCGTCTCCTACCTGCAAACACCCAATCATTAAAATGATGAGGGTCATGCTAAAACTACAATGATGAACGTCTAACACATAATAATACAGATGGCTTTGAAAGTTCTGGAGGTGGTTCTTTAGCAACTGGAAAATGAGTTGATCAGAAGAGCATATCTGTGCATGTCTCACAGCGAGCCACCACAATGAGCTCCATTAAAATGATCCTCAGGTTGACCATTTCAGCAGGTGTGCTGATGGCAGATGTCCTAAGCCCTGGTTTGTGCCAACAGTTCTCATGGTGCTTGGGCATCTGATATTTTCAGGTTAAATCTAAGGGGCGGACTGCCACATGCATTAAAATCTCAATCCCCTGAGTGTAAGCAACAAGAGACAAGAAGGGAACATCTGTCTACTGTGAGCAAGTACAATTCAGCCTTCTTGACTGATAGTAACTGCCCAACTCCCTGACACACAGGGACAAAAAAACAAATGCACTCTGCAATCGGACTCAAATAAATCCATTTTGAGTAGAATGCCTTGCAAAAGCCATATATTTTACACAATAAATAGGTGAAATCAAAACAGGTATTTTTTTGTTAAGCACAAGTCAATACATGTTTCTAAAAACAGTAAGCTATCCTAAGTGACCTTATTTTATCTCTACTGAAAGTGCCGAATATGACTGAATATGTTTAAGAGTTAATTACACAAACAAATTAACACCTTTTCTTGTTATTCTGACACTTTTTTTTTGGAATCAGAAGGCAGGACTGGGAATCTTTCCCGAGAGCTCATAAAAACTGGAATTATCAGGAAGATGATGAAAACAGAAGGGTTTCTAAGAGTTTTCAAAACTCTTATGTAACATAATAATACTAAAATTTAATTTGCTTTTGTTGTTCTGCAAAGTCTCCTTGCTGCTATAATCTGCTCTAAAACTATATAACTGAACTGTAAATAACATTCAGAGTGAACACTTACTAAGAAACTTATTAAAAACACCGACCATACAGATGTGTGATGGATGTGTTTTTTTAATGATTCAGACATCTGAGGTCATTTCTGAATGTTCATTAGATCAGCCAAAATCCATTAAGTGATTTCTGAACCATTACGGTCTTGTAGTTTATAGTTTTGCATGCCTGTCAAAATAAAAATATGTGAACCTCACAAACAACATTCACATCAAAAGCAATTAAGACCTTATTATGTTGTTTGTGAGAAAAAGAGAAGCTGTCATGCATGGAGGTTGAGGGAATTAAACCAAACACCTTCCAAGTCTTTTTAATGGAAATTTAAGAATTCAAGACACACTGTGCTAAAGAAAAGGAAAAAAAAAAAAATAATAAAATAGAACATTCTTCATGCTTGTTTTTCAGATTCCTTCTGGCAAACTGTAGATGTCATGTGACATTTTAACAGTGACTTTCTCCTCCTCCAGTGCCACTCTATAGCTGTGACTGATGAAGTACTGTGGAAGCAGTTGCATGCACTGTCTCTCCAGTCCTAGCCACTGAAACCTGTAACCCTCATGCAAGTCACTGTGTTGAGGCAGGTAGGTAGATTTACAGCTGTGCCATGCTCCTTTCCATTTCTTAATAATTTCTAAATTGATTTAACCACACTTCGATAGATATTCACTGACTTGGAAATGTGCTTGAAACCATCCTAGCCTCATGTTTTTCCATTCCTCTTTCACAGAGTTGCTGAGAGTGCTCCTTTTTTCTTTTCACGGTCCAAGTGCTGGCACAATATTGACTCACCAAACAGTTGCAGAGGTGCAATTATACTACAAACAACTGAAATCCCTTGACAATTTTTTAATATAGATAATTATTTTTATAGAGGTCTAATTAAGGAGTATTCATCTACTGCAAAAACGTTTTTTAATCCACTGTGAATCAATGCTGTAACAGCATACCACGCAAGAGTCCAAGGGGGCTGAAAACTGTTTATAAGCACAATTTCCCTCTAAAGGATCTCAATGTAAGAAATACGAACTAAAGTCTAGGCTGCTCTTAAAGGGTTAGTTCACCCAAAAATGAAAATTCTGTCATTAATTCCTCACCCTCACCGCAAGACCTTTGTTCATCTTCGAAAGACAAATTGAGATATTTTTGATGAAATCCGAGAGCTTTCTGGCCCTAGATAGACAACAATGGAACTTCCACATTCAAGGCCAAGAAGGTAGTAAGGACATCTTTAAAATAGTCCATGTGACATCAGCGGTTCAACTGTAATTTTTATGAAGCTACAAGAAAACTTTGTGTGCAAAGAAAACAAAATGAACGACTTTATTCAGTGATTTCTTCTGAGACTGCCTTGGAAGAGAATTTGTATCTTAATTTGTGTTCTGAAGATGAACGAAAGTCTTATGGGTTTGGAACGACATGAGGGTGAGTAATTAATGACAGAATTTTAGTTTTTTGGGTGAACTATCCCTTTAAAGTTGACATGAAATGAAAATTCACCCTATTCCTAAACACATGTTAGATATCGGAATGATTAATCTACGCACGTTTCATTTTTTTATTATTTGTTTTGACATCTTAATTATTCATCTTTAATAACTCCATCTTCCCAACAACAGTCATCTCTCTGGTGACAAATGCCAGACTTTTCTAATCATTTAGTCTGGTTAAGTTCCACCTGTCTTGCATTCGACCTTGTAGTCAAACTTGCTTCTGAGAGTATGTGTGTATCTCTACCTTTTTATAAGCCAGCTCAGTGTTGTCAGGTCTGTGGGCATGGTGCCAGCCTTTACTCCGCTCAGATGCCTCTCTGAGAAGACACTGAATGTTGTCTTCTAGGTATGCCCGATAATCCACAGGCTCGCCCAGGGCATTCACCCCAAGCCCATGGAGAGGCAGCGGCTGAGAGTCAGCAGCCACATAAGAATTCCTAGACTGAAGCATCATTTCATGCGGGATCTGCAAAAAGAAACAGTGACAGAAAGCTGATCAGTGCAAAAATGAGCTGCTCCCTGTTCCCACAAATGAATGGTTTGCCTGCAATGCGTGACATCAGAAATTTAAAAAGTGGTTACCTGGAATAGCTTCTTGCATTCTGTGATCATGTGACTAAGGCAGTGTGTGGCAGCCATGTTCTCACTCAGGTCCTTGTGGTCTGGTTTGGCTCCACCCTTCCTGCTCATGAGCCTGTAACAAAACCAAACATAAGTAACAATGAAAAATTAAGAGAAGCTGACAAGAATACAGGCAATGAGAGATGGGTAAGCATTTTGGACTACGAGTTGTTCTGGAAGATTAAGCATTCATTTCTGATTTAATTGTATTTCCTTTGACTTATTATGCGAAGTCACTTTTCTTGTAAGGGACTTTGGCTGGTCCCCTAATAAAGGCAAAATTTGACCCACACACACCTTGGTGAAGCTCCATCTTTCTTGGAGGCATTCAGGTGAAGTATGGAGGGTGCGAGACAGACAGCCAGATTCTCCGCAGTCATCTGGTTTTCCTGTGCAGATGCAATGTCACTGAGGAAATAGAGCAACGTCTGTAGAACCTCTCTGTTTTCATCTGGCAGCAGGATCACGGCTGCCTGCACGGCCTGTAAACGCTGCTCTGCTGGAACAACTACACACACATACACACCGGGGAGAGAGCTGTAGAGCTGATTGAAACAATGATGCATTTGGCACATAAAAAAATGTGAATTTGCAAACATTAAAAATGTGTGTCACTTACACTGGTACACATGTAAAAAAGTGTCTGTAAGTTTGGAGGTGAGCACGGGTTCAGGCAGATCCCTAAAGTACTGTTTAATCAGGTCAGCCACATCATAAGCTGATTGGCCCTGGTAGGTCACATGATCGGAGGAATTCTCATTGAGCTGCCTGAGGGCCTGGATTCGGGATTTAACCCCTGATTTCCGGAATATTCCCACCTGTAGAGAAGAATTAAGAGATAAGAAGCGGAAGGGGAAAAATCAGTGTGGATTTGTGCTTTTGTTTACAGACCTTCTCTAGACACTGGCTGCGTAGGTATCTCATCGCCTGCTGGATGCTCTGAGGCAGAGGCTGACCAGTTCGCTGGACGTTTATGATCAGCGGAACTCCAAACACATGTTTATCTTTGTAATCTGGAACTTTGGAACGCTTCATAAACTTCGGAACCACCCTGACCAATGGCAGAAAAAAAATAGCATTTTTAATTATTCAAGTATATACTGATAATATTATATACCATATTCATGCATAGATGAGAAAAGGAGCTTTAAAAAGCACAATAGCACAATAATCCAATATATGGATGTCCAGAAGGTCATATCATTCAAAATCACAGCGGCAGGCTGTAGTGAGTGAGCAAGACCGAATGGAATTGCAGTATGTATGTATAAACCCTGTGAAAATTGAATCTGTTTGCTGCTTAAGACACTGACACCAGCCTTTGACTGTGGGGTGTGTGAGAATGGACAAAAGAGAAAAGATAATACCTCCTCAGTCATTGGTGCAGAATGAAATGAATGATCTTTTAGATCTGCGAGTCATGACAGTGTCTAATAGACCTATACGCTTCTCATCAGAAGTCCTTTCCTGCAGCTGAAGTATAAAATGGACAGCTGCAAAAATTATAAACCGATTTACACTCCGTTTCTGCAATGCCAAATAGAAAATTACTGAAGAACGGATCAGAGTGTGTGTGTGTGTGTGTGGGCGTGCATGCATCTGTGTGTGTACATAAATAGAACTGTAATTTTAGCCCTGTTGGCAGAGGTAGATATGGAATGTAGTTTTCATAAGCAATTAAAAGCCAGCGGGGGAACAGATAGAGAGCGAGCGAAAGATGCTGTCATTAACCGCATCTATTAGAGCAGTTTTACTCAACTGATTGTGCCATTAAAAAACACTTCTGGCAGAAATGAGATTTCTTGCCTCAGACATAAGACAGCATTAATGCCACAACTGACCTCATGAGTCAGATAATGTGTCCACCACATCAATATGTGTACACAATCATACTCATTTTTTAGGAGGGGAACATGCCTTGAGCTACAATCTTGTGGGTTATTTAGAAAATGTGTAACAATGTATGAGTTTGTGTGAATGAGAATATGCTTTCTCACCAGTTCCAGCCCTGTTTGGTGGTGTCTGTGTGTTTCTCCAGAATGGCGGTCAGTCGTAAAAGGCTGAATTTCTGCAGAAGATTTAGCTGAGCAGCTGACTGCCTGTTGATTTCTAAAGACGCAGAGGTCACGCTCGGACGATGAGAGTTCTGGAAACTGTGCCAGCGCAACTTTCTGAGGATAGAGAAATGGGTGGTAGAAAGAAAAAAATAACAATAAAAGGATAAACAGATGGATATAAATATAAAAGTAGGCACATTTACTTGGATGTAAGGGACACGTCTCAGTCTCAGGTGTAACAAAATAGGGTGAATGATACCCCAAGCTGTAAAAACGTACTTGATCATTATTTAATTTTAAGAAAACATAAATTTGCTTAAACAAAATTGCAGTGTGCCTCCCCCTCTAATACTGACTCCATTTTGTGCATTGATCTTGGTGTTAAAATGTCAATTTATAAACGGATAAATAGAATTGTTAATTTGCAATTTTCACAGAGCCCACTGGTCTAACAGTAGGTTAGCTTGCATGAACCCCAATTTTGACCAGCTTCAAATTCAGCCACTCTTATTCATGTTATAGACCTGTCCTCCAGAACTATGTTTGTCAAGCTCTGGCAACCCCTTCTTTCCTTTCCTGTACTTTTTTTTTTTGATTTCTTTTAAAAAAAAATAATTGTTTGCTCACTATCACTATTTTTATTTAACTGTTTTTCTCCATTGTCTCCATTTTTCTGTCTTTCTCATTTTGTAATGTATCTTCATTTATAAATAATTCATAAAAAAAGAACCTACGTGGATACTTAGAATGTACATGTTTCTTATCAAACTGGCACATACTTTTTTCTTGTCTTAAGCATAACATTAATGAGGTTTATTGGTAAAAAATACAATTTGCATAAGGTAATTCTAATCACACACAAAAAAAATCAATAAATAATATAGAATATATATATATATAGTATATATATATATATGTAATATTACCGTATGATCTTACACCAACTTTTGCTCTATAAAATGATAAATCAATCTAATTTTAAGAATGTTTAAAGGTGCTGTATGTAGGATTGAGTGGTAGGTATTGCAGTCCAAATTCAAAATATTTGGAGAGGGTTTTTTTCAACCGCCCCTTTGCAAGTTAGGCTTTTCAAGACACCACTGGCACAGTCTCCAGACAGTTTACCAAAAGACAAATTGAGTATCTCTCACTCTCTATCACATTATTTCACAGCACTAGAAACTCCTCGTCTAGATAAATGCTAACTTCACTCAGTGCAGTGTAGACAGGCCAGAATTTCCTATAAACTCTATAAACTCTAACCACCAGTTTTACTCACCTGCTGGGTCTTGTGAGTGATGCCCCCACCCCTGAGTCCCTCCTTTCTCTCATTCCTCCTTCTCCTTCATTCACAGAGTTTCCTGGACTATCATAATCGCTCACGGTTGTCCCAACATCCGACATGGATTGCTCATCATAGTTCAGACTGCTGGGTAATGTTGTGTCGGCCGTGGATTCATTCTCTGCATTTGATTGGTCCTGTGGTTGAATGCCGAGTGACCGCGACCATTTGTCAATGTTGTGCTGTAGCCCATGTACGTGCTGTAGAATGTCATCCAGATGCTGGAAGGCTTTCTCTTTTCCAGGGTCAAAAATGTCACATGGACTGCCTGGTGTCTCAGGAACATTGTCGTAAAAGCTTCCAATTGAGCTCAGAGAGTTCCTCCTTCTCCCAAAACCTGAGAGAAAGTCTTGCGACCCACTGCGACTAATGCTTCCATCCAAGAACAGGTCTCCATCTTCTCCTGCCCAGTCAATATGGTCAGGACTTTGAGAAACAGAAATTGGACAGAGACTTTCAATTGAGAGAGACTTGGGGAAAGTTCCAGGCTTGTGGTCAAAGGGGAGGTGGACCACACGATCCTCTTTCCTCAGACAGTTGTTTTGATTGGTTAACTTGGGAATCTCCCAAGTTAACTGGTAGTCTTCCAGGTAAAGGCACGCTCTGTGAGGCTTGAGCTGAGTGGCTTTCTGGCTAACGTTACTGCGGCATTTTGTATGTGACCTCCATGCCACATCTTTGGCAATTCTGCACTTATTTGTGGTTTGGCCAGGCAAACTTGCATCAGATGTACAGTGCAGACCTGAGGGTGGCTGATGTTGAGTTACCTTTGAAATGTTCCTTGGTACCGTCTCTCTCTCACAATCTCGTTTTTTTATTGATTCTTTCCTCCGTAAAAATGATCTAGAAGGACGCTTTGGCTTCTCTCTTACAGACGGCAAGGAAGATGAGGATCCGGTGTCGTCGTTCTCATCTTGGCCGGTTGAGACACAAACTGACGATGCACCCTCACCCACTGTGACATCACTGAAAGCTGCAACTTCTGGAAAAGTTGTTTCCCGGGCACTTTCTAAGCTCAAGCTGCTAGCACTGAGGTCGGAGGTCAGTGAGGTGACTTCTAGGAGACTATTGTCACTCAGCACGCTATCGCTACTGCCTGAGGGTCGTAAGGTGGAGGCCCGGTTGGCAGCAGGGTCAGGGGGCGGTGAGAGAGTGCGGAGACGGGACCAAGTTTTACTTTCACGCTGAAACGCCCAACGAGAGCTAAGGGCGCATGCGTCATCCTCTTCCGAGTCCTCACTCTGCTGATGGTAACACACAAATGCGCACACTTGGATAATGAAAAGCTTTTTCCATTGAAAGTATTGTTGCTAAACAAGAGAACCAGATTTCACTCTACTAAAAACAGCAAGAACACAAGTGCAAAGATTAGACTTAAAAGGATTGTTTAAGTTAAGTGTACAAGCTACCATCCAGTGGAAGTAAAAATTAATGAAAACAGACAAGCAAAGAGCAGTTGTCGGCAGATTATCAGATCACATAATTGAATTAGAAGTGGATGGCATGCTTGTTTGTTTACCTGTTTACACTGAAAATGAACCTCTAAGCTCATCGCAGCACATTTGTTCAGGGTTGTTAGCCTCCTAAAAACACACACATAGACACAAGGAAAAGCGTATTTGAGAGATGTATGATTTAAATTCACATTCAATTTACTTGCATATTCTGGTCGATGGGGCGAGTTGGCATAGAGTTTAAAAATCTTGATTGGTAAATAAAAAAAGCGGTAGGTTGAATTTTTAAACATGAAAATAACCTTTCAAAATCTGGGAAAATGTACAAAAATACAAAACTTCACAAATCATCTTCAGCAACCACACTCAAATACGGGAGATGATTCAGATTTTTGTAAAACATATGCCAAGTAAACACATGAGCATAGTCACAAAACCAAAGAAATTATGAAATTCAGTGGTGATCTGGTATAGTAATACTAGGTGTAAATGGACTCTCCATTTAATGGTGAAAATCATTCATTTCTATCATTTATTTATACATAGTATAATGACTGAAAATACAGCATGTTAAATTAGAATTATGTGCAGACTTGCTTTCCGATCTTTGATCTCGCTCTATATATAGATTATCTATATTATAGCTCTGTGTTTCCACTATGTTTCACATCGGCACGCCACTTGTGGCATCACTCGGTAACTCACATATTATCTAGAACTCAGACTTTCACACTTGTAAATGTGACTTTGCTTGGTCATTCATGTGCTTGGAAATTGTAATTATGATAGCTCCTCACCTGAAAGGGCACATTAAAGGGGTCATATGATGTGATTTCAAGTTTTCCTTTCTCTTTGGAGTGTTACAAGCTCTTGGTGAATAAAGAAGATCTGTAAAGTTGCAAAGACGAAAGTCTCAAAACCAAAAAGATATTCTTTATAAAAGTTAAGAGTCAGCAACACCTACCTAAAACGGCTCGTTCTAACACGCCCCCACATGTCTACGTCCCTATGCGGAAATATTAGCATAATGCCGCCCAAATGTGCACACCCACCCCCCAAAGAAAGAAGGTGTGGTTTCAGGAACAGCAGTCGTGTTGATGCAGCCATGTCAGGGAGATGCTGTGTTTCAGTGTGAAAGCAAAAGCACTTTATTTGGCCTTCCGGAAGTAGATGCAATTAGGAATCATTGGTTAAGATTTATTTACAACAGAACAGCACAACCCAGATGTTTGAATTTGTGCAACACATTTTATGGACAATTTAAAAAAAAAAAAGGGGTCAATCGACTTTGCTATGACAGCTGGCGCTCTGCATGCATCGCTGTAAGTATTTTTGGTTATTAGTTTAATGTACTTGCTATTGACTTTTCATGCGAGTTTTGGCGCAGTGCAGAGTACTCCGTTGTGTGTGAGGGGAGCAGGTCACGTTTTTTCCCAGGAAGTGACTCCTGTCAAATCAGAGCACCGTCAGCTTCTACCGCGCTTGTATACTGCATCATCACTGTGTCTGTCAGGCTTGAACTTATGGTAAAACTAACGAAATTATTAACTGTCTTGATATTTACTTTGAAAGCTGAAGCTGCGATTATGGTAAGGGGCATTACATTTCCGATGTGTGCTTGGGGTGTTCGGCCAATCACAATGCACTGGGTCAGCTGGCCAATCAGAGCAGACTGCGCTTGTCAAAGGAGGGGGCTTTGTTGAAAACTACGCGTTTGAGAGAGGCGGGGCATAGAGGACCTACAATAATGTACATTATTTGAAAAATAATGTGTTTTTTGAACATTAAAGCATGTCAACATATTCTATTACACCAAATACACAAAATAATGATCTTTAAAATAGCACCATATGACACCTTTAATATCAGGTGTAAATGAGGCCAATGTGTCCTTGAGCAAGACATTTAACCTCAGTTTGCCTCAAGGGGACTGTCCCTTTAATTAGTGTACTAGTCACATTGAATAAAAGTGTCAGCTAAATGACAGCATAATTTGAGTACAAATTATATGTTCTGTGTTAAGACAAAACCACAAAGTAAAACATCAATGCAAATATGGACATATTAACTGTTAACAGCAATTGCCAGAGCACTATTTAGCTTTATTGTTGTTATTCTCTCAGCAATTCAACACATTCAGTGAGTGTGTTTGTGTGTTTTTCTCGATGTTGACTGAGCCCTGACGATGCTCCCAACTGAATTGCATTAATGCCACACTTGACAGAGTGATGAATCTATCAGCCCATGTATCTTTTCTAGAATGGTTTGAACTTGACTCTGCTGCTCCCTCCATCTGTGCCCGATCGGCTCTGACACGACAGTAGTTTTGTTAGAGGTAGAGAGGCATTCATCACCATGTCATTATCTGATTATCAATCTGTTTACAGTTGATGTGAGGGGCCTCGTAAGCGATGCGTTCATGAGCATCTGGCCCTCTCAGTTAATTAGTGCACTCAATGTGCACTGCGTGATCTCATTCCGCCACTTATGTGTACATATGTAAGATGATGAATGATTTTCATGTATGTGAACGTCTCCTTATGATTCAGCTGATTAAATCATTGCAGTTGAAGTATAGATACTGCGAGACAAAGATAAATATAGTCCACATCAGCCAGTATGAACAACTACAAGCATAAATGACTCTCCGTTTTGACTGATGGAGTCGATTTGCACCAATGCTCACAGTCGTAACACGTATAGTCACACTTTTGCGTTTGGCACGAGTGGCCACAGGATTTCTGTTTGACATATTGCTTTTTCTGCATGACAGACCAGAACTAATCCTAGAAAACACAAAGACACAAGAGGGGAGTGTGTTCAGTGTGGCATTTGAGGTACAGATAATAATAGAGTCTGTGAGTTTGGGCTCATCAATATATTAAACTAATTACTCTTGGTGAATAATTATCGGTAGGAAGACAATAAGGATAAAGAGTGCTAACAATAGGCTAGCAAGAAGCTCGAAAGAACGCAAACACTCACAAAGACTTCAGCTGTGTGCATCATTAGATAGCTATTTTTGCTTGTGTGCTTGTCTGCCTTTTCTCTTTTTTTCCATATGAATTAGCTATTTTGTTGGCTTGTTTGTCTTCTTTCTCTTTCTTTTTTGAAAGAATTAGAACAATTAAGAATAGGGACCAAACCAAAACTCCACAATATAAAATAAATAAAACATGTGATTGTGTCTCAAGAATTGATGGTGCTAGCAACACCAAAGGTCATGGGTTCGATTCCCAGAGAATACATGTAACTGATCAAATTTAGGACTTGAATGCAATCTAAATGCATCTGCCATATGTAAAAATGTAAATGGTCATCTTATGAATCAGCAGAATTCAAAAATATCTAAAAGTGGTCCTTCCTTTTTTTAAGGCTTTTTTAAGGACTGTTTTAATAGGAAATTCAAAATTTAACAGGAAATTCGTGGTGGCAAACAACCAGAATAAATATATACTGCTCCCTACTTGATTTCTAAAAATCTTAATCCTAAAAAAAATTAAATAATATAATATATGGCTTATTTTGTGTTTTAGAAGTAATCTTGTTTTAAGCCCTGGTTAATTTATAACACTGATCTGAACCAAATTTTTTTAATCAACACAATCACAATGTAACACTAACCACTAGGCTACAGCTCCAATATAAACATGCTTTTGTCGATTTCCAGTAGACAGCTGACTAACAGCATGAAATTTCACCTCTACATTTTTTGATGAAGTATACTTGGCAGACTAGTTCATCTTAAAGATATTTGTTAACATGGCCACACTGACATATTCACTCAAGCAGTGAGACAGGCTCTGTATGGAGCAAATTCACAGAGAGACAGTCAGGGATTTTTAAGTGCACTAGTAACCTAAGCTGTGGCTGAAAGACGAACAGATGAGCTCATCATCTGACTAATGCAAGAGGTTCATCGGGTGTGAGACGGCCAGAATATATTCAGAGCAAAACAAGTGATTCTGCACAGGGAGACTGATTTTTATAGTGCTGTTGCAAGAGTGAATACCTTAACCAGGAAAAACTTTGATTCAACATACTAATACACACTAGGGTTGTGATTTAAGACGGTTTGTTTGTAAAAAAATAAAATTATATATACAGTATATTTATATATACACACACACATATACAATATCAAAATCATGGATCTCAGATTCTTTTACTTCATTAAACAGACTGGGGCACAGTCTCAAGACAATGTTTTATTCAATATATACATGCATATTGAAATTGGTTTATGTACTGATAAATCAATACATGTTCATTTGTGACCCTGGACCACAAACCCAGTGCTAGGGTAAATTTTTCTGGCTGAATAAATCTCTTTCCATTGATGTATGGTTTTTAGGATAGGACAATATTTGGCCGAGATACAACTAATCTGGAATCTGAGGGTGCAAAAAAACTAAAATATTGAGAAAATCACCTTTAAACGTGTCCAAATTAAGTTCTTAGCAATTCATATTACTAATCACAAATTAAGTTTTGATATATTTACAGTAGGAAATTTACAAAATATATTTATGGAACATGATTTTTACTTAATGTCCTAATGATTTTTTTGGCATAAAAGAAAAATCTATAGTTTTGACCCATACAATGTATTTTTGGCTATTTGCTACAAATATACCCCAGCGACTTGAGACTGGTTTTGTGGTCCAGGGTCACATTTTAGGTCTAGTGACACTAGATTTTACTGATGCGATATTGTGTTTAACTCTTTCCCCGCCATTGACGAGTTATCTCGTCTTTTAGAAGACAACGCTTCCCCGCCAAAGACGAGTTTTTACGGCTTTTCGTGTTTTCACTGTTATACACGAGGGGGCGCTATTACACATCTTCTGAATGAGTACAAAACCTCCCGAACAAAAACACATGTGTACAGGACGGAGAAACAAGCGATCTCTTATGTAAACAGATGCATATGAAAAATAATGCGATCATCGGCAATAGCAGCATGTAAATGAAAACTGCATAATGTTACGGAGTAAAATGATGATCCAGGAAGTGGTATATGTCTGTGCAAGCTTTGGAGGTGTTGATAGAAGCAATTTACTGGATTTATGCTTTGATAATCATACTGAATATTACCCAGATGTAGTTTTTGATAAAAATTTGATTTTCTCACCTTTTTGCTCAAAATTATGCATTTTTATGAAACCTACCTATATTCAAGTGTTGATAAAAAAAGAATGCTTTAAGCTAGAATAAACCTTTTTTTTTGTTTGTTTAAAAGTAGAGGCTCTGATCTTTATATTGCTGTATTGCATATTCAAATATTCATACAGCAAAATATTCTGGAGGAGGCTATCAAATTTTAGTGAAAATCATCAAAATCGCTGGCGGTGGCTGGCAACTTTTTTCAAAAATGCTGGCGGAGAAAGAGGTAAACAAAGGCACTTACTGTACCAATATAGCACAGCATATAGTCAAATCTATATATTCAATGTGTAAAATAACGGTCTTAGCCTTTCCTTCCAGTGACAGGGTAACCCAGACAGAAGCTACAAGAGTTTGTATTAAATTAAATGATACTGCATAACCACAATACCAATAATATCCAAATATTTTAAGCATAATGCAGGATTTGTAAACAAACCAGAAATATACCTCAACATTTTAAAAGCTTTACTACTTCTTGGTTCAAAAACATGGTTATAAGAGTGGATATTTTATCTCCATCTACAATATATTACATGAAATCCATAAAGTTAACATGTTCATAATTTATCAATGATAGACAAATTCATGCGATTAAATTGATTGTGAACGGCTCTGAAACGCAATACTGTAGAATGTGCAACATCGGCACAGTTTGACTTTGAAATGTGCAGCACTCACATGTATTTAATTAAATCATTGCCTTTTGAAGTTTAATAATCACATCAGGCTGTATCGTGGTTCCCCTTTTTCTGACCCCAAGTTCAAGACCTCTTAAAATTATAATTAAACATTTTATTACACCATTTAAGGATAATTAATACTTTTTATGAGACATTTTAAGACAAGAACCCTGCACCGTAATGGGTAAGGTGCTTATAAATTGTATACCCTGCCTGAATGTTAGTCGCTTTGGATAAAAGTATCTGCCAAATAACACAACAGATGCTTTTGCAGCGGTCATTCGATGGTCTTTCATATTATATTACATTCTACATTAAAAAAGGCTTAACACCATGATGAAATTAATTCAAATTATGGAAGTTGAATTATTTAATCTATTAAAAGGTTCGTCCATCAGGCGCCCAAGGCTGTTTATAAGTTGAAGATATCAGTTTAGAATTGAATACAACATTTTAGAAACAATTCAGCACTAGGAGACACACCTATAGCTTCCATTTTCTTCACAGTTTTAAATGTAGATAACTATGCACATGCACATGATTTAGAGTTCTATTATTTCACATTTTGCTGTGTGTGTTTCAGTTCTCTTAATTTATCGAGCCACCCTGATGTTTTTTTTTTTATCAGTAGCTAGCAACCAAGCATACAGTGTGTAACAGGCCACTGTGGGACAAATGGTATATTCAATCTCCATCTCTCTCTTCTTCTATCACCTTAGGACCAGTGACACCAGTTGCACCCCGGGAAATATAATTTCCTCCTCTCTGTTTATTCCTTATCTTTTAGAAAAGGCCATTCACTTCAATGTGACTTCGGCAGGTGTGACCGGTCACTTAATCACGTATTCCACATTGAGGGGTGAAGAGAAAAAGAATAAAGTTAAGAATAAAAAGGAAACATACAGAACAATGAAGCATAGCAAGGCCTGCTGACACAAACGGCCTGTCGCCATGGTGATTAGAGATGGATATTAAAAGACTATAGAAAATGACGGATGCCCCCTCATGACATGTGACTCATATTATTAAACGTATGTCATAAACATTATTATTAGTATACTTTATGAATTTTTATCATGTGTTATACTACCTTGAATGCCATAGTGCAGCCAGGTACGGAGGAAGTGAAACGCAGACCAGAGGGGATTATTGGGTAGGATGGAATATGCTTTATGGGTAATATGGAATATTTTTAAAGCGCTGTAATTAATATTTAAATGAATATGTAATGGTTTCTCACCTGCATAATGCCTTGAGAGAGTCCTGATCCAGAAACTCATGGTCTCTGCTCACAGCAGAGATCTCAATGGGGAACAGAGAGGCTGAAGGCACACAGAAACGCACCAATTAATTAATTCATTCAACTGCATAATAGGGGTAATTAAAACCTACTGAGACCAGTTGTAACATTTAATCCAGTGGTCAGTAAAAGGGAGAAAGAGAAAGAGAGGAAGGAAGATGAATCACATAAACATCACAGGACATTGTCAACTTTAACCCTCACATGAGGACGCAGGGGAAAAACAATGTGTTTGCATGTGATTGTGAGCATGCATAAATCTTCAGATTGAGTTTGAGTTGTCTGGCAGTATGTTCAGTGATAAAACACAAATAAACAGTTATTAGTGTATGCACATCAACATTTATAAAATTGATATACATGCATTTATGCACTATTCCTCTATATTATACATGTTATAATGTTTAATTTGACATACTTGTAGTTGAGTATTATGGAAGGCACTGATAAAATGCATTATTATTACTATTATTTTTCTAATTGTTTGGCATCCTAAAAGTGTCATTGTGAATGAAAACTAAAAAGTGGTTTGAATTCACTTTAAAGTCCTGGAAAGTCAATGCAAACACTTTCGGGGGGGAAAGAGGTTAACCCTAATATCTTATGGGAAACACTGTACAGTTTTTACATGAATATATTTATAGTTTTATGACTAAAGATGTACGTTTCTTTTTGTTTTATTTTGGTAGAGGACAATAGAGAGGAGAAAGGAAAGTTGAGAGAGGGTGTGATGGGATGTGTTTGAGATATAAAAGGTCAGATTTTAACATACATGTCCCCGTTAGCACAATAGATAATGGGCCTCATTTATAAAGTGTGTGTACGCACAAATTTGATCTTAGAGTGTGTGTATGCTTAAATCCACACCGATGCTCATATTTGTAAAAACTGCCTCTGACTTAAAAAAGTGCTTAGCGTCACATCAGGGTCTGAGCAGACATACACGCTTTTTCTTGTCGGAGTACTGCAGGTTTTTGGAAATGTAAGCTGTTCTTGCAGTAAGATCAAATTTAGGATGGGTTCTGTGCAACATTCTATAAATGATGCCCAGTGTGCTTTGACCACGTACAACACAACAAAAATATATTGCTGCTATAATAAGCTTAAGCCTGTATGTTTAAACAGGGGCCAATGACCGCTTGGGGGTTTATGGCGGTACTTCCATGGCTTTCATCAGTTTTTTAGTTTTTTTTTTAAAACAAAAAAAAAGTGTTAAAAGTAAAATATGATAATTATAAAATAGCTAAAATACAGCTTTATTTTTAATTATGTCAGTAATGATTATTGTAATGTTATTTAAATTTGAATTCTACATATGCTTTGTCCATCCATCCACTAAGGGTTCTGAAAAAAGAGAACCTTGGATGAAAGTTGAAGAACCTTGGTCTAAAATATAGAAATGCATACACTATAACGACAATTATGTCTTACAGCACTTTTTTAGATGGAACAGAATGTGAGTGTGTGTACACCTGTGTATTGTGTGTGTGTGTGTGTGGAGAGTGTGTCAGCATTGCTGAGGTGTCCCGTTTCCAGCTTTTGTTTCAACCTCCTTCCCCTCTGAGTTCCAGGTCCAACTAATGACAGTAGTGCAGGAAGTAGTGCCAGAAAGCATTCAGCTCACACCACAAAAACAAAAGAAAAAGAAATCAACCTGCTGCCAATCGAAGTCACACTATCAACTAGCATTGCTACAGTCATGCAATCAGCATGACTATACAGTGTCCCAGTGTGACTTTCAAATTTATCTATAGAATGAGATTCTTCGTTTTCTCTCTCTCAAAATGTCTCGTTTTGAGTGTCTCATCACGGAGTTCAGGACACCAATGAGATTCTTACACCACACACACACACACACACACCACACACACCCCACACACACACACACACACACACACACACACGCGCGCAGGGCAAACACTTTAATTTTTCCTGATTTCATATCTGTTTTGAGAAATCCTTGTGGCCTGCTCAAATTTAGAAGCGAATTCCAGACCCATGAACAAACAACATAATACGTCCAGCCTCATCTACCGCATTAATGTTTTAGTTCCTCAAAATACAGGGAGATACAGGATATAAATATAAATTTTTCTCATTTGAAATCCAGTTATTTTCTTGGTGGTTTGAGGAAGCCCAACCGATCTGTTTGTTGATACTCCAGTTTAGCCTCAAAACACAAGTGACAACAATTGTCCTCATTTATTTTTTCCAATAAATCAATTTTTATTGTCGTAAGCTCACTTTTCAAAAGGTATTATTACACATGGGCCTGTTTCAACAGCTGCAAAGAGAAACACACACCAGCTCCCTGTTTTGGGTTTAAAGACCGACAGACTTATTGAGTTTTTAATAAGTGTCAGGGGATGATTCCGAGATAAATCCGGAAAAAAACAAAAAAAAGAAAAAAAAAAAAATAAAAACCGCTGACTGTTACACTGAAACTGGACAGCAATACACAACAGAGATCATACAATGCCACAGCACTGACCTATACCGATTCATAGCAGTTATTCTGTGATCAGTCGCTGGATCAAAGTCTTGCTTTATTTAACATCACATCTTCTTTTAAAGTTATTTTTATGCAAATGTCAAGAGGACGGATGAGTCCAAGTTCGCTTTGATATATATTGGTTAAAAAAAAAATTCAATACAGGATCTACGCAGAGAACAAGCGGGAACGTCCCGGCAACCAGCATATCATTAATTCAGCACATCTCTGTTTCTGTCACAGCCAACGCAGGTCAGGCCACTGCCAGCTTAAAGTCTGTGACATGCAGCAGGAAAATACACAACTCTGTCAGAGGAAGCCAAGCATATGACAGGTGTTTGTCAGGATGCTTAAATGAGACGAGTGAACGGAAGTGCTGCTGCATTCAGCTTTTAAATTTTCATCAGTGTGCAGGGGGCAGAATTTTGAAGGCAAGAAAACATTGATAGTTATTTGTTTTAGAGAAACACAATTCATTCATTAGTGTGATTAGCTATAAAAAAATATCAGACAATCAAGCACTCTGACTCGTGCATAAAAAAAATCTGTAATAAGGAGACACGAAAACTCCAGGTGCTACTGCAGGCAATGCGTCTCACCGGACCACACTTACCAAGAGCTCAGAATAGTAATAGTAAAGATCTGTTCAAGAACGTGTTATTGCAAACAAATGGTGCCTAAAACACATTTTTCTAAGTAATTACTAGCAATGGTCCAATATTACAATTTTGGCTGAAACACACAAGCTGATAATTTTTTGTATCACTAATAACCGATTAATGACCAATATAAAAATTCTAGTAAAAAGGTTACATTTAACAGTTTTTTTTATATTATTAAAGATTATTTCTGCTAATATCGGCTGATAATTACTTAATTACTTGATAATTGATAATTACTGCTTTTAGCTTGACACAGCATCTTAAAAACGCAGTACTCCTGTTGAGAAATTAAATGCAAATGACGCAGTGAGGGACAGAAGTACAGCATGCTCAATGGATTGTACTGTTGTTTAACAACATACTTTACCAATCGTTCAGCTGACCAAACATCTTTCATCTTTCTGAAAGACTTTCAGTAAACAACTGTTTTAAAACAGTTTTGGAGTTTTGGAATGACATGTGATCTAAAATCTTTATACAGTGCATGGCATTGTAAAGACCAAGTCTATTTCTCACAGCCTTGTTTTCATCCTTCATCCTGTTTTCATCTTTAATTAACATTTTAAATGCAAAAGCATTGGAAGGCTTAATTAGGAAGGTGACACAAAGATTTTAGACTAAGAAACATAAGAAAAAACAAACCTGACAGAATCGTGGCTTACTAATGAACAGAGAACCATAATTTCAACAACAACAACATCTCTCTTCTATTATTAAAATGCATTAAAAAAACACTTTTTTTCAGAGACATTTTGGTCCTTATATCATATTCATAAGTGTGAAGCCTACTGAGGCATGATGCTAAAAAAATCTGATCTATCTGCTTTCAGGTGCAGGTTCAGCCCTGCCAGTGAAATCTGAGTAGGCTAATATTAGAACTTGTCTGTGGATTCGTCATTGTCTGGGTCACGGGTACGCCTGCTTCACACAGCACACAGCATCACCGACAGAATCCTGCAGGTGCTGTACCAGTAAAAACATCAGGAAGTAAAGAAACATAATAGTGTGGCCTTTTGAGACCGCACATCACTTAAAAAGAAAAAAGTTAGTGTGATATGGGCTGCCCAGGCCTCAAATGAGTTTTAAAAATAATTAGGAAAGAGTTTCTGTGTTCACAGATTAAAAAAATAACTCATCCAAAAATGAAAATTCTCTCTAATTACCTCAAATCGTTCCACAACTGGAGATTTTTTTTTTATTAAAGAGTATTCTTGTGCATAAATAGGCTGAGTGCATCAGACTCAAAAGATTTAGGCTTTTATGTTTGAAATCTTAACATTTGATCACAGAACAATGAAAAAAATGTAATGCGTTTCATAACACCAAGTTTGATTTAAAAGCTACAGCACAGGGGATGATTTTTAGTGATTAGCGACAAAAATGCAGTTCTGTTTAGCGATGCATTTATGCCAAAAGTTAATTTAAGCATCGTGTTAATATAAATTACAGTATGAAAATGTTACTGAGATTTGCTCAAATAAATAGCATTTAACAGTTATTAAAATATTAATATACGTAAATTATTAACATTAATATAAGTGAGTGTTAGATGATGCCAAAAGTAATCTAAATGTTTCTATTATGCGTCCCTAGTTCTGTTCGGCTTAACCATTGGCTGAACGTCTGATGCATATCGCACACAAAATTGGAAACACTTCAGGAGTTTCGAAGTCATCATCGGATTGGTTGAATTATACAGGATTTCCAGGAGACGCGTGTCATGTTCTTTAACGTTCCACATAAAAAAAAACAAAGATGCCGTGATGCCAAACCACCTCACGGAAAAAGAAATCCGTCGTGTTTACAACCGTGACGACGAACGCTTATCAGGTTCAACTAAATGCTGGATTTTCAAAAGTATGTGAAATATTTAACATTTGCGGCATAGACTCTTTACAATACGTCCAAGAGTTTTATACACCGGTCTGTTATTATGGGGACATTTCCACACCCCCCCCACACCCCTAAACTGACGGGTATTCCTAAGAGCGAATGTGATGGTGGGCCTTGGCCATTCAAAGCGGCTAAGGTTCCCAGACCTTCTGCCGTCAGTCTGAAGGTCTGGCTACGCAAGACTATGTTCCTCACACAATCAGCTATCGTACAGCTTCAGAAGACTTGAATATGAATCACTTTTATCATACTTTGTGCTTTTTTGTAGTTGTGGAACTTGACAGCACCTGTCCTCATTCACTTTCATTACATGGAAAATACGTGACCAGGAAATACTTTTATGTTTCGTGGGGAAAAAAAGTAAGTCAAGGGGTTTGGACTGACATGAGGGTGAATTAACGATGACAGAATTTTCTTTTTTTGGGCGAATCTGCCAATTATTTTAAACTCAAATGAATTTCCCCAAATTTATTCCAATCCACATGTGAACTGAGCCTGCATGGGCTTTCCAGATTTGTTAAACTTCAGTGTGTGTGAAATGGTCTAAATCAATCTCTTGGGGCCAGCAGGACTAAAACTTGCTCTGAATATCTGCAGCACCCGTGTTGGTTGCCGTGGAACTCTTACTGGTTCAGCATGGCTTTACACTCACAACCCAAAATGAATCTGAACCATAGGCGTAGCTTGACGTTTGAGTTTGGGGGGGGGCCAAACCGAACCGGTGTATTTGGTCAGACGTACTTTTAAACACATTTTAGTTTTGCTATAGTAAATCTACATATTCCCATTCACATAGGGCAGTGGCAAGTGCGTGAGGTTGTCATGGTAACCACATACATTGCCCACGAATTACAGCTGCGCTTCTATTTTGCCACACCAAACTTAGCAATAAACACGTTTAAAATGCACAATAAATATGTCTGTCAAAACGATCTCAAAGGAGGCTTTTATTAAGCAAATCAAGAAGTGATTACTCATCTTATTGAATAGACAATAAACAGTTTATATTCTAAAATCTATTTAAAGGTTGTGTTCTGTGAAAATTAAATAACATTTGGATGTAAATGGTCGGCATAAAAGTAGTGTGCGGCTAAACCTGCTGCGTCCTGTGGATCACCTTTATCTGATTGTCCGAGTCCGGAATCATTAAGCACGGCATTAAGTATCTTCAATCGAGTTTTCGTTTGTCTCTCTAACAAAAAGAGATTTCTCTGCAGTTCGTGTATGTTGTTAAAAACACGGAACTAAGTGTTTATATAATAAGTGCAAAATTAAGTGCTATATTACTATATAAGTTATATAATAACTTTCAATTTCACAAAGAAACGTGCAGTATTTTGTCCAAGCAATAATAAAAGGACACATTTAATTTATAATTTGTCTTAAATCTCATTTTGTTAAAAACAATCGTGAATCGAATCAAATCGTGAAATCAAAATCGTGAATCAAATCGAATCTTGAGTTCAGTGAATCTTAGTAGATCCCTACTAAGGGGCGAATAAAAAGAGACAGATAATAGTGTGGAAATGGAGGGATGAGTGGACTTTTGTGGGGTGAGTTGGGGATTACCTTCATAGAGCTGAGCATACTGAGGAAAACCCGCCGCTCGAAGCCACTCACAGGCCTCCTTCGCCTCCAGCTCTGAGGGGGAAAAAAAGATGAACGAACGAAATCAGTAAGATCATATTTTCAGCAGGGTTGATTTAAATGAAGGGAAATTAACAAAATGACAACATAAACGTTGAGCTTAATTAATGTATCATGTTATTAATCATTATCACTTAATTAAATTAAGACATCCAGAATGATTGAATTGATTACTCATTTCACCATGAATAAGAGCTGTTTAAGGTTAGTTAGATAATCTGTGGTCATATTATTAGGTCTGTCTGTGTTCAGCATGGCAATGAGACTGGAACTGGAACATTTAGCTGGTTTTACATGATTACTGCAATCCAAAAAACTTTGCAACAAGTAAAAATAATTAAGATGAATCTAAATACATTTATTAGTATATTCCACTTCAATAACTGAGACCTCAGTCTTCATCCAGCAGTACCATATGCTTCAACTGTCACCTGTCATCAAGAACATGGTGCATGTTATGGACAATGCCTTTAGACTGATATGAAACCTGTAAGATCACCATGGAAACTGCGGAGGTAACAGAAGTTGGTTCTCGAATTCAAAAAACAGCAAAAACTGATAGGAACTCAGAAATAACAGGCCAAATACAAGTACAACCTAAGACTGATTCAAGATTCAAAGCTGTGAGCTAATCAACAGCACATTCAAAACACAGACTGCAAGATGTGGTGTAAAATATTGCATGGTTCCAATCCATTGAGTTACTGTCAAAAAACTAATTGCGAAACTAAACCTAGCTTTTCATTCAGCCATCAGTGTTAATTCCCAGAAATTTTTGTAAACACAAAATAAATACAGAAATGTTTATTAAATCACGTTATCATGGATTAATATCAATGATAATCCTGGATGAGGTACAAAAATATGATCAACATACATTTAGCCTTTGCATGCCATACAGTCAAATGTATACAACTTTCCATTACACACAAAAAAGCCATTGGAAAAATCTAGAGATTAGTCATTGATTAGTTGCTGTTTGAATATATTAGTAGTTTTATTTTTCATGTTATTTTTAAATTGTAGTGTATGTTTTTTATGGTTTTAACAAAGCCAAATCTTTCCAAGTGCCACCTGGAATCTTTTCCTGTGGTCCACATATCTCTAATTTACCATATTACATAACTAATTTAATGTTTACTAGCATTAAGACACTGGTAATTGACTGACTCGACAGACAGATCTCAAGCAAACACAAGACAAACTAAAGTGCTTGGCCCTATGAAAATCAATCCTGACATTAAAGCACCTCATCAGCTTCCATCTGGACACAATCCAACACATTTGAGGAGCAATAACACAGATCCCATTATCATCTCTTTAAAAACTTGATTTAAACCTGTCAGAAGCAGCATTTCTACAGAGGAATCAAAGTACATGAGAGAGAAAGAGATAGTCAGAGAGAAAACGGGAGATTCCTCATGCCATTAATATTCCAGTAGGGATCTCTATCATTAGATTTGCGAGGGCATGAGAGAAATTACGCACTTCGTGTTTATAGGAGCCAATGAAAGCTCTTACATTTTGTTGGTGTCAGATTGACAGTTTACACACAGCACTAGTAAACACACTAAATATTCTCCGTTATCAGTTATTTGCCTAGAAAGTATTGAGATACAGTTTGATGTACATTTGGGGAAGAGCGAATGAGTTTTTTAATTGAATATAGTGATTTATTATGCTGAAACACAAACCCAAAAGAATGTGAAATATATGTGAATGGCATATCAGAATATGCATTTGATGAAACCATGATTAACCGCGACTGTGTCCTCTGAATGCCAAAAACATTTTCTCTGTGCAGCACGAATAACAATTAGATGATTTCATAAGCAGTTTACATTAGCATAAAAATTCTGAGCATAAACCATTGTCATTTGGGAAACTAGCCAATCAGATCCATACATACGCTGACTAGCCAATGACATTACTGCGTGAGGCAAAAATTGGGAAACCAACATTTTCAACAGAATAACCCTGTCAATCAAAATAATAGCTGTGGCACAAACCTGACATTATGACTAAACATGAAAAAGCAACAATTTAAAGGAGTTAAATGTGTGTGAACCAAATCGAAAACAATCATACACAGCTTGCAAATGTTGTCAGTAACAGTCTTTGTATTCATAAGCAGGCTGGGCTGATATGGCTGTCAGGGTGAGTTGGGCTCTGAAATTCTGGCCTATTTATAAAGGCAGTCACTGTCTGCTGAAAGCCCTTAAAGACTATCTCTGGCACGCACGCTTAAAGGGTTAGTTCACCCAAAAATGAAAATTAGCCCATAAATTACTCACCCTCAAGTCATCCTAGGTGTATATGACTTTCTTCTTTCAGACAAATCCAGTCGGAGTTATATTAAAAATTGTCTTTGATATTTCAAGCTGTTTCATGGCACTCAGCGGGTGTTGCATGCATCAGTCCAAAAGAAGTTAAATAAAAAGCGCATATCCAAAAAAAAAAAGTGTCTCACACGGCTCTGAACAAAGGCCTTCTGTAGCGAATCGATGCGTTTTTGTAAGAAAAATATCCATATTCAAAACATAATAATCACTTTAATGTAGCTTGCACTCACTGTTGTACACGGAAGCAGTTCCGGGCGGATGACGTATGGAGGTCGGCTTTGCGCATGCGCCGCTAAGAAGTGACGAACACGGAAGCGCAGCGGAGAGATCAAAACAAAACAACAGTCACTAATTAGAAGTACAAAATGAGGATTTGTAAAAGAAGAATGTCGGAGGATTTCGATATAAGCCAAGAGGAGACTGGTTTTCCTTTGCTAAAGTAAGGAAACTTTGCTTCCTTTGCTCCTGTTAACAAACGTTGGTTTTCACGAGACTCACTGGCGCATGCGCAGCACTGGCCCCTTACGTCATCAGCCCGGAACTGCTTCCTTGTAGGACTGTTGGCGCCAGCTACATTAAGTGATTATTACGTTTTGAATATGGATTTTTTCTTACAAAAATGCTGAATACCTTTTGAAATAATTTTCCAACCCAGTCTCATAAAAATACGTACCTCTGGGTACTTTTCTGCAACACCGTTTTTACGTACCTTACTGCACGTTTCGCCGCAGTTTCAAAGAGAAATGTCCACTGAGTGGCGCTAAAACACGGGTTCAATACGTGAACCCTGGCACGTTTTTATTACGTTGATATAGGTAGGTATTGTGGCGATTCAGAATTCAAATATCCGGGGACTGTCGCTAAAAGTTAATGCTCTATCGTGTTGGAAATATGCCCTATACCAAACCCAACCCTAAACCTACCCGATAGTGTTAACAAATCCAAACTGATATAAAAACACTTTTTTTGATGCAACCGTGCCATTTTAACTTCCTTATATGCAGATTTGAACTGTTTTGTTGAACCGTAGTTACACTGGATTCGAACCGGAGCTCCTCGCCTCTCAAGTACGTCTCCGTACTCCGTGACCTACCGAACAAACCTACCGTCGATGAAAACCCATTCATATGAAGCTGGATATGTGCGGTGTTAACGTTCAAAGGCATCAGTTTTCAAATCTCCCAGCATATTAAAAATGTTTTGAAGTCACAACATAATGTTCTTCAAGTAATTGTGTGAAAATTACGGTTTATTAATCGAAACTCTGTAAATCATAATTTGTGTGAAAAGTAATAAAAGGTGTCGGAGTTTTACTGCCTCTAGTGTTAATTTTTTTTGGAAACTGCAGTGATATGTACTTATTGGTACGTATTTCGCGTCTTGCAAAAATGTGCCCCCAGGTATGTATTTGCCATGAAACCAGGTTGTAATTTTCAAATCTTTTTTTTTTTTTTTTTTTTTTTTTTTTTTTTTTTATTTGTTTTTTTTTTTTTTTTTTTTTTTTTTTTTTTTTTTTTTTTTTTGTTTTTTTTTTTTTTTTTTTTTTTATTTATTTTTATGACCTTGTAAAATGAGTGTACTGGCACTGCATTCTGAAAAAGATCTAAATATTTTATATGCTAAAATATGAAAAATGCAAATGTATTGCGGGCAAATGAATAAGTCTATTCAAGCTATTCTAAAAAGATCAATTCTGTTTATAACCAAAGCACAAAAGGAAATGAAAGTGAAAAGTGAAGAGTAAAACAATAGAGCTTTTCCTCCAAAGTCGCAGGATACCAAATTATAATTTCAGATGCCAAGAGAACTAAAGATATGAAAATGTATGTGTAAATATTCATGTGCACATGAACACAAAAGGGGGGGGGGGGGGGGGGGGGGGGGTGTTGGGGGTCACGTACACACACTTTTCATTCCTATGATCAGATCAGCTTCGTCCGTTTCCTGCCTCCATGCTCTGCCCCTTCAGCATTCCAGAACTCCCTGACTCCCAGCAGTGCTCCGGGATTTCCCGCCCAGATGTCCACATTTCTACTGCCTCTAGATCACACACAAAGTCAAACATATCCGACATATATGCTGCTTTCCATCAACAAATATGATCTGTGGCAAGAATAGGGTTGCAATAGTATGAGATTTTCACAGTACGATAACCGTTTCAGGTATGTTTCGTAACTGACAAAAATTGAAAGCACAAAGCTTATTGAGACTACTGGATGGGATCATGAATCAAATGAAAATAAAATAAACAATCTTGAGATTATCAATATCAAGATCATTAAATTTAGATTTGAATGTTTTTGGGATATCCAAAATAACCCTACGCTGCTGATTTAATTTCTTTTTTCCAGTGAGGGATGGTGCTATCAGCCTCACTTCTCTCTGACATATTTCTCCGCTGCATACATATGTCTAGCTAAAGTTGACAAGTCTGACAGACATTTGAGGGAAAGGATTTATGTACATGCACTTGACATTTTCCATCCGGATGATTTTTTCAATACCATAAATAAGCAAATGCACATGGTGTGACGAGCGGCAATTTTCAGACCATGGTATACTAAGAAACCGGTATAACTCTGCAACCCTAGACAAGAATTCACCATCATTACTGTACATTTTTCTTCATGTCATTTATCATTGCAACAGTTATTGTTATTCAGTTCAGCAATCATTGATGGTGAGAAGAGATTCACATTCATAAGAAGGTTCAGATAGGAATAAAACGAACATTCCTGTAGCTGCTTCTCATCTCAGGAAAGGTGGAAACCCCCTAAGTAAAGTGTTTCTTTTTCCCTCTCCTTCTCCACTACCCCTCCCTATCTCTTCCTTTTCCCACCCCCTCCCTCTTTCTCTTGTCAATAAACAGGAAGTCTTAAGAGTTATGGTAATAAAATGAAAAAATTAGTGGATAATGGGTGGGGGTGCTTAGCACGATGACTGAGAATTAGTGGTGTCAAAATTAGCGCGTTAACGCAGGCGATTAATTTTTTCAGTTTAACGCGTTAAAATTTTTTGCGCAATTAAGCAGGGGCGGGACTAGGGTTGGCCACCCCAATCACAACTTCTGCTTCTGTCACTTTTTCTCTTGACAAGAAGTGCATTTATTCAGTTGCAGAACCACTGAGAACGGGAGACGTTTCGGACGCACGCTCCACTTCAGGGCCAGGCACGAGTCAAACGAGTGCGGAAAAAGTACGCACAAAGGCGCCGGCGTGCACTGTAGCCTGTATCCTTTCATATCAAAGCCCGAAATAAACTATGTGCATGCAATGCCGTGGTCAGTTAAGTCATGAAGTTACCAAAAAGGCGATTAAAGCTGCCTTAAAACTTTGCATGCATGTAATATATTTTATATGAGTCACATTTAAGAACATGTCTCTGAAATGGTTTTCAAAACTGTCTTGTAGCAGCCCAGCACTGTCTCACTCATCTAACACACCCGATTTAAATTGTCAGCTCATTAATAGAGACTTTAAGACCTGAAGTGGGTCAGAAAAGGTAAAAAGAGTTGAGAGAAAATATGATGCGTGTCAGATCCACGTCACGTTTCAGCAGCAGCAGCTATTAAATAAATATCAGCCAAAACAACCTAATAACCAGCTGCTGTGATGTCTATTAATCAAAGGACAAAGAAAACAAAAAGAGGAAAAAAATAACTTTTGTAGCTTTAAGGATTCATCTATATTTAATTTAGAATTTAGTGTTTGATAACTTCAATTAATTCAAAATTTCAATTTCTGTATATTGCTGCTGAAGGCCACAGGTAAATATGACATTTATTATAATGGGTTTATGTGAAGATTGTTTTAAGTTCACTTAAATTAGAAGTTATTTTTAAAGTGTAATAAATGTTAAAATTGATAGCTCTCAATTATACTGTAATGTTGAATGGTTATAGTGAATGGTTAAATATTAGGTGGGGGGGCAATTTCATAGAGAAAGCAGTATTGGTATCAATGATACTGGCCTTCATAAAAAAAAGATGTGATTAAACAAATATTAAAAATATATACTTTTTGTCTTTATGTTGTTTGTAAATTAATTTGAAGATCGAATGTGAAATTATTGCAATATAAAAGTATATTTAAAAACTTTAATGTTAGGTGGGATTAATCGCGATTGATTTCAGAAAAATGTGCGATTAATTAGTTAATTTTTTTTTTATCGATTTACAGCACTATTGAGAATTGCATTTTATTATCTTACTGCAATTATTCTCTCCTAGAAAAATCTCCAACAGAATAAGAGATGTTTCATTTATGATGTTCTTCCATGCGTGGACACATTTGAGAAAGCAGCAGCAGGGCAAAGATGGCCATCACTGTGCTTAAAAAAGTGGGATTCCTCACCAGAGTGGCCGTCACAAATATCTGTTTGCGAGGCTGATTATATAACGCAATCATTTTTTACTGCAGATGTAAAATTCATGGATTCTCAAAGATCTGTGAATTTTTCACCAGGTAGATATGAATGATCATTTCCAATCCACAACCCCACCAGATACCTTTACTATAAAACACTTGATTTCTAGTGATTTCAATACCATGACAAAAGACATTATATTTTATTGGAGTTGTGAATGTGAGTTCAGTCTGCACTGAATGTGCAATAAAAAGACAAAATAATGGCAAAAATTACTTTCTACTCAGGTGCCCTTGCCAGCTGCACACAAAAACACACATATAGTGTGACTTGATTCACAAAATAAGACACTTGTGAGCCATTTCTTTTTAATGAATCAAAAAACATACAGCATGACTAATTAGCAAAGTCCCTTTAAGGCAAGTCATTTCACTCAGTAAACTAAAAAAAAATGTACTAGCCAATGGCAATTTAATTGCCAAGGTGTCCGTAGAGGGTTGGATATGTCCTGAGTATTTATGCGTTTTTAACCTAAAACACAGCAGCGTCCATCTGTAAAGGATGCAGGCTGTCAAACGTACACAACTATTAGCCAATCATAGCAGTGGGTGTTTAATTCCGAGTCTACAATCCACCACGCCTATTCAAACAAAGCGTTCTAATAAGTGGTTTCAGAAAATAGCCTATTAATTCTAAATTATGTTTTTTGATGTAAAAATCTTGATAACATTATAAGTGGACCTCAGAGAACAATACAAAATAAAAAAAACAAAGGTAGTTGATGACTCCTTTAAAAGAACCCACATATAGCCAAATTAATCAGAAAAGGATCAAACTGAATTTAAGTCCGAATTAAATCTGGAAATCTGAATTGATATCCAGCCCTAGAGGTCTGAATAATCACATCATCACCAGCCATTACACACCCTACAGCAAAACTAGTCTCCACATACAACAAAAACATTCCTGTAAAAGCCTCAAGAGCAGCTGCTTGACTTGGGTCTTATCAGACATTGCTGCTGTGCTGTGCCCTCATTATGAGCGTGAACAGGATGCTAGGATATCCCTGATGACTGTCCTATACTTGCAGATCAATATACCCTGTCAAACCATGTGAACTGCTTGATGTTTTATAAAACAAGGATGTGATAAAAACCTTTATTAAATTTTTCTGTAGAATGTATACAGAGTTACTTCTGACAAATAGTTTAAAAATCACCAAACGCTCAGCATTTTGCCCAACATTACCATTGGTTTGACACTGTCTGCATTACATCTATAACATCTATAAAGCCCAAAGACATGTCAGCCACAGCTCTGAGCTAAATAAAGCTCCTGCGATAGAGGGAGTGTTCTGTGTGTATCAGTATTCCTCTCGCAGCTGTTTCAAAAACATGCTTTGAGGTTTTACATGTCTCTATGTGTTGATGTGTGACCTGAATAACACAGAGCACTATAATCTGGCTCTTTTGACACGGCTAGCTCTACATACAACTATGTGAGTGCCTACAACATGGTTATGCAGTTAAGGAATAAAATTAATTCTCTCATGGAAATGTCAAGATAATTTGTATTCAAAAAAGCACACAGATTAATAATAAAAAAAGTTTGATATGAGAAGTCTGTAACGTCACGCAAACTTTCGACCGCAGGTCTATATCATTTTAGTGGTATCGACGTTTAAGCGACTCCTGTGGTTACAAATGTAATCGTAATCGACTGCACTCATATTGCAATTCTGGCTCCAAACGCATCAATGACCAACCAATGCAGACATCAATGCAGCAGCAAGTCAACAATGCTTTGATAGCATTAAAAAAAAAGAAACAAAAAGAAGTTATTTTTCTTTACAGCATAGTCGGTAACTTGATTTGACATGCATGCTAGAATGCTACACAATTTCTCGCCCTATGCAATCTCTCTTTCTCCATTACTGATATTTTGAAATGTTTCAAAAGTATCACTTGTGTTCTAAAATAATTATGTCGACAGCCGCTGTAACCTCCTGCCACTGAGCATCTGTCTTTTGTTAGACCGGCAAAGAAACCAGCAAAGGATATTTTTAGACCTTCTACTTTTCCCATAGAAGTGCATCGCTTTGTTTCACTGTATAAAAATTCTGTGAAAATGTTCATATAAGCTCATTTGGAGTTAGTAAGATTTTTTTTTTTTAATTATTAATTTCATTTATTTGATCAAAAGTGACACAGTACATTTCTTATAAATACTGAAAAAGTATCACTTTCCACAAAAATATTAAGCAGCACAACTGTTTTCAAAATTGACAATACTAAGAAGCACCAAATCTGCATATTAGAATATTTTCTGAAGGATCATGACACTGAAGACTGAAGTAATGGCTGTTGAAAATTCAGTTGAAAATTCAGTCATTCAGTTGAAATTAAAAAAAGAAAAAAAATGTATGAAACGGAAAATGTTTCTGTTAAGTTGTAATATTGTTTCACAATATTACTGTTTTTGCTGCACTTTTGATCAAATAAATTTAATAAATTGGCAAACATAAGACAAAACATTAAAAAATATTTAAAAAATCTTACTGATCCCAAACCTTTAAACGTGTGCATTTAGTGAAAATATGAAACACTATATACAATGGCAAAAGTATTTAGTTTGCCACCAATTGTGCAAGTTCTCCCACAACTAAAAAGATGAGAGAGGCCTGTAATTGTCACTGGGTATACCTCTAACTATGAGAGACAAAATGAGAAAAAAATCCAGAAAATCACATTCGAGGATTTTTAAAGAATTAATTGGTAAATTCCTCGGTAAAATAAGTATTTGGTCACCTACAAACAAGCAAGATTTCTGGCTCTCACAGACCTGTAACTTCTTCTTTAAGAGGCTCCTCTATGCTCCACTCGTTACCTGTATTAATGCCATCTGATTGAACTCGTTATCAGTATAAAAGACACCTGTCCACAAACTCAAACAGTCACACTCCAAACTCCACCATGGCCAAGACAAAAGAGCTGTCAAAGGACACCAGAAACAAAAATGTAGACCGGCACCAGGCTGGGAAGACTGAATCTGCAATAGGTTAGCAGCTTGGTGGGAAGAAATCAACTGTGGGAGCAATTATTAGAAAATGGAAGACATACAAGACCACTGATAATCTCCCTCGATCTGGGGCTCCACGCAAGACCCCCGTGGGGTCAAAATGATCACAAGAACTGTGAGCAAAAATCCCAGAACCACACGGGGGGACCTAGTGAATGACCTGCAGAGAGCTGGGACAAAAAGTAACAAAGGCTACCATCAGTAAAACACTGCGCCGCCAGGGACTCAAATCATGCAGTGCCAGATGTGTCCCCCTGCTTAAGCCAGTACATGTTCAGGCCCGTCTGAAGTTTGCTAGAGATTATTTGGATGATCCAGAAGAGGATTGGAGAATGTCATATGGTCAGATGAAACCAAAATATAACTTTTTGGTAAAAACTCAACTTGTCGTGTTTGGAGGAGAAAGAATGCTGAGTTGCATCCAAAGAACACCATACCTACTGTGAAGCATGGGGGTGGAAACATCATGCTTTGGGGCTGTTTTTCTGCAAAGGGACCAGGACGACTGATCCGTGTAAACGAAAGAATGAATGGGGCCATGTATAGTGAGATTTTGAGTGAAAACCTCCTTCATCAGCAAGGGCATTGAAGATGAAACGTGGCTGGGTCTTTCAGCATGACAATGGTCCCAAACACACCGCCCGGGCAACGAAGGAGGGGCTTCGTAAGAAGCCTTTCAAGGTCCTGGAGTGGCCTAGCCAGTATCCAGATCTCAACCCCATAGAAAAGCTTTGGAGGGAGTTGAAAAATTCCGTGTTGCCCAGCGACAGCCCCAAAACATTATGCTTAGAGGAGATATGCATGGAGGAATGGGCCAAAATACCAACAACAGTGTGTGAAAACCTTGTGAAGACTACAGAAAACGTTTGACCTCTGTCATTGCCAAACAAAGGGTTATATAACAAAGTATGAGATGAAATTTTGTTATTGACCAAAAACTTATTTTCCACCATAATTTGCAAAAAAAAATTCTTTAAAAATTCTACAATGTGATTTTCTGGATTTTTTTCTCCTTTTGTCTCTCATAGTTGAGGTATAACTATGATGAAAATTACAGGCCTCTCTCATCTTTTTAAGTGGGAGAACTTGCACAATTGGTGGCTGACTAAATACTTTTTTTCCCCACTGTACATTATATATGAACATTACATAATCTCATCACTGACTTCTCACTGATTCCCCGTCATATTTTGCGTGCATTACTCCCTCAATTTTGTTAGCAAATCAACGTAAAGTTCACCAAAATGAGAACAAGAGCACTGGGGAGGCAGGTGATTGCAACAGAGTGAATCAGGATGTTTTACACTGTGAATTTGTGTGATGTGTATTTGTCTCTTCAGGGCATGCTGTAGAAAGTACATGTTCATGTCGTCAGGTGCTTGACAGCTTTAGTTAAAACCAAGATTTACACTCATCAAATACAGACTGTTCTGCCTCCAAAAAGTAGGGGTGGCACGATACCATTTTTTCAGAACCGATCCGATACCTAAAGTTCTAAATATCGGACAATACCGATCACAGTTTTTTTTATTTCTATACCTCAGTATGTGTTGACCTGATCATCACTCTTTTGTGTGTTACACACAATCTACTAAATATAGATAACTTCATTATAAAGAAAAGTAACAAATTAAAAGTATATATAATCTATGAGAAAAATACTATTATAAACTAGGTTAGTGGATAATTCAACAGCAAAAGTTACTCTACAAAAATAAAATCTAAACATTTAGAGAAAAAAAAACATTATTTAGTGGGGGAAAAAATAAAAGTAAATAGGTGTAATCTGATAAAATGTTACACATTGCTCTTTGTATTGTAAAATACATTCATGCAAAACAAGTAAATATCATTATATACAGTGGTGTGAAAAAGTGTTGGCCCCCTTCCTGATTTCTTATTTTTTTGCATGTTTGTCACACTTTAAAGATTCAGATCAAACAAATTTTAATATTACACAAAGATAACCAAATGCAACACCATGCAGTTTTTAAATGAAGGTTTTTATTATTTAGGGAAAACAAAATCCAAAACTACTTGGCCCTGTGTGAAGAAGTGTTTGCCCCCTTGTTAAAACTGTGGTTTATCACACAGTTCAATTTCTCTAGCCACACCCAGGCATGATTACTGCCACACCTGTTCGCAATCAAGAAATCTCTTAAATAGGACCTGCCTGACAAAGTGAAGTAGACCAAAAGATCCTCAAAAGCTAGGCATCATGCCGAGATCCAAAGAAATTCAGAAACAAATGAGAAAGAAAGTAATTGAGATCTATCAGTCTGGAAAAGGTTATAAAGCCATTTCTAAAGCTTTGGGACTCCAGCGAACCACAGTGAGAACCATTATTCACAAATGGCAAAAACATAGAACAGAGGAGAACCTTCCCAGGAGTGGCCGGCAGACCAAAATTACCCCAAGAGAACAACGACGACTCATCCAAGAGGTCATAGAAGAACCCAGAACAACATCTAAAGAATTGCAGGCCTCACTTGCCTCAGTTAAGGTCAGTGTTCATGACTACACCATAAGAAAGAGACTGGGCAAAAATGGTCTGCATGGCAGAGTTCCAAGACGAAAACCGCTGCTGAGCAAAAAGAACATAAAGACTCGTCTCAGTTTTGCCAGAAAACATCTTGATGATCCCCAAGAATTTTGGGAAAATATTCTGTGGACTGATGAGACAAAGTTGAACTTTTTGGAAGGTGTGTGTTCCATTACGTCTGGCGTAAAAGTAACACTGCATTTCAGAAAAAGAACATCATACCAAACAGTAAAATATGGTGGCGGTAGTGTGATGGTCTGGGGCTCTTTTGCTGCTTCAGGACCTGGAAGACTTGCTGTGATAATGGAACCATGAATTCTGCTGTTTAACAAAAAATCCTGAAGGAGAATGTCCGGCCATCTGTTCGTGACCTCAAGCTGAAGCGAACTTGGGTTCTGCAGCAGGACAATGATCCAAAACACACCAGAAAGTCCACCTCTGAATGGCTCAAGAAAAAAAAAACAAAGGGGAACTTTGAAGTGTCTAGTCAAATCCTGACTGAATCTTGAGATGCGTGTGGGCACCCTGACCTTAAAACGGAGGTTCAGGCGCGAAAACCCTACAATGTGGATGAATACAACAATTTGCATAGAGAGGTGATTAACATTCCTCCACCAGCGCTGTAACAGACTCATGCAGTTTGATCGAAACAGCCTGATTTCGGTGTTACTGCTAGGGTGGCCCAACCAGTTATTAGGTTAGGGGGCAAACACTCTTTCACACAGGGCCATGTAGTTTTGGATTTTTTTCCTTAATAATAAAAACCTTCATTTAAAACCTGCATGCTGTGTTTACTTGTGTTATCTTTCAATAATATTTAAATTTGTTTGATGATCTGAAACATTAAAAGTGTGACAAACATGCAAAAAAATAAGAAATCAGGAGGGGGCCAACACTTTTTCACACAAATAAATTATGCAATAAATTAAAGCATTTCTTTACATTTTTAACACAGTAATGAGGCAGCAACATATGATAGATAAGACAGAACAAGAAAGGCTATTAACAAGATTTCATTGCGTAAAAGTATTATAACATGAAAGGCTTCAATACAGAGGCACAAAGTTCTTATGTTCTTAAAGTTCTAGACTGATGCGCTTGAAGCAACAAGGAGTCACAGCGCTCCGCATAGAGAAGTTCAAAGCACAAAGGGAAAAGACATTGATGCGTAGTGTATTATATCTGTGTGATAGTTTATTGAGCCTTTTCTTTTAACAGTTTTAAATTTCAGTTACTGTGCGCGTGAAGAACATTTCATAGTGCTCTGTACTCCAGTGTAGTGATCTCTAACAGACACCCGGTAGAAAGTAACATGCTTTAGAATTAGCACTAAACTTCAGCAAGATAAAGTCATTTTATGCAAAACCACTGATCTTTATCTACAGATCAAGTATAATAATAGGAACATTGTATCATCCTAGAGAGAGTTTCGTCATCTTGACTGTCGTAACTGAACGCGATGTGCAGTTTGAATGCTGAATGGAGGATGACAGACAGCCGCAGCGGTGAGAGGAGTTTACGAGAACTTGAATTTAACAACTTAAATATTCTGTACCTCACATTAAACTATGGAACGGTCTCAGAACACTTGAAATATAGTGCATGAAAACTTTATAGTGCTTTTTAATGTTTTTGTGCCTTTCGTGGGGCTTAACAAACACAGAATAGTATATGCACAATATCGGATTTGGATCAGTCTCGTCTGACCGATACCCCGATCCGGAAGAAAGTGGCAGTATCGGAGCGATACCAATCCTGAATATCGGATCGGCACACCCCTATCAAAAAGGGTTCTTCAGCATTTTGACTTGGGTTGGTTTAACCAAAAGTGAAAATGCATCATTTACTCACCCTAATGTCATTCCAAACATGTATAACTGACTTCTGTGGAGATTCTGAAGTATGTTTTTTGGACGGTTTTTGTCCATACAGTGAAAGTAAGTAGAATTCAAAACAACCCTGGAGCCCGCTGACTTTCATTGTATAGTCACAACAACAACAAAAAATATGTTTTTGTGTTCACCAGCAGATTGCAAGTCATAGAGGTTTGGAACAATGGAGCAAACAAGTCTATGTAAATAAGACTCAGTATAGATTGCTCTTCATTCACAAAACTCAGCACTATTTGCCTTGTACAATTAAGGTCACATTATTACCGCCCACAGAAAGCACGTGGTCAATGTACTTTAATTCAAATTATGTTTGTGTACTTTTTTTACTGATCAAGACAGCAGTTATTCATCAAATGATGACGCATTATAACCCAGCATGTATCCAGACTGCACTTTCAGCATTTTAAAGAGACTATTTAAGTTCCTGTATCACAGTGGACAAACAGTGCAAAGTATGAATTTTGAGGGTGTGTTTGCAATGCTACCTGCTATCTGAGAGCTCTCTAACCCTCCCATATACAGCAATGCAACTGAAATGTTCCCAGACAAAAAAGTAGCAAGGACATTGATAAAACAGTCCATGTGACATCAGTGGCTCAACTTCAGTTTTGTGAAGCTACAAGAATACTTTTTGTGCGCAAAGAAAACAAAAATGACGACTTTATTCAACAATTCTTCTCCCCCTAGTTACTGTCTTCCGCCATTTTGGAGAGTATCACAACGCATATGCACGCTTTACCCTAAGTGTAAACAACGCTGATTACGCCGATTACGTTCATGTGCGCGCTTTCCCCCTAACGTAAATAATGGCGATTACGTTCTAGGGTACTCTCCAAAATGGCAGAAGACATAACTCGGGGGAGAAGAATTATTAAATAATTATGTTATTTTTTATTTCTTTGAGCCCAAAAAGTATTCCTGTAGCTTCGCAAAATTGAATTTGATGTCAATTGATGTCACTGTTTTACCGATGTCCTTACTACGTTTCTGTCTGGGAACATTTCAGTTGCGTTGCTGTCTATGGGAGGGTTAGAGAGCTCTCATGTTACATACCAACTAAAATGTTCAGACACAGAATTTCTACAGCTATTTTAGGACCACATTTAATACACGATGGCAACCTGGATTAGTGAAAAATAACTTCAATAACTAACAAAGTAACAATTGAAATAAACACAGCCTGATTAATAAGATACCCACCCACTCACTCCGTCTCGGCTCCAAACTGCACACAGACGGCGCTGAGCGGGTGAGAGTGATTTGTAGTAAGCCTGGGTAATCCCTGCTGCATGAACAAAACAAACCAGAATTAGACAGAGGCATTTAAAGCACTGAAAACCCTGAAGCAGAAGTGAAAAACACTACTAAATGCACCCATGAGCGCTGACTGAGCGAGCAGAAGGAAAGTACTTCATCTCATTTTGAATGTACTTTAAAAGCCTGTTGGCATCCCATATGTGTGGTATCTGTATGTGTGTGTATGTGTTTGTGATGGGGGACTCAGGGAGTGACCTTTGGTAAATTTAATGTAGTGTGAACCTGCTGTGTGTCGGGAGGGAGCCTTACTTCATTCTCTGCTTGTGTGAGAGTGTGTGCTTCTTGCACGGTTGCACCATGAGCAGATGGTTTTAAGATGACCAAACTTATGTTGTGTGTAACAGTATAACTTATTCTGTGCTGTGTGACAGATACAAAAGGACTGATTGAGACAAGAAAAAAGCTAAAGAATGAGAGAGATGCAATCAAATTACACCCCCATTTGGAAGTATTTTATCCATAGGAGGCCAGAGGTGAAAGTTTCATCACTGCTTGCGTGATTATATAAACATTTTAAAATTATTATTAAAATACTTTTTGCATTATTGTTGGTGGTAATGTTGTTGTATGAATGCATTACTGTTTGATCTGTTTATACTGTTTATATAATATAATATAATAAGTGCTGGGCAATGATTACATTTTTTAATCGTGATTAAATCGCATGATTTTCTGTGATTAATCACGATTAATCACATTGTTATGCACAAAATTCAATAATGAATTCAAAAGTAGTGTATTGTGCACTTTTTTCATATAAAAGTACTGCTAAATGAACAAAAATGCACTTTAAACAAATAAAGTGCTTTTTTACAGCAGTATTCCTTACTCCTTGCATAGTAGCAGTTAAAATATTTCTTGTAAATCTCAACTTGTAACATTAATGTAATCAAATTAAATATAAAACCAAAGATATTTACCACTGGCAGGGCATTAACATTTTCATAGACAATATTTTATAGTTTGTTATAGAAAAACAAGTTATGCTCAGAGAGTCCAGAGCCTCGATCATAACATTATAACAGGCACCTTAGAGACCTGCACTATTGTGGGACCTAACGCAGCAGAGTGCGGTGCGGGACAACAATTGATGGACGAGTGCGTAGAGACTCATGTGTGCGGGATGTGAAAGAATATGGGTGTACTCACACTAGGCAATCTTAACCGTGCCAGAGCGAGTTTGACCCCCAAAAGCCCGGTTCATTTGACTAGTGTGATCACTCCGTGCTGCGCTCGGGCGTGGTTCGTTTAGCCGGCCCTGGCTCGGTTCTAAGAGGTGGGCGAGAGCGCGGTTCAGTTGGGCTCGGGCATGGTACGCATGTAGTGAGCGGGGCGCGGAACTTCATATACGGGCAGCATGATTGCGTGAACATTTCTGACCGGCAAAAGCGATAGATCTGTAAAGCAATATATTGTGACAGTAGCACAAAGTTAACCAAAACGATGCACTCCGACTTGTGTTGTCACGGTACCAAAATTTCAGTATTTCGGTACCAATACCAGTGAAAATCCAGTTCTCGTACCATTTTCGGTACCAAAGCAAAACACAAAAACATGGTAATTAAAAAATTTGACTATACTTTCAATTAATCCAAACTGTGTAGCCTACATATTAAATTTTAAAGGGCTTGTGAAAACCTTCTAGAGCTATTCAGCCAAGAATAACAACCAAGTTAGCTAAAAAAAAAAAAAAAAAGGAAAGCAGCACCAGAATGCGTTCTGACTGATATGGACAAACAATGTTAACCAATTTGTCATTCTATAACACGCATATTGTAGATCACAATGAATATAAAAGCCTGGGGTGTAAAAATAGTAATAGCATGTCAATACAAGTAGAGGGAGCATTAATAGTTAATAAAGAAACTTCATTCTAATGTCTGATATTAGCGTTAGCCCCCCCCCCCCCCCCCCCCCCCCCGCCTATGCTAACGAATTAACTACGCTAATGAACAGGTTCATTTGTATGTCCGACATCAAATAAATCTTGAATATATTCATAACAGAGCGGTGTGTCCCACAGACTTGCACTCTATTTGTGGCGGCATATTTATGCAAATTCATTCTCTGGCAGCAGGAGGTGCTGTTGGAGTGGGAGAGATAGAGGTTTCCCCAGTAACGGCTGTACACAAAGCAGCGCTCAGCTCACAAACTGCTCAGGCATTACAGAGGCAAGATGAAATGAAAATGACATCCATAATTTTCTGAAGACATTTGGTTTCCTTCAGAAATACAGTGATATTAAAACACCCGCACCAGGTTTCGATTTTGAAAAGTGCAGTGCTCATGTTTATTCAACCAAGTCAAAGCCTTTTAGAAAATCTATTTGTGATGGTCAGTTTTGATATTGTGGCGGGCCACCACAAATAAATCAATGAATGGGAAACACTGATCTAAATATAAAAAATTCAAATGAAACTTACCTGCTTGAACTCTTTCTTTTGATCTGGGTGTCTTTAAAGTGTTTTGTTAGTTTGGGGTGTTTCCTCGTTTTGATGTCGCCACGTCTCAGTGCTTTTATGAAGAGAGCGCATTGCGCACCTTTCGGATAGCGCATCAAGAACCGGGTTGATCGGGTACTCGGTACCACCGGTACTTAAAAAAAAAACTGGTACCGTAACGTTTAAATTTTTTAGTACAGACTTAGTACCGAAGTACCGGGTCACAACACTACACTCCCACTGTGCTGCGCAAAAAAGCGCTTCTTTGCTGTCTTCACGTGCTATCGGAAACTTCCTATTTTCCACTTATGAAGTCGTGAGTGCTTCATGTGAGCGCTGCTGCAGTCTAGGCCCACCCCAAATGCTCTAATTGGTTGAGACGCGTGATGACACCCATCCCAAACCAGTAATGATCAACATCCCACCCCTCCTGTGACCCATGGTTGGTCTGTACGTGTATTCCGAGCCAGTGAACAACAGACTTTCTACTAATAAAAACTGCGTTAATGCGCGATAAAATTATTGTCGGCGTTAATCAATTAATGCATTAACGCAATAACGCGTTAACTTGCCCAGCCCTAAAATAAATTAAAAGATGGACAAACAGAGGGCCTTTCGCACCGCTTTAGTTCCAGAACTAAATGTATAGTACTAAAGTACTGGGACGATTTTGCGAGAACTATTTCCCAGTACCATTTAAAGGGTTGCATTCACCGAGAGTGTGTACTAAGAAGTGATGTAAGCCAGTCGACAGCAACGTCATTTGTGCACGGCGTTCAAAACAACAGAAACAAAGAAGAACATTAACAAAAGGAGGATGGAGGACGCTGTGATCGGAACAGTGTTTTTGTTGTCTCGCGGGTTTCAAAATAATGGACATGGAAAGTCGACGTAAAAGCGATTGAAAGAACGGAAAGGAGGACTAAGAATCTCCAACGACAACTGGCAGTGCTACATTTGCTACAAGTGCCTGCACTTCAGCGTCCGTCCATCTATCGCTGTTCTCCATACTTGCGAAATAAGTTGACACAATGTTTACAGTATGTTTACACGGCGTTTTAAATCATGGCGGGTGAGGGCGTTTTCGTACGCGTTTGGCCAATCAATGTCTACTTATGTCACAGGTAGTACCAGTGGTGCTGGTTAGACCCTGCTCCGGAGTAGGAGCTAATTTGGTTCTCGAAAAAGGCAGTCCAGTACTAAAATCACACCCAGTTCCGGCGGTGCGAAAACGCCAAAAAGTGGGTAGTTCCACAATTAGTTCTGGTACTATGAAAAGGTTCCCGCGGTGCGAAAGGCCCTAGTGTTACTACTACTAGTGTTGCTACAACTGCTGCACAAAACTTGGAGATGACAGACAAAAGAGAGACTCCTGAAAAATTTGCCAGTGTGAGACTTTTTTGGATTGTGTAAAAAACACAGGGTGTTCAGCCTACAAGAAGAGCTAATCAACAGCAAATTCTTTTTGTACACTTTTGTACAGTTATGGTTACAAAAATTATCTGCCTCCCTACACTCCCCCAAAGTGAACAGTTAAACTATTATGAACAAATATGAATTAACAATAAACAGTATATTTATAAATTAATAAATTAATATAAACCTAAATTAATAAATGTTCTAAAAAATGTTTAAGGCTAGTTAATGATATTTAATGCATTAACTAAAGCAAAATTATACAAAAGAAAAAAAAAAGAAGAAGAAATGACCTTAAAAATTTATGCTGTCATAGTCACACTTTCAATATTTGCATCTTTTAAATCTGCATCAACTTCCAAGTGAACAAAAGTCAAATTCTACTGATTGGATCCTTAAAGCCTTTTTTTGTCTTCAGTGTTTCTGAAGTGGTTTAGGTTGAAAGCAAACGAGGCCACTCCATTGACTATTTCAAGAGGTCTTAATCTGCTAGGGTACATTTTTGATAATTCTATGACATCTTTGTATCACTGATGAAAGTGAAAGGTCACAGACACATCCAGAGGCTCATCAGGATAACACTGTGACTGTTGAGAAACGGACTATGGAGCCTCTGTGTTTCTGAAAAGTCTCAGTGTTGCAAAAGACTGCATTTCGAAGAGTGTCTGTGCATTTCTGAAGAGTGCCTGTGTTCTTCAGAGGAGCTTCTGAAGAGTCTCCACCCTTTCCACAGAGTATCACTATGTTCCTGAAGAATATAAGTGCATTTGTGAACAAGCTGCTCTGGAGTTATGGATATTTATGGTACATGTACAGTACATGACAGATTCTTCATGAATTTACACATCTGTTTAAAGAGAAACCGATCACGCCCACTCATGCTGTTAAAGGAACAGTACACTCAAAGTTCTGTAATTTATTCACCTCATGTCATTCGAATCCTGTATGACTTTTTCTTCTGTGCAATGTGCAAGAAGATATTTTGAGAAATGTTTCAGTGTTTTTTTTCCCCCAATTCAATGGATGTCAAAGATAACCAAAGCTACTTGATTACCAATATTCTTCAAAATATCTTCTTTTGTTCTTTAAAGAAGAAGAAAGTCATACAGGTTTGGAGTAACATGAGGGTGAGCAGATGACAGAATTTTCATTTTAAGGTGAACCATCATTTAACATGTTCCCAGCTTTGTTTTAATCTCAAATCATTCAGTTTAAGATGTTCAGATCTATGTAGTAAAAAGCCTTTAGATAGAAGCATCTGCTGTATGAATAAATAGCATATGTGAAGTGTGTGTGTGGGGAAGGAAATGTTTTCTGTGCTCTAGCTGTGTGTGTGTTTGGCTGAATACAGCTCATTGTTCTTAGCGGTTATTTGGCTTCTACCCACAATCCCACAGTCTACCTCCACTTACCCCAATCACACTTCTTCTCTTCTTCTACCAATCCTGTTTATGCCTCTTTCAACTTTTACACTTTTCCTCTCTTTCACCCAACAAACAAACAAATGTATGATTAACATTCCTCAGATGACGGACATTAGTTTCAGGGTTCAAAGGTCAAATTCTCACTAAACCCTTCGTGTCATAAGCAGCGCTGCGATTCTGTACCAGCTAGTTCAGCAGCCAGCTATTAAACACATTAGTCTCAATCCACACTGAAGTATGTACACACATTCAGTCTTATAGGTTTGAAATGTGCTGTATATCTTGAGATTGCAGTGTCCATCCACAGCAGGGGTTTTCAAAATGGGGTCCGGGGACCTCCAGGGGCCACAAAGGGGACTATGGGGTCCATGGGAAGGTCCAGAGAAAAATAGTGCATAAATAAAATAATAAACATACATAAAAAATAAATGTAAAATCTACCGAATTTGTTATTACCGTTTCTTCTAAAGACTGATCATGAAAATGATTTTATCCTACACCAAACAATTTATGTTTCTCTTCATGTTTATACATCTAAAAGTACTTTGATGGTGGGTAGGAAAAAAACACATTTTATGTAAGACAGAAACTAAATATTCTCTAGGTAATATTTCACACATTTTTTATACTTTTACTTGACTTGAAACTTATACTTGAAAACATATAGCTGTCTTTATGCAGGGCCCCTGGCAAGGGGACCATCACATTTGGAGATTCATAAAATCTGTGCTATGGGGTCTGTGGAAGGAATTAGAAAGAACAAATATATACCTAACATTAGTACTATATGGTTTCATTATGTTTTACTCCTATTTACTTATTTTTTCACTGAATATTCTCAGAAGGGGGTTGATTGCAAGGAGGTCATCATATTTGGTGATTTGTGGCAGCAATGTTCGAAAAACCCTGATATACAGGATCTAACGCACATCAATATGAATTATTTAAATCGCCCTTCACATTTCTGAATTAAATCACACAGCTACAGAAAACTAGCCAACAACCCAGAGGCACTTATTATGGAGACCACAGCCAGATGCACTGAAGAATAAAGGGAGGTTAAAACTCACCGTGACCCTTTCGATGCTGTGGGGACGACCTCTCCATCCTAATCACTTAAACTCCAGTGGTTAAACTCCAACATTACATGTTAACCATCAGGGGACACAGAAAAGTGCCTGCAACAGCCATTCAAACACCTAAAACCTGCTTTAGACTAACATACACTTATACATTTCCAAACAGAAAAGTATTTTTTATCCAAACAAGGCCAAAGCGAAGAGTCACGTTTAACCAAATAGTCTCTGAGAAGTAGAGTGGGATCTGGTTTACTGTGGCGGCAAGTATCCTGAGGGGGAGAGGGGGAGGCCCTTCCTGACCCCCACCCCCCCACGCATTTACACCATCTGGATCCTGAGACCAAATGTTCGGCCCTCAAAAACTCCTCCTCCATGTACCACATTACAGTCTGTGTGTGCTTGTGCACCTCAACATGCTAAACAAGCTCATGCGCTGTAATCCAGATGGCCTGACATTAGCCTTATTAGGGTTGTGTGTTAGGCCCTGAGGGATTGTTAGGTGCTTCATAAAGTTATTAAATTTGGTTAAGTATAACATAACAACCTGGCCAAAGCCCAACTGTTCGGTCTGCACACCTGCAACTCTCAGATAAGGTGTGTGCATGTGTGTTTCGGTGAGTTATTGTGCTGAACATGGCACTGTGCAATACTGACAAACAATTTGTAGGATTTCTGGGATTTCGACAATAATGATAATTTGATTTTTTGTGTGTGTGTGGAATGTGTGTGTGTGTTTGACTTGAAAAAAATGAAATGTTACTTTAAAACTAAATAAATAGTAGGTGGTGGCAATTCACTTAATGTGCGAGTCATTGGCTGCATCTACATACTTCCCCAATATAAAGCAGATTATTCTGCTATGTGAAAAGAGTAGTCTGAATTCACCATAGGCAAAATGTACCTGGATAACCTATGACTTCCAGTGAGATTCTGAAGTGCACAACCAATGGACACTTTACTATCCCATGAAACCACGAGAGATAATTTGTGAATGGCAGCGAAGCAATGCAACTGACACTGATATGAATGTAGTACACCATGATTTCCTGTTTTAAACTGACAATTAAATGTACCATATTGATATAAATAAAGCAAAGAGAAAAAAAATATAAAATTTTTCAATATTAACATCATAAACTGCATTAAAAACTACATTAAATCAAGGGTTTCCCAAACTGGGCTTAATGTAAGAACTACAGTGGGTTTGTGATTTGAGGTTATTTAAACACTGGAACTTTGCAGGTAAAAAAATGTTTACCTGCAAATGACACTGAATGCAAATGTGTTATGCATTAATGAACAAACATTAATAAACATGAATATAACAATGATATTACTAGTGATCGACCCATATTGATTTTATTTTATAACCGATACCGATAATTTGCATGTTTATGTGCCGATAACCGATATGCAGAACCGATATTTATTTACTGTTATAAAGTAAATAAATGACTAAGTAGATGCTTGAGAAGTAAGAACATGCTTCACTTTGGTTTTTCATCTTTTCAGTCATCTTTTTTTTTTTTTAAGTGTTGAAAATTAGCAGTCTTTCATGCTAAATTTAATCTTCATATTACAACAATAAAAAACATTTTATTTATAAAACAAACATCAACCGCAACAACACTAATATTAACAATAAGCAAAATAAATGTAGAATGTCTAATGTTTTCAAATGGAGAAAATAAATAAAGGACAGGAGTCATATCAACTTCATTTTAAACTACAGTTTTAGTAGGTTTATAAGCTGTTTAATAGCTACAGAGTCAAGAATAATTCACTGGATAATGTTAATTCACTGAATAATATTCTCTGGAATATTGGAATATAATAAACAAAACATCGTATTTTATTGAATTTCTCAACTGGAATGTTATTACAGAATTATTAATTATGATTTTGTCCTTCCAGATTATAAAATGCCTGCTGACAGCGTGGTTTATCTATGCAGTTACACAGAACTATACTCAAACTGCGATCGCTCGCGGAGATAATAAATAATTAATTTCCATAGAGTTGTATTTATTTAGATGTTTATTAGCAAAATAATGGTTATATAGTAAATGTTAATACAATTTAGGGTGTTTTAAACAAGTGAATCTTGTTAAAAATTAAATGCGGTGGCCGTGCTGGATTATTTCCTGAGCATCAATCACATCAACCTGGTGAGAGAACAGCAATATGAAAGCGGCTTCACAAGACTAATGATGAGCAAATATACAACAGAGAGAACATTTAATTTTTTATTTCCAACATGTGCTCATTCATGGCTGTATTATTTAACTCATGCAAAGTTACGTCTTTATTGGGAGAGGATCTTGACGGATTATCTACGTGACTCCGACTTCACGAGACTAACAATGAGCATAGACAACAGAGAGAGAATTTCAATTCAGTGCTTTTATTTCCAACATGCGCTCATTCATGGCTGCATATTATTTAATTCAGGCAAAGTTACGTCTTTATTGGGACAGGACTTGACAGATTATTTTACATGAATCCGTGAGTTGGTCTCTATTTCTTAGAGCCAGGCTGCATAAACTACATATCAGGCATTTATGTAATGCATCTAATTTGTGCATAAATGGCTGTTATGTTAAATAAAGTATACTAACTACAGCAAATCAAGTACCTGCACCATGCCATTGTTGTGGTCTCGTCTCCCCTCAGACGTGCTGCAATGGCGATCCTGCGCGCAATTCTCAAAACACCCACAAGATGGCGGCGTTTATCGGTGAATCCGATATTACAAAACCGATATCCGATTATGGTAAAATGCTTAAATATCGGGAAAAATATAGGTAAATCGATATATCGGTCAATCTCTAGATATTACACATCCAAAAAGTAGATTTTTTTTGTTTAAGTAAATGAAGGTCACTCTATATATATATAATGAGGACAAAGAAGAATCTCACGTGCAATGGTTCTTCTACAACTTTGTTTGTAACTATTTCTATTTGCGAAACAGAGCCAAAACTGACCATATCTAGTCTCTACAATATTTGCGTGTAATAGCCTGTGTGTCTGTACGTTAGTATTTGCAATTGTGCTGATATTCAGGAAAAAAAAAACATATTATTGTGTTATACTTCTTATATTATACAAGACAAAAACCCTTAAGGGGTATTTTTGACCACATATTTTCAGTTCTGAGGGTAGAATAGGCCAATAGGCCAAATCATCTTTTTTTTTTTTGCAAACTGAAAGTAACAATTATGATATTATTGTAGACAAAGCATATCACACATCCATAGCTGAACAGTGCTGAAAAGTGCTCTGGTTTGGTATGATGTAGAAAAGAAATTTAGCATTTGAAATTCTACAATAGTTTTGAAAAACGAGGAGTAGTTAAACATAGCAAGTGTGTCCTAATGGCACTGTATTAATTCTGATCGGAACAAAGTTCAGACAGTCTGTAGTCATTTCCTGTTCCCTGAGATTTGCTGTCATTCCTTGGGTCCTGTGAGAGTGAGGGGAAAAGGAAAGGAGTGGTAAAGGAGAGGGGGAAGGACAGACAGTTCAGGAAACAAGGGATCAGACAGGAAAGCACAAAGGAAAATGTCACGGCACAAAAAAGGGTGTGGCACTGTCATACACGCATCACTTCCTTTTCGATGTGCCTCTTTGATGTCTATCAGCAACAGACAGGCAATACACAAACAAACACATACTACTCGCACACCCCAGATACAAAAAGACAGGGAACAGGACAAAAGCAAAACAGACCATGAGAGAATCACGAGTGTGAGACACACAGACGATGTAATCTAAAAGAGGAAATGAATGACAGGGAGTGACTCAGCTTTGACCTCACATTCCCAAAAAATGATGGACACTAAAATACTCTGAAGCCAATCATTGTACGCTAAAGGGCACATCAGCTCAAAAACTGAGACAAACTGGCTTCAGAAGAACTGAAGCCATGACAATTTCCCCCTCTTTCAAATACACGCACTTTACATATGCACACCTATACACCCAGAGAATTATCAGCACACACAGATCTACTGCTACACGCAGTTTTTCCACTTCAAACCCAAACATGCGCGTGCACACACACACACACAATCTAGCAAGAGAACTAGGGAAAAGTCGAAAGCCGCTTCAAACGCTTTAGATTTCTTCAAAAACGCGTGCTTTCTTGTGTGCCTTTTTAAGCAGTGTGTGCTTAGAACTTGCTGCTAACCAAAAATATTTACTGTTGGTAAAATGATTACAATTAATTTTGCAACTCACATAAAACACTATTAGAGTTAAGGCGTTCATACCAACACAAATGTTCTGCATGCAAATTTGGTGAGGTTTCCACATGCAATATGTTACGCCTTTTTAGAAAAGCACCAAGTTCAACTTTGCATTTCCATCGCTTAGCAAAAAAAGTCTGTTCAATTCGTAGGATGTAACCAAAAGGGTGAATCTTATTGGTTGGCCAGTTTTCTTGCAAAGTAATTAAAAACAGGTTAGAACATCTTTTTGTAATAAAAAAAATGAATAGATGCATTTAAATTAAACTATTTATCGTAACAAATTTTTACACCCAACATTCATCTTGGTGTGGATGTGCCATTAAGTTGGGAACAGAGAACCGATTTTTATTCCGAACCAGTTCCAAACACTAATGGTAAAATGACTTACTTATTAAACCACACATTATTTTAATAATACGTATTTGAAATTCGAAATGACCTTCTCATTCGTCAACAGGCTGCTGAGGACAGAACATGTTAAACAAAGTGCATTTCTCGATTTCTTTTTTAAAAGTGCAAAAAGAGAATTAAATCAACTGGAATAAAGGAAGGAATCGCTCAAAGCATGTAAATAGGAAACAATGCATAAATCACTGAAACAATCAATTTATAAATCCATCCATCAATTCCAATCTACTATCATTTATTTAAAGAATTACAGACCAGACAAAAGGAAAACATTACACATTCTATTTACATCTGTAAACAGAAAATAAAACAGAAAATACCATTTCACTGAACTCTCCCTAGTCAAAATCACTATGATCAGCCAAGATCAGCAGGCTAAAACATAAGGTAACATCAAACATGCAGCGTGTGGCCTGTCTAGTCACCAGTCTATTTGTTCTAGAGCTCCGAGAACAGTTGTTACTTAAAGGGTTATTTCACACAAAAATGAAAATTAGCCCATAAATTACTCACCCTCAAGTCATCCTAGGTGTATATGACTTTCTTCTTTCAGACGAATCCAGTCGGAGTTATATAAAAAAATTGTCTTTGATTTTTCAAGCTGTTTAATGCCACTCAGCATGTGTTGCATGCATAAGTCCAAAAGAAGTTAAATAAAAAGCGCCCATCCATAAAAAAAAGTGTCTCACACGGCTCCAGGAGGAGAACAAAGGCCTCCTGTAGCGAATCGATGTGTTTTTGTAAGAAAAATATCCATATTCAAAACATAATAATCACTTTAACGTAGCTTGCGCCAAAGGTTTGTACGGGTGAATGACGTCTGAGTCAGAGCATGAGCATGTGCCGTGAGGCTCGTGAAAACCAAAGTTCTTCAAGGAGAAAGGAAGCAAAGTTACCGTACTTTAGCAAGGAAACAAACAGTCTTCTGGTTATCCTAAAATCCTCGACTGCTTCTTTTTCAAATTCTCATTTTGTACTTCTAATTAGTGACCGTTGTTTGTTTGATCTTTGCACTTTTTGTTTAGAAAATGTTGCTTTACTATTATTAGAGTTTTTAAGGTATATACTATTAAAGTATTAAAAAACTATGTATATATTAAAACTAAATATATAAGTTTGTTGTCATTTGGAAGTGTGTAGGCCTTCTTGCATTATTATGCTGTTACATTATGATTATATATTCAGTGGCATAAAATGGTCTTTAAAATGACAATAATTTCGCTTATCGCAATTATTTCTGGGGCAATATACCGCACAACAAAAAGTTGTTATCGTGACAGGCCTACCGCTGAGTGCCATGAAACAGCTTGAAAGATTCAAGACAATTTAATAGAACTCCGACTGGATTCGTCTGAAAGAAGAAAGTCATATACACCTAGGATGACCTGAGGACGAGTAATTTATGGGCTAATTTTTATTTTTGGGTGAACTAACCCTTTAAGTATTTCCCTTACACATACACACACACACACACACACACTCAAACATCACACTTATAAGCACAAGCACACACACAAGATGTTTCTGCACGGCTGTAACTGCAGTGACCTTTCTTGAACAAGGCCTCCGAAATTCAGTACGCGCACACATATTACAGTAACGAGAAACAAGAAGAATGAAACGGAATGTGAGACTGTGTTACACTATCAACTTCCTCTTGCAGAGGTTTGTGGGCTGCTTGCACTTTACTGTTTGTTTGCTTTGTACTTTCATGCCCTTTTGTATGTGTGTGTCTGTTGTGTTGTGATATGCAAAAACAGTTGAAAAACAGTGGTTTCCTCTGTGGCATTTTACAGCCGTCTGGATACAGATGATGAACACGGGAGCAGAAATCAACTTCATCAAACACACCGTGATTTGCAGATGCACCAGAGAAGATCAGAGTGTCAATTTTATTTAAGGTTAGTCTTGCCAGACCACCGAGACCTCATCAGACCAACGTGCCTGACCAAATATCGACCCAACAGGTCAAGATACAACTGAGAATCCCATCCACACAATCTCACATGTCGCTGTTTGACTTCATTTCCCCCCTTCATTTGTTTTGCTACTGGTTTTGTTATATCACCTCTGATAAACGAACTCCTGTGTTGAGTAATGCAATGCCTTAAATGGCGAGATGTTTTTCTGACATACATTTTTTACAGGGGCATTATAATATGATTTTTTTAAATAATGTTTTTTTTTTTTTATTTGACTGCAATTTACCAATACATTCCTGCTTAAATTTCTAATGCACTTAATGTTTGAAATTATTCAAAATAAGTAGTATGAAAATATAATCAAATTACTGACAACTTAGCCTACATTTCCACTTGCCTTACAACAGTCTAGAGGTCACAATCTCATCTAACAAGAGAAAGTTGATCATTTTGACAAATATTATAGTCTATCTGTTTCTTTCTGGACGTGACAAAGTCACACAAATAGCCAATAAATACAAACAAATTTAAATAAAGGAGCACCTCTTTTTTCTGTAATAAGGTAAAAGAAGACCTGGGGCCTCGTGTATAAAACTCTCCATAGATTTAATCCTAAACGTGTACGTACGCACAAAAGCTAGGAAGTTTTCAAATTTTTAAAACTATGTGTACACCAGCACCTGCGCAAAAATCCCTTTGTAAATCCCAGTCAGGGGAAGATTGTGCGTACGTGCATCTCCACCCTGTCTCCTCCCCGAAATAACCATATATGGAGTTTACAACGCCTAGTTTTACTATGCAAAACCTCATCTGCATATCATTTCCATGCATATTCCCATCCACGTGACACCATGTTTAACACCGTCAAAGGTACAAGACGTTAAGGAAATGAGATACGGACTAAATGCCATTTGTGCCACATACATTTTTATTGCCAAAATCATCCAGAATGTTTAGAATATTCAAAAATATCCATTTAAAACACAAAACCGTTTGTTCTCAGATAAATATTTTAGAATAGAGTTGATTTTATTCTTTTACACTGGCCAAATAGTATTTCAATTGTTTTAAACAATTCAAATCAAATCAAATTTATGCAGTTTTGCTAAAAAGGTGAACACCTTTTAGCTTGTTTTGTGGAAACTGATAAGCCTATATTTATTGCAGTGTAAATACAATTGTCTGACTCGTCGCATCACTGACAAAGTATTTTAAAAAGGAAACTTTATTTTTTCTAAGTTGTATCCTTCAAATACAGTGGTATTTTTCATAATGTTGTGGAGATGCCTTCACATGACATCAACACCTCTGTGCAGCTGCGGTTGTACAGTAGCTATTATTCAAACCGGACAATGGACCGTTCATCCACCAAATCCAGCAGTGTCCCCCATAGTATCGAAGTAAGTGTGCATCATTGAAATTGTTCTCACTAAAAAAAAATTCTCATAACATGAGATCTGCAGTTTAGTTTAAATATAAATTATTATAGCACTCCTCGCTGTCATTAAAACATTGATTAAGCGCATCAACAACAAATATGTCTAAATTCATATAATTTTGGTTTAACTTCTGCGTAATGACTAATTTTAGTGCTTATCTCCATTAATGAGAGTGGAATATTTAATGTAAATGTGTATATAGAAATGAAAACAGTTTAAAATCCTTATTTACTTCATTACTTTTCTCACTCCAGGAAAAAGAGTGCGTACGCACAGTCAAGAGCATCCATATGGTGTGCACATATTTCGCCACAAGTTATTTTGCTTAAAATCCAGACTAAGGCGTGGCAAAACAGCATACGCCCCCCCCACCCCACATTTCTATGCCCATTTTGTGCGTACGCAAAGTTATGAGGCCCCTGGACTTCTCAAATGAGGACTTTTTCAATGAACCACACAAACTTTTTTTATGTTGCAAAACTGGATTTCTATGCTTGCTTCCTCTCAGCTGAAATTCTGCAGAGGTTACTACTTAATGTCAATCAACATATGACAAGCGAACGAAACCTCGAGAGACGGACTATGCACAAGCTCAAACCATAAAGCCACAGCAGCACATACAGTATGACACGCTCACTGCCTCCATTCAAAAGTCATATCATGTCTTTCACTCTGCATATCCTTCTGAAGGATCCCAAATTTTAAAACTAGTGGCTTAAGTTTATTTTATACAAGATTGTCATTTCAATCTAATCTTAACAGTTTGTAAATTGTTTGTACAATGCACAATACAGTTATGCTTTTTAAATGGGCTATTACTGAATGATGATGGACCAGTTAAAATATAAAAACATCAGCTCACCGTAACTTGAACTTCATTTTACATGCAAATATGGCATTACCTAGGACCCTTAAAGGCACAGCGACCAAAAAAAAAAATGTATTCCAAAAGTTAGAGGTAAGAAAATGTTCATTTAAAAATAAACTAAATTATAAGTTAGTAAAAATATTTTAAAATTGGCCCCAAGAGACCTTTAGCTTCAAAATCACCCAAAACACTGCTCAAAAAAAATTCTAAGGTATTCATTTATTTTAAATACTTTGGTCAAGTATAAACCTGCTCATCACATGCTCATCATAAGCTCATTAAACAAATCACATGAAAGAGGAAATGCAAAATCTCTGTAAAAGCAGTTGACTTTTTAAACTCCTTTTAATGTCAAAAACCCTTTCACAATGACAAACCCCCCCCCTCCCGGTCCTCTGGGGCAAAACAATTCAACATGATAAAAGTCCACTGGCACAAGGCAACTACTTCTAAAGCCAGGCGGTGCACTTCCAAAACGGGTTCATTACAGCAACTGGAAAACTCATTAAGATAATCACAGTCTCAACGGAAATTGGAAACTCACACTGTCATGTTTGTAATGAGATCAGCAGAAAGTTGCCTCATAAATAAAAAATACAATAAAAATAAAAATGCAGGGATTGTTATAAGACCAAAGATGTGAACACATATATGCCACTTATGTTAATTGAAGGCAATTTCAAATTCTTCCACTCTTTCTTTCACCAGATAAAAGCTTTGTGGGCAGCCAAAGGTGATTATTAGCAGTGCTATGTTAATGTATATGTATGCACAAACAGGGGCTGCCTCAAAACCAAGTGAGATTCCTTCCTAACCAGCACTTCTGAACAACACATGCACGTGCAGCAACTATCTAGGTAGGAGGGGCATTATGATTTGAGATACAGCCAGTGAACAGACTCAAGGAGAGCAGTGTAACCTCACTCACATTTAGCTCTCTATGCATTTTCCACAGTCGCGTGCGTGCGGTTGTTTGCCTCTAACAGATGAATAGATCTCTTATTTCAGCTGCATGCAAAAACGTGGCAGCGGGTGCACACACTCAAGTAACCGTATTATAGCTGATTCTTACAACATGGTAAACATAGCTTTAGCCAAAATGTGATAGTTACTATGCATACAGTTATTGAAAAAAACGCTACACAGTCTAGTAACTTTTTTTATTAGCCTGCTTTTTGTATTAGCTTCATTAAAAAGAAATAAATTAATATATTTGATTATATAGAAGTAATCTCATCAATAACTTTACTAAATTGGCTGAAACCATGGTTACCACGGTAAATTTCCGATGGTTCAGCGATGCATGAAGGAAATCTCAAGGGTCTTTTTCGTTAATGCAATCACATTAATGCACAAGATTTCATTATATATATTTTAATGTACCAAACATATCTGGTTTATCATTAAATGAAACACCCATAATCATACAGAAAGCAATCTTGGACACACTTTCGAGCTCCGTTCAATAGATTGACTCGTTGCTGTCTCACTCTATGCCTTAAGAAAATCTCACTCTCTCTATTTTCTGTATAACTTACCCGCTATCTGCCTCTGTTTCGCCTTCCTCCGCAGTAAAGTCAGGGCTCTGTATGTAGATTCTCTGAACTGTGATGTTAGAGATCGCGTTTGTTGGTTACTGCTGCCTTTATCCATTTCCAAACTCCTTCGCCAACTCTCTCCTGACTTCTGAACTCAACTTTTAACCCTGGACTTTTTCTTTGTGAGACTCTTCTTGATGCGTAAGTCTTAGTCCTGAGACGAAGCAGTCATTATTCATGCTGCTCCGTCATTAGATGTTAGCGTTATCGTTTCATTTCTTAAAAAACTCTCATATAAATGACTTTCCGTAGACGCTACCCTGTAACCATTCAAACCGCAAAGCATCACGGGACATGAAGTCTCTTCACGTGTGCGTCTTTTGTCTGTAGTACTTTCCCTAATGACGCCCAGCGGACTTTTTAAACTGTCCAAAGCAAGACGTAACCAAAAGACGTAATTATTTTAAAATATAAATGTATTGAATTAAACTTTTTGCATATCAAGAGACCCCAAATCTTTTCTTAATGTGACCTAAAATCTTATATCTGACACAAAAATAGTGATAATTTGTGTTTACTTTTTATTTTTCCACATAACGTGTCTTTTTTTCTTTAAAAAAAATACAAATAATTATTTCACACAATATGTATCCCTCATTACATCTCCAGCATAAAAGGGTGGTTACAGCCATAACATGGATATAACACAACAAATTAACATGATATAGTATTTGAAGTTGCTTAAATAACATTTAATTTTGGATGGGTTGGCCTGATGCCCAGAGGCTTCTGATGCTGCTGCCATTGTGGACTGATACTTCCCAGACTTTGATCTGAATGAAACTGTAAATATACAAAGTAAATATCACATACTTGTGTTACAGTGCTTGACCAATCTATGTGACTAAATAGATATCTAATCTGAAGTTAAATCAGAATGACTGCTGGGAAAAACTTTTTGTTTGTTCACATGCCAGAGAACAGTGACAACATGAAACAATCAAACCGAGTGAATAAGCATTAAGAGACCCTGACAGTAAAGAACCAAGCTATCACCCACGTGGCCTGAAGATTGCTCGTCTGTGCATTGAATTTACACCAAAAACAACCACACACATTAGTCTGTTTGCTGAGCTTGTTCATTTGCATAGTTTGTGGGGACCTTTGCAAACTAGGATGAACTACAAACATTCTAATTAGAGTCAAATAAACCATACCCATAAAGTCTCAGCAGAAACTGAGAACGGTGTGCCTAAAATATGCTCCCCAAAGGGACTGAATCCTATTTGTTATTTTAAAACTAGAACAAGAAAATACTTCTAGTATTATTTTAATGTTCATGCAAAGATCAGTAGGTAATCATCCACATAAAACATACAAATATAAAATAAAAGCTATACATTCTACTTTTTATTTGTGCTTTTTTATAGTATGCACTTCCAGAGAGCGGCTCCTAAAATGGCACACATAAGGACCCCTATGCCTCACAGTCTGTGGTGAATAATTACACATTAGATATCTACCATGCCATCTGAGGTGTGTTAAAACTAGTATGATCTACTTTCTGTGTCACGTGATCCAATGACTGGAGACTACCATGACTTTCCTAAAATGCAACTGGGTGACAACTACAGTAGATCACTGCACGGAGAGGGTAGATGTCAGGGAGTTCTAGAACAGCTCAAACTACAGATCAGGAAACATCAACAAAGTAGCGTCAGAGTGTAAAATAGAACCACGGCATATTGCCTCCAATCTACATTGTTTACATACATTTTCATTAAAAGTGATAGTAGAGAGACTGTTATAGTATCATTTCATTATGTTGTTTAAGGCTGAATTGCGTCCACTTCACTGCCTGCAATTTACACTCGCAGTCTTTTTCTAGGTGCGCTAGCAGCTGCCATGGTAATGTTGTTAGTGGCAAAGCCATTCATTCAGCTGTAATAGAATCTCACATCCTTACCTGAGCTCTGGACACGACAGCAGGTCAGCTTCTGAAACATCAGGAAGAAATGTCATATTTGTCCTATTTGATGTAATATAAGAACATCTTTGTGTCTGCTTTTATCTGGGCGCTCTCACTTGTGCTTCAGCATCACCTTGATAAAATAAACCCTTAATAACTAATACTTGAAGTACAATTTTTACTGAGAGGCTATGCAGGCTTTTCTTCAGATTAAATTCAATGTCAAACAGCTTACATAGCTTATGCATGTAGCCTGTATGGGGTCAGAAAGATATGTTTAGGAGAAAAGAATATGTCTATTCAGCAAAGGTGCATTAAATTAATCAACAGTGACAATGAAGACCTTCATAATGTTACAAAATATTTATTTTCTAAATCAAAGCTGTTCTTATGAACTTTCAATTCATTAAGATTCCTGGTGGGGAGGGGGGTATCACTCTTTCCACAAAATAAGCAGCACAACTGTTTTCAAGATTAAGCTTTTCCCTTACAGGAATAAATTACATTTTAAAATCAAAAACATTGCAATTAATATATCCAAAATCAAATAATTTAGTCTTGGTGAACATAACAAACTTACAGTAGTTACAGAATTTTTATCTCTGAAAATCTATCCAACAAATAATTTTTCAGTAACAGAGTTTGTTCAGTGTGTGTGTGTGTGTGTGTGTGTGTGTGTGTGATTTCAGTTAAACAGACATTCCACTGTATCCTAAGTCTGCAACGGAAAAAAACTAAATATATCAGGATCTCTCACTAAGGAACGTTGTGATGTCATAAGGTTTGCAGTGTAGCCTATTGGCTGAGCAATGTGGAAAGGGTGAATGGGTGCTTTTAAAAAGGCGTTGCCCTGGTAACAGAGTTTTGGCCGACTCTCACCTCACTATGAGCAGCCAGTGAGTGAGTCCAGTTCAGCAAATGATCATTTCCTACACCCACTGCACCACCCAAAACACTTACACATGCCCACAAAGTGCCTTCTAACAACTATTCACACATATAGTCTACAAAACATTCCTTACAAAAAACAAAAATATTTATCTTTAACTGTGTAAGATATTCATATCCCATGGTATTCAAAGAAAACCATATCCAAGAGCATCCAAAAACATGTACTGTTTGTAAGTGTTCAGAACCTATAGCGACAGAGGTTAAGAGCAGCCGTTTCGTTTCTCAGATAGACCTGATCTTGACAGCTGTCAATCGAAGCATGTCTTCTCATGCTTTTAAATCGATACATTGTGTTTTGTGTGTTTCTCTTTCTCTCGGTCTCTCTCTGTCTTACCTTAGCCTGGATGATGAGTGCTCTTAGGCAGTTGACAAAAGCCATGTTCACAGGTACCCACACTGAGGGTCAGGTTCAAAAGGTCGAGGCTGAACAGTCATGAAGGTTGCCGTGTGAGTCTGTGCAGATTAACGGCTCTCTGAGAGTCTGATGGTCCGGAGTTCAGTGGCTTGAAGAAGCAGATAGGGAGGGGCCACAAGGCCTTATTTCAGCTGGCCAAGAGGAAAGATTCTCTGCATGCCACTGGAGCAAGCGCTAAATGCTAACACACAGCGGGAAAAATATAGAAGCCCAGCCGAATCTGCTATCAGCACACCATAGCAAGCTTTGGAGGGGTCACGCCACTATTATTCCATTCTTGTATTATTTTCTTTCTTCAGTGAAATGCAAAAGGAGATGCTGGCCAGAATGAGCTACTGTTATTTTACACCATTCTAACTCATCATAATGTTTGAAAAGATTTGTGAGCTTAAATTTAAGACTGTTCCACAGACAAAACTATTATAGTTGCATGATAAGGACTTGCAAAGACTTGGAATATAGCCCAAGGACCATTTTATTGTTTTTTGTCCTTTTGTTTCAGCAGAATAAAAAACATCCACGTGAATGGTATGCAAGAGTCATTCTGATATTCTGCCAAACATCTGTGTATTTTCTGTAAACATTTTGTGTGTGACAGAAGAAAGAAAATAACCAAATGGAAAAATGACAAAATCAGTTTTGAGTGTAATAGCCCTAACATACATAATCTCACAAAAGTAACTTCATGCCATTGTTTTAACACTCCAAAATATTCAGCTTCCTTCATTGGAATGATAAAGAGCTTTACTGTGAATTGAAAAAACATTTTTTTCATTGCTATTGTCACGAATTCAGTCCATGGACTTCCGTTTATTCACCACCAAGGGGGGGGAGGTCACCCTTTTTTTTTTTTTTCCCCATGTCATTGACTCTGCACAAAAAAACGTTTGTGGGGAGCACCTTTCCTGAGGGATACATTTGTTTATCCCATCATTTTCTTGACGATATGGCACACTGCACTGATTGCACCACAGCTGTTTCTAATCACCTCATATGTGTATGATATAAACCCACTCTAACCACTTTCGCTGCTGAGTATGTTAGCCTGTATCCCTTTCCGAGTTTCTGTGTTTTCCTTGTTTTGCCTTGCCTTGCCTGTTTTTGCGGTTTTTGATCTTTGCCTGTTTTCTTGGATTTCTCACTCTCGTCTCGCCCATGTGATTGATGTCGGCTTTTAATCAGTGACCCCCTACGCTAGCCCTAGGCCTATTCTTGTGTTTTGCCCGCCATATACGTGTTTGCCATTGTTTTGACCCTGCCTGTTTATCACGTCTCTTAAATAAAGCCTGCAGATGGATCCACATGTCTCACGTCTTGTCAGCCCCGTTACAGAATACTCAGCCCAACAAGGATCCAGCGGCTTTTCCAGTGGACTCTGGCCAGGTATGGACCCAGTCACCCAGCTACTACATCTTCGGCAAGGAGGCCTTTCTATTGAGAAGTATGTTCACCGGTTCTGTGTACTATCTTATCAGGTTCCACTGTATGATGAAATTTAGTTTAAAGACTTGTTCCGTTTTGGACTCAATGAACCCACAAAATCTTGGTTACCTGGAGAGGAATTCGTTTAAGGGACCTGATGGATTATGCTATGTTGTCTGTTGGCTCTTTGTTTACTGTGGGTGACGCGGAGGAGGAACGCGACACAGTGTCTGTGACTGAAATGGCGGCAATACCAGAGCACGCTCACAAAATGACGGCGACAGCGGAGCCTGATCGCAAAATGGTGGACACCCGGAACCAATTCAAGTCACAGCTGATCTTCATGAGTCAATTCAAGTCACAGCTGATCGTCATGAGTCCGGTCAGGTCCAGTTCATTATCATGAGTCAAGTTTAGTCACAGCTGATATTCATGAGTCTAGTCAAGTCACAACTGATATTCATGAGTCCCCGTGGGGGGAGGAGGGGGGGGGCAAAGCTGATCATCCGTGTGAGTCCCGTACACGTCACAGCTGATCGCCGGAGTTCCGCGTACGGATCATGAGTCCCGTCACGTCACAGATGATCATCTGGAGTCCCGTCACGTCACAGCTGATCATCCGGTGTCCCGTCACGTCACAGCTGATCATCATCCGGAGTCCCGTCACGTCACAGCTAGTGATTCTTATTGAGTCTCACCTGTCTTCAGCTGTTCCGTACAGATTTCGTCACGTCTCAACCTGTTCGTCCAGAGGCACGTACGCCTCAGCTGATCTTCCAGAGTCACGTCACGCCTCAGTTATTCATCCAGGATCACTTTGCATCACAGCTGATCATCCAGAGTTATGTCATGTCCTGTCTGTCACACCCAGTTTCTCAAGGTCAGTCCTTCAGTATCCCAGTCTGGTATCCATTGTGAGGGATGCACCGCTGGTGTCTGAACGCACCGCTGGTATCCCCAAACCCACACACTCTAACCCTTCTGTTCATGAACTAATTGTTTCCCCTGATGGGGATCGCCTTTTGTTTGTGTTTGGGCTGCATACACCTCCACAGAACTCCTAGAGGCGGCAGCACCCACTATCAGGTCTGAAGTTACAGTATCTCCTGAGGTGGTGGTGCTTGCTGCTGTGTTCCCCGAAGCGATGGTACCCGCAGTAGTTTCTCCAGAGGTGGCGGCGCGTGCTACAGAACCTTCCGAAGCGGCGGTGCTCACTTCAGCTCCTTGCATGGTGGTTGCACCCAGCAATGCACATTTCGACCTGTATGTAGGGTCGACGCAGAAAACCTTTGCCGCGCTTCTCCCGTATCCTGAGGGCACTTCTGTCGAACATCCAGAAGTGGCGCAACATCCGCTGCAGAACCTCCGAGGTTCAGTAGTCACCCACCTGTAACTCCTGTGTCCTGTTCGGCAAGGAGGTCACCTGAACCTCACCCTTATGCTCGTACCCCTGTGCTGCCCAAAGGGAGGCGAATAGTCTATGAACTCGCTGCGCCACAGCCTTGTTGCCACCGAGACCAAGGAACCACCAGAGAAGAAGACATAGTGAACACTATGCTGTTCTGTTCGGCCCACAGGCCCCAGGTCTGTGCGGGAACTTTGTCTGTCTGTCAGGCTATGGAGGACAGTCTGGGAATCCTATACTGTCTGTTCACGGTATGGAGGCCGTTGCCTGAACTTTTGTGTGTCCCGACCCCGCAGGAGGCTGCCCATGAACGTCAGTTTGTCTATCAACCCCATTGTCTCTGTGTTGTCTGTCTCTGCTCTCCGTTGTTACCGTCTCCGCCTAGGTGTCTCTTGATTCAGGTGTGGTGCACCAGGGGGTTTCTGTGCCACCTCTGCTCCGCCGTGGTTGTCCTCTGCTCCACCGTGGTGGTCTTTTGCTCCGCCGTGGTGTTCTACTGTCTGGTTCTGGTGGTCTTCGGCTCCGCCGTGGTGGTCCTCTGCCCCGCCGTTGTGGTCTACTGTCTGGTTCTGGTGGTCCTCTGTCCCGCCGTGGTGGTCTACTGCCCCGCGTGGTGTGGTCCGGTCTGGTTCTCCGCCCCTGGTACTCTGCTCGCACGTAGTTGGTAATCATGCCCTCGCACCGACTGGTGGTCTACGGTCGGTCGGCGGGTCTTTCTGCCTCGACCACCGTGGGGATCTTCAGAGCCTCCCGTCCTGCCCCTCTGCTGTGGTGGATCCCACACGCTCCGCCGCTCTGATCTCCCATGATCTGGGCTATCTCTACCGGAGACATTAGAGGCCTGCACCACATTACCTGATCCCCTCCCCGGTTCCGCCTCCGCTCCCCCCCGACCACTGGCTCGTTGTGTTTGGCGGTCTGGCCGCCGCTCCTGGGACGGGGCGGTGGGCTCTGTCCCGCCTGCCCTCCCTGCTTTGTCTGTTCCTGTTCTCTGAGTAGTTCCTGGTCCTGCCTGCCGGGTCCCCCCATCCCCTATTCCCTCCTTTTTCGTCAGGGTTTACTTTGCTGTAAACTCCACCAATCAGACTACACCCCAAGTCATTGACGAGTCTTTTCGCAGGCTGACATTGATTGTGGGTCAAAACGTGTTATACACCCCTAAATCGTATTGACTGACCTTGAAGACGAAATTTGTCCACACCCCCACACACTCTCGCGTTGTGTAGCTGGACACCACCCACACCCAACAATTTAACAGACCTGCCCAACCACCCGACCCACAGATGTGAAGGCCAAATATGGGATTTTTCCCCATAGCCAACAATCCAGAGAACCAAGAGAACGCCACACGAGACAATACACACAGAGCACCACCCCAAACACCCGAAGTGGGCTAACACATACACTTGTACAACAACGAATTGCACTCCCACTGACCGAACCACCCCCCCCACACCCCTCACAATCCTGCCTCCTAGTGCTGAGCCGCACCTCCTCAAGCCGGTAAGGTTCCGATAATGATTCTGTTGTGCATTTCACACGTAAACTGCACGGCTCCGACAAGGGAAATTCCCAACTGGTGTCTACTATATGTTCCTATCATTACTCAGCCCACCCCAGCGATGCTCCTTCATGCCTACATCAACTCGTGCTTCAACAACCCGCCTTTTCCTCGCGACCGGTGCCTGTGCACCCTTCGTCCTCCCCCTACCGTTTCCTCTACCCCCCCGCACTCTTTCTCTCAGACACGTCACTCCCAAGCCATAGTCAGGCCCACCTCTGGTTCCTACGATTTTCTCGGAATACGCCAGACCAAGGTGAAGACGTGCCAGTGAAGTGAAACATAGGTAGGATGTGAGCAAACAGAGTAATAAAAAACACAAAAATAAACATGAACATACGACTGTAGGGAAACAACACTTGATGGTGGACTTATGATAACTGTTGGAGGGGGGGGGAGTGGGGGGGGAGAATATATTTATGTTCCTGGATGACCTCTGCCTATTGATATTTTGGGTTCAACCCTGCATCCTGTTGGTTGAGTAAACTGTTTAATTCATTATTGAGGTCTACCAAAGACCGGAATTCATAAGGCGTTAGCTCTGTATGGGTATATGTCAGATAAGGGAGACATCCAAAATGTGTAGTGTTGAAAAACAAGGGTGGGAAACATTGCCTTATTATAGCACAGCTTAGGAATAAAATAACTTAATAGCCTGAGATGGCAACATGAACACCAAACTACCTTAAAACCAAAAAACGAGGACACTCTGGAATATTACAGCGATTTGATAACTCTGCTTCAGACTATTATATCAGACCCCTGCAGGCAAACAGACACACATATACTGTATACTGTTTGTATATAGTTATCTGTAGCTCTCTTGAGCAGTGCACCCACTCTTGTTATGTGTCAAAGACACAGAAAACAAAAACTAACAGGGTTTTCACTCTCCCACTCCAGCATGCCAGAGATCACACACACACACACACACACACACACACAGACACTCCTTTACACAAGCCTACACACACAAGAATGTGTCCGATTCCCATGAGCACCTCCGTCAGCAGATTTTCTCATTTGAAATACTGTATTAGAGGAAGTTCTGCTTCAACTAATCTACATACAACTCATTTACAGTCATTTGGAAATATTTTCTATTTATCACCACACAGACAGGAAAAGTGGAATTCATTTCCAGAAGTTAATTCATTACATGCACCTTCCTTAAGCTTGTAAAACTGCTTTCCTCAAATACGCTATTGTTGGCTCATGGCTGGCTCCGTGTGGATATTAAACCAGACACCTCAATATAAAAATTTTATCAGTGTGTGCAGTCAATTTGATTATTAATTATAGTGATAAGTACTTTAAATGGTTATTTTGTTTATTCTTGCACTCACTCTCACTGACAAAAACATAATTTACATACAAAGTCCAAGATGATTCTTAATTCTAATTGATTTCATTTGTGTCACCCTGCAATACCCCATCAGAGATAACAATCATCTATAAAACAACTCTGTCTTTGTCGTCATTATTTCTGTTTCTCTGTCAAACACAGAGAGAAGACACTGTAAATGACCTGTCAATAGACATTAACTGACTTTCTTCACGTTATCTGATTCATTCTAATTCAGTCAGGAGAAAATTACAACTCAAAATTTCAGCCAGTGCAGACTACAATATATGTCCTTCATTATTTCAAAAACTCTCAAAATTACTTCCTGAATGAGTTTTTTGGTTATGTAATTCAAAGGCTCACTATGGAATATTTTTTAATAAAATGATAATGATTCTCTCTTTTTCATTTCACACCCATTTTTTATAAGCATATCTGGTATCAGTTGGGTTCAGAAGAGATGACGTTTGATCAGTTCCACTCCAAGAAAAAAAGGATGACAGTAACTGAACAAAGTAAAATGAGAATATGCAAACAATATGCTATAATTGACTGAGAGATGAATCATCGGAAAGATCTTGCATTTAGAATAAAGAGTTTCCTTAATGGCTCTGCCTGTGAAAAACAGCTGAAACATTTAATGAATCAACATATAAAATTTGAACTGAACTGAGGTAAACATAATATTATACCAAACATGAATGATATACGAGCTCATAACAAACCACCAACATTGCTATGATGCATTTCCCATAACCTGCTATAACCAGTTTTGCTCTCAAATGGAAAAGGCTTTGCTAACTCTTAAGCCAGTTTCACCCTTCCAGGGATATAAACATGTAATTTTTGGTTCCATCTTTTCAGATAAAATTTTGATTGCAACCAGATGCGGCTGCAAAGGTATCTTAGAAAGGAGCTGTTACCAGGACCTGTTTATGATATGTGCTTCTTGTCTCTAACAAAGGCATTAAGGGTTTGAAAGAGCAATCTGCTCACTCATCTCTCAAGAATGTAATTTAAACCATAAGCAGAGAACAGGATTCTAGGCATCAATATCTACATCAAATACTGAAATGCAGACAACAATTGTTCCTTTGACATTCAGGTCACAACTACTACTTCCTCAGAGATGGGCTCAGTGTCGTCTTTCTCTGATGTTCTGCGATGTTATCTCCAAAGACGAAAGATTCTAAGCTGAGAAATTCTTCTGCTTTCCTGTGCAGTCTGTTGTTCTTTTCTACTTGTGCAGGACTGACTCAAGTTATCACAAGCAGCAGCAGCACCAACATGGATTTTTGTTAAAGGGGTCATATGATGCTATTTTAAAGATCATTATTTTGTGTATTTGGTATAACAGAATATTTTGACATACCTTAATGTTCAAAAAACATTATTTTTTAAATACTATACATTATTGTAGGTCCTCTATGCCCCGCCCCTCTCTCAAATGCAAATCACCGTCGGTTTCACAAATAAGCGGCCACGCCTCCCTCATTACAAGCGCAGTCTGCTCTGATTGGCCAGCTGACCCAGGGCATTGTGATTGGCCGAACACCACAGCTACCGCTCGGAATGTAACGCGCCTATAATCGCATAATTCGCGACTTCAGCCTTTCATGTCAATATCATAGATCGTTACTAATGTCAAATTTTTTTTTAGTTTTACACCAGTTGCAAGCCATGAAAGTCGTCGTGTCCAGACACAGTGATTATCAGTAGCATCAAGGTCCAGGCTGCGTGCTTATGATTCTGACAGCAGTTCATTAGCTGATCCTTAGGTGCCGTCTGTTCCCGCTCTCACATACACACACACACGACGCGTTACTCTGCGCTGCGAAAAACTCTGCATTTGAACAGTCAATATCAAATACTTAAACTAACAAAACATACTTACAGTCGCTGAATCAAAAGCGCCAGATTGTCATAGCAATAGTCGGAATTGACCCTTTTTTTTTTTAAATAGCCTTTATGCACAGCCAGCCTTGTACACTTCAAGGTTAAAAAAACTGTCGTCCATAAAACACGTTACACAAATTCGAACATCTGGGTTGTGCAGTTCTGTTGTAAATAAATCTTAACCATGATTCCTAATTGCATCATACTTCCGTAAGGCCAATAAAGTGCATTTGCTTCTATAGCTGAAACTACAGTCAGCTTCCTCCGCATGACAGGCTGGCATCACATTACTTCACATACTGGCTGTTCGGTTTCTCATGAAACGCACGTCTATTTTCCTGGCATAGCACATTTTAAAGTTCGGGCATTATGCAGTATATATTTCCACATAGTGACGTAGATATGTGGGGGCGTGTTAGAATTGAGCGTCATTTTCAGGTAGTCCCGCGTGGTTGACAGTCTTAACTTCTATAAAGAATCTCTTTGGGTTTGAGGTTTTAGTTTTTGCAACTTTAGGGATCTTATCTATTCCCGAACAGCTTGTAACACTCGCAAAGAGAAAGGAAAACTTGAAATCAAATCATATGACCACTTTAAAGAATGGCCATGTTCCTTTTACGCTTTGGCGTTACAACGGTTTTGAAATGGCACAACGGCCATGTCACAGCCACCCCACACTGCTGGGCACAATCCAAGCGTAAACGGCATACCCTGATATGCTAGTATCGAAACTGTGGTACAAATTCAGATGCCATTGCTCAGTCGGAAAAAAATGTGTCTATACCCGCACTTGGCAGCAGTTCTCTGGAGAAATTTCAAAGTGTACTTGCATTGGTTATGAACTGCAGTTACATTTCAGAACTCAACCTCGCCTGACATCGAGTTGCTTAGCAAGACACATCTGCAAGTAGTGCTATCCTCGGCCTTTAATATGTCTCTTTGTAATTCGTGTGAATATTCTTAATAAGCAAAAAAAAAAAAAAAAAAAGCCAAATATATTCCTTCTCAATTAAAAAAAAGAAGAGGAAAGAAGAAGAAGAAAAAAGCTGGAAAAATACTTTTGTATCAAGTACAAGAGAACAGATCATCATGACACTAAATTGTCAGTATCTGGGGTTTTTAAAGACCAATTTCACCTTCCTGCTCTGCTCCCACAAAATCTTGGCAAATGCTGTAGAATGACAAAATAGTGAAAATGTGTTATGTGCTCTGGGACACACCTCATATCACTTATAGCAAGTGTCAGGAAAGACTATATACATATTTGATACCTTTAAAAATGTTCCTGTGCAGTTTCATTTTGCCTGTACTCTCTATGACCAAAAAAAAAGTAAATATCCTAATGTTAAAATAGGTCTAAATAGTAATCTAGTATAAACAAAGGGCAAAATATATTTTCACTCATTTATTTCTGAATGTAGTTACACATTTTGTTTCCCCTCGGCGCAACATGCTAATGAGAGGGTGTCAACATGGACTTGGTTGGGGTCATGTGATAGCTGGGGGCGCGGCTTTCCCGCTAACAGGAAATGCATGGTGTAAATCCAGTATAGCCTAGTAAAGTCACTTTTACCGTTCAACAGAGCAAGATACATATAGAAAAACTGAGCCGTATTGTCCGTACAGTATCTGTGACTTTACAAATCGACCCATACGAATTGTCGAATGGCGGCATAGTGTCATTTCCCGGCATTTGATGTTCGCAAATCTAGGGACCATCTTTAAAGTTGCATATGACATTGGTATACACTTTTCTAACTTCTTGACTTCAATAGCATTTGAGGAAAATTACTTGGTTATGTTACTGTAAAAAGTTTGGCAAAAGGCGGAATCGAACCCGGCTCGATTGCGTCAAAAAGACTACAGTACGTGCTTTACCATCTGCGCCACTGGAGCTGCTGTTTTACAACCACTTTTAACTAAGTGTAAATAGACACTCTGTATTTTTTATTCCATAGTAAGGGCAATTCATACAATACATTTAAACTGAGCTACTTCAATCCCATTCTCTCGAATTGCTACGAGTCTCCGAACTTTCTACCACGACTCTGCTGTTTTTCGGCTGGTTCTTCCTGTATACGTTTGATTGACAGATGTCTCGTCCAGTAAGCAGTGTGTAATCCCAAACCAATGGCGCTATCTTAAACTATACCTACCTCTTCCAGTTTGTCTGATTTGTCGTTGTGTTTTCTGACTTGTTCATTTGTTTTTCAGAATTGTCATTTTCCGGTTTGTCTGATTTGTCTTTGTGTTTTCTGAATTGTTGTTTTGTTTTCTGAATTGTTATTTTGTTTTTTAGACTTGCATTTGCGTTTGTAATTTGTTATTTTGTTTTCAGAATTGTGATTTGTTTTGCACTTCTCGTTGGCAACTGCGTAGCATACGCAATTTTGCAAGCCATAGTCAATTGCATAAGTTTGTGGCATAGTTCCAGCTGTTATTATGTTTTTCCCCATCTTATAGCGCCAGCAAGTGGCCAAGCTGCATTTTTTTTTTTTATCTGGCCAAGTTTGGTGACGATATCTCATTCCGTTCAAGATTTATAGCCATTTTAGTAAAAGTGGCCACATCCCTTTCGAATGTTTTGGTGTCTCTGTGCGAGCGTAAGTCAAAACTTCATGTGTTTTGTCCATAGTGAACCATGGATTCCAGATGAATCTGAGTCTGACCCTGCGTCTCAATGTTCATACTATCCATCCTAAATAGTATGTGAGATTAGAATAAGTGTGTTCCAAACATAAGACTGTAAAAAAAGATGGACGACGCACCAAGAAAAGTGAAGCCGCCATTGTCCCAACAGGGCGCGGCCATATTGTGCTAATTTGGGACCGGAGTCTGCGCAGTAGAGAACTCGGGAACAGAGTCTGCGCAGTAGTAAAAAAATATTTTTACTAGGCTATTTCAAACAACTGTTTTCTATTTTCAAATGTAATTTGTAGTGATTTCAAAGCTACATTTTTTTGCATCATTACTTTAGTCATCGCATAAATCCTTGCGGAGTAAATCATTCTGATATTCTGATTTGCTGCTCAAAATACATTACTAATAATAAAATATATAATAATACTAACTAAAAAAGGTTTCTCAGAGGCACAATCAGCATATTGGAATGATTTCTGAAGGGTCATGTGACACTGGGGGGGGGGGAAGACTGATAATGATGCTGGAAAATTCAGCTTGGATCCCTAGCAATCATTAAAAATATTTAAAATAAAATAAAAAAAGAAAGTCAGCGTTATTTATAACTCGTAAAATTTTCAGACACATTTATGGTGCTTTTGCATGTAACTTTTGATCAAATAATCAGGGCTTGGTAGCAGAGAGATTCTTTATAAAACATTTAAAATTCTTACTGGCTCAAGAACTGTTGACTGCTAGGTAGTATATAGATTACAGAAATGTTAATTGCAATGTTTATATATTATATAATATCTATATTATAATATAATATATATATAGTATATATATATTATATATATATTCATGATATATATATTTTTTTTTTTTTTTTTTATATTAATATAAATTTCTGCCCGCCTCACTTCGCAATGATGAGGCTACGGGTGCCCCTGGTTGTAACACACGTGGTTTTAATATTTCCACACATGCTAGCATAACAAAATGTACAGTATTTATTAGTTACCATATCAACATTATATAGAGGAAAAAAGTGCGCCAAAATTCAAAAGTATTTTGAAGATATCTCTGGACATTTATTTTACCATAGTAAAATTAAAATTCTGGCTTAAGTACATTTTTTATCTCAGTTTTTATTATTAATTTAAAATGAGACAAATCTGCTATTATTTAAATCTCCAATCTGTTATTTATCAGTTCAGATCGTTTTTTTAATGCTTTGATTACTAGCAGAAGACATTAACCAGTTTTAAATTCCAGTTGCGCACATGAGGCACGTTGTGACACTGCGTTACAATGTGCTATTCTATGACATTAGGGATGTAATTTACACTATTTACTTTAATTAATTTTAATGATAAACGACGAGAAACAGTTGAATAAAGACTGACAGTCCATGTTTAATGTTTAGAATTATTATGTCAAGACTATGTAGAGCTTTTTTGCTCGTTATGTGGGGCGTCTCAGAGGGCATGGTTGCAATGTGATTTCATTGTCTAAACGCGCAAAATGCAGATTATGTTTTGGGGGGGGCAAAAAAAAAAATATTCTTAAAAAATTCTTTTATTTGAATTTTTTTAATATATATATATAAACTAAAATATTTTAGTTTGTCTTGATATTTTTTTTGCATTCATTAAGGGGGGGGAAACAGATAAGGATTTTAAGTGCTGTTATAAATGTAATGTTGACAACGTGGCCGCCTCATATGTTATCTACATGTACGGCTCGTCACCTATGGGGTCATTGTGTCACAATTCACTTCCGTTGGGGGGGAGGGTTAAATAAACGAAAACGTATTTACACTAGTTAATTCATTAACAAAGCGACATATTTGTACTAGACGAGTGTAAAATTACTGTGGATAAAAAAAATGTATATTCATACTCCATGTGGATTTACATGACAAACTGATAAATCAAAAAGTTTTACTTTGTGCTTCGCCGGCATTCATCGCCCTACGATTTCAATTTCGGGGATTTTGAAGTGTGGATCCGTGCACAACTCTAATTGGCTAAAATTGGCCGCAGAGATCCATTGCGCTTATGGCGAAGAGATGATTCGGTTGCCAGAACTACAAACAAGAATAAAACGGTCTTTAGAAACTACAACATTAGAGCGATCGCGCGAGATCGATCGGTTAGTAGAGATGTTTAGCAAAAGGGGTTTGAGTATACTAATAGTCAACAACTTTAAGCTGGTAAATATTTATTTTTGTGGGGGGGGGGGGGGGGGGGGAAATCCATTTTGATTAAATTTGCATCTGCAATCAGGCACTGTGACTTTATAAACTATCCGGTTTGGGTCGTTATACCTTTTAAATAGCATGGTCATTATAGGAGTTCTTGGCGGCATGAAAGACCTGCAACTGGCAGATCAACGAGCTACTTCTTTTCTCTCCATTACGGTAGGAGATTAAATGTGGAGGATGTTAACTCAGTCATTCTTGAGAATGGGTCAAAACGGGGTACAAAATAAAAAAATAAAACCTTGTACGCAGACAAATTAAACTACATTTATGTATCTGTTAGTAAAATAACAATTGGTCCCTCTATATCTCTTTGCTGCCTGGAAAATTCTCAATCCCTCAAAGTGTATAACGGCCGGGAAGCAAGAAAACACACATTCAATGTATTCTCAATACTTCAATTTATTCATAGAAACAAAGATATTATATAGGCATATGTCGAGGGGAGTTTCAACCCTTTAACCAATGAGGATATAGATGACATACATTTAGGATCTTTGGCCAAGAACATGTGTGTATATAAAATGGCCACATGTACAGAAAACATGGACATATTAGGAATAGACTGGCGAAGGATGCTGAACTCATCTCCTTATTTGAGCATTTGAACCAAGAAAAGCTAATGCATACATGTGCGCATGCGTACCTCGCATATGAGTAAGAGATATTTAAAACATAATACAAGAGAGAGAGAGAGAGCAGATGGAGGAGAAGAGTGAGAGAGAGGAAAAAAGAAAAGGAGGGGTGAAAACATCTGGAACCATTCTAAAGACAGAGAGTGTTTGTCGTAACAGTATCTTATATATCTAAGGCTACTGTAGTTTCTTTTTCTACTGTCTTTGATACAAGCCCCCAACTTTTCTCATTTTTTAACAAAATGTGCTTTTTTTTTACCTTGGACTGTGTAATATCATTTTATCTTTAACAGCAATCAAGATGTTTTTAACATTTCGAAACACATTCTCGTGTTAGCAGACAGATGACACTTTCACATGTGACCAACAATTCCACAACAAATATAAAATACCATAATGAAATATCAAAATATTCAACTGACAGAGGTGACACATCTGACTGTCTGTACGAAAACTGGGCTGCGTTCAGCCCCACGACAAAAACGGTGCAAAACGTTTTTCTAACGGAAACGGTGGTGTGTTGAACACACTGTTCTGATGACGCAAGAGTTGCAGCTATGGCAGCTGAGAAGGCCATTCTTTATTTGTGTTCTTTTTGAAGAATTTTTGGAGCCTGATGAAATCGTTATAAATACGTGTTTAATACTGCAAAATACGCTCAATGCTACAGTCAATGCCCTTGCCATCCAGAATAAAAGAGAAATCCCAATCGAGTGAAGGGATTTGTGCAAACTGCTTCCTAATTATTGTGATCCAACATCTACCTCGCATTTCAGGATGAAAGACAAACATTTCAGATGAAGGATAATCCACTTCTTACCTCCAATACTGTGTTATGATCTATATGACCTTATTATTTTAATTGTGAGTATTAGGCTTATCATTATTGCTGATCACTGTTGTTGTGCTATGATATTGCAATATTTACTATTATGTAATCAGAGGGGTATAGAAAAGTTTATTAAAGTGTCACTCTATAATACAATAGCAAAATATATAAATGTGTATAATTTTTTTTTGTTACATTAATCAGTATTTAGCACACATTCCTTATGAAAGGATATGGACCAGAAGACATTGAAATTACTAAATGTTATTTAGACAGACTTAAAGAAGTTCCAGATCTATACTTGTGCTCTTATTATTTCATTTATTTTGCCTTTAATGTAAATAAACGTGCAAACAATATACTTGCTCTTGTGAATTTATTTTGATGTTAATTACATTGTGCGAGCTGTCTCTTTAATACCACCGCGTGGTTTATATACATGTTGCACCTGATTGGGCGGACATGTTTGACACACACACCAAACAAGAGAAAACACATCTCAAAACCTGTTGCACACCGTTTCCAGGAAACATGTCGTTCAAACCGGAAACGTAATCTAATAGGTCGGGTGCCACTAATATTGACCTTGGAACTTGCCCCTGAATTTGTAGTAATTTTAACTATCAAATATATTGAGTCAGTCAATTACTGTATTAAAACAAACATTGAGTATGTTATTGTTTATAAAGCTTTTATTCAAGAGTCACATTTAAGTATTTTGACAAGATGATTGACAGGCCAGTTTACAGTGACAGGGTGCGTGTATCTATGCGACAGAGCGTCCGTTAAAGATTTCACCTGTTGTCGTGACATGTATAGTAATGTCCCAAAGCTTGCCTACTCTTCTAGCTACTTGACTACCTTCTTCCTACTTCTTAGCGACTACTAGGCTTTTCTTCACCAAAGAATACATAGGCTTTAATGCTGTAGTATAAGTAGGTCACATTGAACTCAGCTTGAGTCTGCGACTAACGGTTTAGGAGTTATGAGCGATTTTGTACTTTTGATGGCTGTAGCGCCCCCGTCAGGGTGACTGGGATGAGCCGTGGTGACGTTGTAGATCAGGGGTGCCCAAACTCGGTTCTGGAGGGCCGGTGTCCGGGGCAGAGTTTAGCTCCAACGTTGCCTGCAAGCTACACCCTGGTGTGGGCCTTTACGTTTCAAGTATAGCCTAGGTGAGGCTTGATTATCTGGTTCAGGTGTGTTTAATTGGGGTTGGAGCTAAACTCTTTTGGATGCAGCCGGCGCCCTCCGCCGCGCGGCAGTGACCGAGTTTGGCACACCCTGTTGTAGATGGTGTGAGTACCATCTCTCCAAGTTTCAAGTCTCTACGACTTATGGTTTGTTCTGCCCGATCAGTTTTAGATGGAGAATACTGATCCTTCTAACAATTACAATAGGGTTTCAGCGCTTGAAACCTAATCAGTGCTACATGCTTGAAACCCTAAAAAAGAAATCAAATATCATAACCATCCTAAACTAGTGTCAGTAGCTGATTAATTATAGTTGATTATAATTCATCATTTGGTTACACAATTTTGGTGGTGACTATTGGAATTGTATGAAGTCCCAATACAATATAAACACTTTTATAGATAGATACTTTGAGAGGAAGTCCAGCCACAGAAATCTAGCAGATGAGGTTTGATTCTGATTGACTGCTGTGACAGAGCCATATGGGAGTCCCAGGGGTGCTACTTCTGTCCTGGATAAGAGGTGAAAAACATCTTTGGGTCAGCTGAGCCACAGTGCACCAGCATCGACTAAAATTTTGAAATTTTAGAAGTTCACACAGAAAGAGAGAGTATAAAGTCTGGAGTCTGAAAACGCTGTAATGATCACGTTAGAGATTAGAACAGCTGCTCTGAAGGATCTTTCATAGTTGAAAGTGACCTTTCTCCTCTGCCCCAGCAGTGAACTTTCTTATTGCTGTTATTAATATAATAAAACATGCCTCTCTCTCTTACACACTTTCCACTGCCTTTTTGTGGCATTTTCATTTGTATAGTATAGTGGACAGGAAGCAATGTGAGAGGGAAGAAGAGACTAAAATGGGCCAGGATTCGAACTCAGGTTGCCCAAAGCGCAACCATGAAGTTGTCGGCTCCAGCAGAATGCTTTTTCAGAGGTTTTAGAGCACGCCAATATGGTAAAGCTCAGGTACCTGGCACAATAGCGAGGCTGAGCCCTTTGAGTGGCTTTGGCATGACGGCCAGTTGGATTGGCTGCTATAAGGCTCCAGCACTTTAGCATCCCATCATGCCCTTAAGGTGACCTGTGAGAAGGTTTTTTTTTCTCTGTGCCATAATCTCTGGTTGGCCAGAAACAGTACTCCGGCCAGCGTTCACAACGCTCCGGGGCGCCTGTACAGGGTGCAGGGCGCTAGAGTTTGGAAACCACAGAGAATCTTATCTGTGAGCTTTGCTATTCTGACAGTACTCCACATCTGGCTGCTCTGATAATACACGAGTTCCAAAGCATGATGATGGCTACCGTTATTAGGAGTTATAACAGAGCTCATCATTCTTTCTTTCTCTCTTTTTATCTTTATATATGCATACATATATACTACCTATCAAAAGTTTAAGGTCTGTAAGATTTTTTAAATGTGAAAATTTTGAATTTACTTTGAAAGAAATCTATGCTCACCAAGGCTGCATTCATTTGATCAAAAATACAGTAAAACAGTAATATTATGAAAATTAATTACAATTTTTAAATAGGTGGATTATATTCTAATATAAATTCAAATGCAATTCATTCCATTTGAAAAATTTAAAGTTGAATTTCAAACATGAATCACATGAGCTCACGAGTCACATGATCCATCAGAAATCATTCTAATATGCTGATTTGGTGCTCAAGAAACATGCTTTTTATTAGTGTTGAAAACAGTTGTGCTGCTTAATATTTATTTTTTTTTTTTGTAGAAAGCAGTATACATTTTTTCAAGATTTTGATTAATAGAAAGTTCAAGTATTTTCCATTGAAATAAGGAAACCTGCATCTGCTCTATGACTCCTGGAACATATTTGAACTTCTACTGCTACTCCAAATGACTCACTTGTTGTTTTAGAATGGACACACACTTAACTTTCGAGTCTAGATAAAGGAACAAGGGTTCATTAAGGTGTTTAAAAAAAAACATAAGCAAACACAATAGTTTGTTGGGCTGCAGCACATATCTATGCCTCTCATGCACGGTCTACCCTCTACAGAAGCAGGAGACCTCAGTTAGACTACAAACAACCAGGCTTTAATCAGCTGCTGACAAATCATTAACATATTCATCATATCCCGAATTCATTAACATGAACCTCTTTTAAAGTGCCAACATAAAATGTCATGCCTCATATTAACAGATAGCTGGAAAACAGTCTTTGCTGATGTTTTCCACATTTGTTATTTTCCTTTCCTCTTTGTTCCATCTTCCTTTGGTTCTGTATTGACACACTTGACTAATAAAAGGTTGAGGAACTCAGCTACACACAGCAAATGAGTCTGTCACTAATTATTAAATCCATACACAAAGCTTGATATTTATAAATTGTGCTGATGTTGCTACAAGAAGCACTTAAAGGGATATTTCCCCAAACATGAAAATTACCCCATGATTTACTCACACTCAAGCCATCCATATATATTTACATTTAGATTTAATCCATTTAGGTGGGGGCAGACGCTTTATCAAAGCGACTAGCCGCAATGAGGACAATGGAAGCAATCAAAATCAACAAATGAGCAATATCCAAGTTCTATGACAACTCTCAGTTAGCCTAACGCAGTACACAGAGCAAGGGTTTTTTTAAATTATATAATAAATAAAAAGAAAACAGATACAATAGAAAAAGAACAGAGCAAGCTAACACTTTCACTTAAAAAATCAAGGGCTTCACAAGGTTCTTCAATTAAGCTATTCTCATAGAAGAACCATTTTTGTTTCCACAAAGAAGCATTCAGTCAAAGGTTATTTAAAGAACCATCTCTTTCTTGCATTTTTGTAATCTGAAGAACCTTCTATCGCCACGAAGAGCCTTTTGTCAAACAGAAAGGTTCTTCCGATGTTAAAGGTTCTTTATGGAACCATTTAGACAAAAAGGTTCTTCTATGGCATCGTGAAGCACCTTTATTTTTAAGAGTGTAGTGTTAGTTTTTTTTTCAAGAATAGAATTAGAATAGAGAGTGCTAAAGTTAGAGGGTTCAATGAAAGAGCGGAATGATGTTTTTAGCTGATTATTGAAAATGGTCTTTTTTTGGGGGGGGGGGGAGCTGGCGTTCAAGTCATATCCCCAGGAATATGTTACTTTTTCTTTCAGAGGAAAAAAGAGGAAAAAAAAAAAAACAAAAAAAAAGACAAAAAAACGATACAACCACAGGTTTATATATATATATATTATAATATCGTAATATATATAGTATATATATATATATTAATAAGAATTTCTGCATTAGCAGAAACACTGAACAGGCTTTATCCAAACGCGATTATACAGTGCATTCAGGGCTATACCTTTTGTTCCGCAGGTATACAGTGTTCCTTAGGAATATAGAAATATATATATATATAAAATCCCTGGGTCTGCATTCCAGCTTTATAATGGTAATGAATGGGTGTTCACTACTATTATATATTTTGAAGTCCAATAAAGTGCATCCACACATCATAAAAAGTGCTCCACACAGCTACGGGGGGTTAATAAAGGACTTCTGAAGCGAAGTGATGTGTTTATATTATATATATTATAAAGTCTGAATTAAAACTTTAGCAAACAGTTATCTCCTATCTCCGACCGTCATACTCCCCGAACCCGCCGCTAGAGAAAGAGTGGTGTTCCAGTCTGGAGATGTGGCATAGCATACATAATAATGGTGAATATGCATTAGTCCTTGCACAAATAAGAAGTTTTTCTTTCAATCCAACCCCCAAAAAAAAAAAACGTCAGTCACCTTTTGTGATATAATGAATCCTCATAAAGTTTTCTTAGCAATCCTTGTTTTGTACTTCGAATCATAACTGGGCTTCTCATTTCTGAGCTGTACGTTATGCCTACATCGGACATCGGCTGGATGGACGAACGTCACTCGCATTGATGAACGCACGTACGACAGTTAGTGGAAGCTAGAGATTATGGTTTATAAAGTTGTAAATATGGATATTTTTCTTATACAAATGCATTGATTCGCTTCAGAATGGCCTTTATTAACCTCACTCACCCTCATGTCATTCCAAGACTTTGACTTTCTTTTATTCAGTGGTACACAATAGAAAACGTTTTAAAGAATTTTGGCAACCAAACCGTTTTGGTGACCATTGACTTCCATTGTATGGGCTAAAAAAGCACTGAGACATTTCTCAAAATATATTCTTTAAGTCGCAGCAGGGCAGTGATGATGACATTGAGAAATGAGTAATAATAACAGAAAGGCATCACAGCAGCGCAGATTAGCAAACACAACACTGTTGGATACAGACATATAAAGGTCAGAAGAAAACACTGACAATTTTCTAACACTCACACACCTTTATTTAATCAGCGCACACACACACCTCAATTGCACCTTATGGTTCAGGTGCTGCAATGCATTAGAAGTGAAAATTAAAGTCTTTTTTTAGACATACAAGATGGAAAGTCTAATTAGAATTACCATCACATAGAGCAGCAAAGGCAGAGAGAGAGAGGAGTGAAGACTGTGTGCGGGTGTTTCTCTATGTGAGGGAAACAGAGGAAGACAGGTTGCCGATGTGTCTTTAAATGAGAGACTCCGTATGGAAGACTGTCTTTGTCAGACAGGAAGATGTGTGCGAAAGGATTGCTTAAATGCTGCAGAAACAGCACTTCCAATTTAACCTTAAGATACATTTTTCATTTTCTATGTGCAAAAAAGAGAGCACACACACAATATATGCAGCGCTTATTAAAGTCCATGTTTATTTCCTTCTGGAATATACTAACTTCCACGAATGAAAAATAAATGTAATGTAGCCCAAACATCATTCACTACTAAAAAGAAAAAAAACAAAGAAAAGAAACGTGTGTAGCAATGTGAGGAGACTGATGTGTGGCCTGATGATAGCTGAATTTTTCCAACAGAGACAATGCTCAATCAGATAAAATAACAAATACATGCACCCTCACATAGTCACATACTATGCTTGAGTAAGCACATCCACACATGAAGACACACAGATCATGATAATCCTACGCCTCCACGTTAGGGGTGTGAGTACATCTGGAACTGCTCAGAAGGGCACTAATGTTCCTCACACAACAAAACATTCATATAATGAAGACATGTAGGCTGTTGTTAAATTAGTAGCACTGAAGAATTAATGTCCTCCACTCCTTTTCTCTCCACTTATTCAACTGAATGAGGGATGGGGAGGAGTGATATCTATGCAATAATCCACTTACTGCCCTCGGGTTGTCCCTTTATGAGTGTCCATCAAAGTGTTCCACCTTTTTTTAGGCTAGGCCAATCACTAGCCAGCTCCCAGACAGTCTGCTGGTTGTCTTAGCAAAGGGGAGGTGTTCATTTTCCAATTGGCGTAGGGTGTATATATGCTAATGAGAAGGCGAAAATGTCAAAATCATCCAGCCAATCACAAAGTAGAAGAGGAACACTGGATACACGACCAGGGCTTTCCTATTGGGTGGTTGGCTGTCTGCAAGAAATGCTGTGGAGGCTGTGAATGAAAGACACGCACAGAGATATTAACCTCAGATCTCAATGAAATCCCCTAAAGACTGTGTGTACAAGAGGGAGACAATCAGTCAACTGACATCTGCGTCTACTTATTATTGGTAAATCTAGTCTAATTTTCTTCTTCAGCACTTGAATAACTTGTTTAATTGATGCTATCTCTGTAATATATTATTGAAAAAACAGCTTGTAATTGATTTTCTTTTGTCTGAATTGCAGATTTGCAGGCTAGTTTTCTAGTTTTAGTTGCAGGCAATATTTCCCATCTGCACTGCAAAATGCAGATATTTTATTATTGTTAACTAAAACTAAAACATTACAAATATAGCAACTGACTGAAGTAAGTAAGTTTAAATACTAAAATTACTGAAACTAAAATAAAAATTAATTAAAACTTTATAGAAATATAAAAAAACAATAAAAATGGCACATGCACATATCAAAATTATTAAACTTAATACAATTAAAATGAAAGCTGAAAATATAAAAAAAAAAACTAATTAAAAATATTAATAAATACTATAAAAGTAATATAAAATTAAAATAATACTGGCTATTCTATTAAGAATTATTGTACTTTTATTTGTTTATTTTGCACTGTGAGCCATTCAAATGTAATTTTTTTTTTCTCATGCCTATGAAGCTCAAATATTTTAACCAAAAAAAACCAATACATTAAAAGAGTCTACACTCCCTCCTGGTGGTCACTGTATGCACTGCCTGAGGAGCTTGTTGGCCACTCAGGCTCATCTGGTGCAGACAACATACATGGATTCTAAACATTTCTGCTATGAACAGCCACAGGGCCTTTAGTATTCTGGGAATGCTGAAAACAGATAAAAAAATTGATTGATTCTTACCAAACGTTGACCAGCTGAAGGAGGCGGTGACAACTATGAGACGGACTACAAAACTGACGAGGCCTGAGCCTCCCAGGAGAACTATACGACACACTATCATGGCCACAGTCAGAGGGAGAATACAGTACCCCAACACACAAAGACTCTGGAAAAATGATCTGTATAGACAAAGAGTGAAAAAGTCAGTTAACAACATTGTATCCGTAGTGTGCTCAAACATTAATTTAACTTTATTCACTAAATTGTCTAGAAGACACCAATGAACAAATTGCAAATTCAGAGGGTTACCATCTATTTATGCAATGTGAAATTTCTGAACAAAACATGATATTGAAAAAAAAAATCTGTAGGATGTAACTTAGGCTTATAAGTAAAAATAACAGTGGCTGACACTCATACTTATCACAGTTATGGTGGGACAAACGTTGCATATTAAGTGCAACAGTTTGCTAAAAGTATCTGTTATATATATCTAATTAGTTTTTTTTTTTTTTTTTTTGTTTGTATAGTGGACCACTGTTCTTGAAATATTGAACATTTTATTTTGATATAAAAAAACGGGGGATAGTTCCGGTCCTTGATTCTGATTGGTTGAGCCATGTTTGAAGCTGTGGTAAATTACACTACAAACATACACCTTTGTTTACTTCTGTGTGTTGCTCGGCAACCACTTTGGTGGAAAACCACAACTGTTTCTCAGGAACTACATTGTTTGGTGGAAGTATAGGTGTCTTATTTATATCCATTCCCAATTTAAAAAAACTTGCTCTGTTTTAGTCTGTGAAACCTTACTATCTATATGGAATAACCTTTTTATAAAAGCAATAAGTCCCGTGAAGTGAATTTATAACAGCTAAGCCCTTCTTGGGGCTTATTGCTTTATTTGAATCGAAATGTTCTTAAAAACTAATTGACATTTAAATTGGTAGATTATATTTAAAATATAATTTGATTTATTTACTACACTATTTAATTGATCAAATCCTAAATTAGTTGTAAAGTCAAAACTTTCAATTACTGCATCAAAAAACAGTGGCGAAATTTTGTCCAACGTTGCAATTTTGTTATTATTTCAGATGCTAATTTTTCCTAAACAAAATGTTTTTTTGTTTGCTTTTTTTATAACTGATGGCTTCATAAAGGCATATTTAATGGTGACAAAAAAAAATCATGAATATCAATGTCTGGGTCTCTGATGGCTAAAATAAACTATTATTATTATTTAATTATTATCACCCCCACTCTGTTCTCTCATTGCTCCAGTGGCATTAAATGATTTTCCTGCATCTGGTTGACTAACTTTCCCAATACACTGAAATGAAGTGCTCTTTCCTACCTCAAGCTATGAGACAACTTCCCACCTGTAGGTAAAGCTGATAAATAACAGGCAACACACTCCTTTTTTAATATGCATGTTACCAACTAAACTGACAACATGAAAGTCATATTCAAAAAATGTAAGGTGCTCTCTTTTATGCAGGCTTCTAACAAGCAAATAAACATAAATGAATATCTGACTGTTTACTCACATAGTTCCTCCCAGAAGTTTGGAATTGAGAGTGATGATTACAGAACCGAACCAAATGATGACAAAGACTTCTGCAAACTGTGGCCTGCCATCCTCCTCACTGTCAACAGACCCACCCTGCAGCATTCTGGGATAGATGATATTATAAATATATTATATCTGCTGGAGTCATAGTGACAATAGTTCTGACAGTGTTACTACTCACAAGGCCAGAGTGACACAGAGGAGAAGAGGGCCCCATAAGTCCCCTAAAAAGAGCACATACATGCTCATTAGACAGCTGATGAACATTTAGCATTTATATTAATAAGTGATAATAAATAGCCCACATGTAATCTGTGATTGATAATGTGTCATCAGTGATTGATGATGGACTCACAGTCTCTGAGCAGCGCAGAACTTTTCTTGGGGTACATCACATGGACAAACTTCTGTCCAACGGCTCTCAGATCCCTCAGCTGAGACCCACAACCAGAGCAAAAAGACAGTAAGAAACGATCCTTAAACTCCCTAGACAGAACTACTGTTAAAGGTGCAGTCCATTGTTATTTGAGTATTTTATATACTTATGAAATAATGTTTTTCATTCATGGCAATATTTTGAACCCTGACTGTAATGCAAGGTTTCACGTACAATAGTGTCTTTGACAGGCTCATCCAGGGTGGAGAAATCATTGTCAGCGTTCTGTGAGCCCACCGGCATAGATATATCTCCCTCCACTGGAATGTCCTCAGAGATGGAGATGTCAGACAAACCCGCAAACTGTGACATAAAGAATGACGGTTTAAATCATTCATGGCAAATCCGGATACCGAAAACACTTTATGTGCAGCTCACGTTCATCTACAGCAGTGATTTTTAAAAATGTGGTCCACTGGTGGTCCATCCAGAATTTAAAATTGGGCTATGAGCTGACTATTATGAAACTATGACTGACTATTTAAATAATAGCAGTAAGTACAAAACCTTAAAATAACCTAAAAACACCTATATTTAATTAAATCAATGATACTAACATTAACATAATTTGAGATTGTGTTTCTGTTTTCTTCGCAATAAATGACAGTTACTATAGTACTACAGTCAGTTCATTTAGCTCAAAGAAGCAGTCAAATTGATTTCAATTAAACAAGAATAAAACAGTCAGGGAAATTACTGAATGATAAAAGTGAGACTATTTCAAGATCCAAGTTGTATACTGATGATAATTCGTACACGATTTAAAACTTTTGTCCTGAAAACGAATACCCTTAGGCTCCTGCTGCCCTTTAAAATGTGCCTTTAGATATTAGATGTTTGTCACACTCACACTTCGAGCTTTTAAATGACACACTGTATATCAGGGACGAGCTCGACAATTATTTTAAAGTAGTAACATTGATCAGTAAATGGGGAAGAAGAACAGCTGATGTCCTATTCATTTCACAATTACTGAGATATAGCTTATGTACACAAAATCACATTTTCTGAAACCTTCGTATAGGAATAGTAAGGAATTTTAAACTTTTAACGGTCAGACAGTGCGTGTCAACAGTTTCAGATTGCAGATTATGTTCTATTCTCAGTGTTTACATAGTTTGGTAACACTGTACGATAAAACGTGTACTGTCGTTTTTCATATAAGACAGCTAATCTGTCAAGTATGGACATTTGGGCGATGTTTGAAAACAAAACAAAATCATGAAAAACGTTCATTGTAGTAAATGTTCTCTTGAGCTGAGAAACGACCAGCTGCGTTTACATGTATAACCCCAACAAAGTCTTAAAGCTTTACTGACACATTTACAAATTCTCAAGCTTCCAGTCAGGGTCGGTAACCATACAGTCAAAAACAAAAACTCGACGGAAAAGCTGACAACGTGTTTTAAAGACGTGTAAGCGTTTTAAAAGCATGTTTTGTCCCTTACCAAAGGCTTGCTAGACTCCTCTACTTCCGCCATCTTCGAACGGATACGTCACGGATACGTGTGACGTCAAAAACGCCAACATGTCACTTAGCGGATTATGATCATGAATAATAATATATACAATTATAATTTATATAACAATATTATAAAATACATTATACAATTAAAATATGTAAACAAAGCTTAACTCGTTTAAATTTATATATCAATTACTCTGATAGCCTCTTTGCTCTTGAATATATGAATTCAGCTCATTGTTATTTAATTAACAACGCGTCAATTGTTAAGTTTTAACACCTATTTTATTAGTAGCCGAGTGGACACGTTAAATATTTTAAGTGTCGTTAATATATAGTATGCCGTATATTTTAAACTGGTCAGAGTTTGGAAATCATATTAACAAAGCCTGTAAAGTGCTTTTAAATCTAATGATATGATGATTCAGAGGAGTGTCGGTCTGAGCCAGCGTGGGTTTAGAAATTCAATGTGTGAGTAGAATGACAACTAGCAAGAATCAGAGCTACAAACATAGGCGAGGCTTAGTGGCCCGGATGTTGGACAAGGACGTACATAATACATAATAATTCTCCTATTTTAACTATTAAGTATGTATCCAATGCAATGGCTATTTAAATTTCCCATTGTCCCTGTTTCAGGTGCAACGTTTTCGTCCAGAACACAGCTCGTCACGTGGAAAGTGTTACTTTTCTAAGCGCTGCTCAGGATGGACCAATCATATTCGTTTATGATTGCTGAACACCACAACCAATTATTAACAATTTCAATAGAAACTACAGGGGCATGTTTCCATTTGTATTCCAGGTACAAATCATTTAAAATAATAGATTTAAATGATTACAAGTTTCAGTCTGTAAATGTCTGCAGTTAAACAAAACACATCCTTACATTTGAATGCAGTTCAATAGAGAATTTCCTTTTGTGAGCCCTCAAGCGCCCCCCAGAGGAAGGCCACGTGCGTCTGATTAAAATAACATTTTTAGCTACTAACTAGTGACATTTTGCCTCTCAATGATGTGGGAGTACTCAGTATGTAGCCCTGCCCGCGTTTGCCAGCCCCTACGCTCCCAAAAACAAGGAAACGTGTAGAAACACAACTACTTTCTTTATCAGCACTTTTAAAATTTAGTTTGCTATCCAAATTGCTCGACTGAAATAACAATACCGCGTGCACACGGAAACAGTCACTACCGGAGCGCTGGATTATTAATTTTACAACTGCATATCATTCAATAGGTCAAATATTGGGGAATTTGATCGAAACCGATTAATCGAAATCAACTTGATTAATACAGCCGAGTGATCAAAAGTCACGTCTGTTGTGGTTTGTGTACTTTACTGACAACAAAAGGCCGGTTATCTTCATTGATCGGTCAGAGGGTGAGAATGGGGCATCCTCCACTAGAGTTCAGCGACTGTTACTCCGACAATCCAGATTTCAGAGAGAGACTGAAATGCTACGAAAACGAGCTGGAGAAAACCAACAAGTTCCTAAAGGATGCCATCAAGGACGGGAACAGTGTGATCAACACGATTAAAGGTTAAATTGGTGTTTTACAGCAGCCGTGGTGGTCTTCGCTGGGGGAGGTGGATGGAGGTCTCCGCCTTTGCAAACCGAGCAAGATCAGGGAATAACTGATTTAATGTTAGGAATATTTCCTTACATTCGTAAAGCTTTTTTTTTGCATGGGCTTTCACTTGCGAGTCCTTGCTTAGTTTTAAAGGGGATTATGAATTGTAGAGGGAGGGAGTGATCTGACAGATGGTGAGCAGCTCTTGGAAGATCCCCCTCTCAGAGATGCTGGCAAGCCCTTTTAGGGGAAGGTTGATTTATTTATAGAAGGCACCTTTGATTTTCCAGAATAGTCAATGGAATTAAACTGGGAAGTTTAGAGATGGTGTGAAAGTGTCAACAAAATGATTAAAACTGGATGGAGAGCCAGTAGTCATATGAACACAGATACTGTGACTATAAGCCCTTCTCACTATTCTACTTCTCTCAAGTCAATTTAGGCACTTTGCATCCTCAGACTGGAGGAGAGAGAGAGACGGAGGCTGTAAAACCAGCAGTCTGCAGAGCATTCATTTCTATGGCCATACACACCACAATGGGTGTAATGTCTCTCTTCCTCCGTCCTGAAAGTTTTCACAGTCCTGCTGTACCACCACTGTTCCCCTGAACGAGGCCGTTAACGATAGAGGAAATGTCACTGCAAACAATGCACTTTAGACAGAAGCTTCTGCCTAATGACGAGAAGCTGAACTCAGTAGAGCTATATTATAGTATTTATATAGATATAAAAGTAATTATAGCTGTAGGTATCCCAGTGCACAGCTCATATGTGGTCCTTGGGGTTCAGGGAAATATCAGGGACTTTTAAAAATTTGATTTCCAGGCCTGTTCATGGAAATTAATTTAAAAAAGCTTCTTCTTTTTTTTAAATGAAAGTAATACAATAATGAAACTACAAAACAGTCTTATTAAAATGTAAAAAATATTACAAGTATTGAAATTTTTTCTTAAGTAATACAACTGTAGTGTGGCTTTTGGAGGAGTTAAGAGGAAGTAATATATATAGATATCTACATAATGAGCATATTAAATGCATCATGTAATGTTGCAATAACTGAACGTACAGTGAAATGTAAGTTAAACAGATGTAAATAAATAAGTAATAAATTATTATGCCAAGCTCTAGTTGGGTAAAAATACTTTTTAATATAAAATTATCCATTAATCAGGAACAAGTGGAAAAAAAAGTAGTGGAAATTAACTGGTCGAAAAGAGCAGGAACCCTGTGTCATTGTCAGATGTTTTCTTGACTTACTGGAGAGTTTTAGCTGATTGGTGTTCAGTTTTTCTGTCTGCATTTCACTGCCTAAGTTTGGATAGAAGAATTGACAGCTGGTCTTCTTCAGTGATAATATGATGATTCAGCTTTAATTTATCTCCTAGAGTAAAACTTTTCAGGCTTCCTTCCCTAATTTCAAGGGAAGTCATTAACACGCTAGTTTTCTAAAAACACAGGAAGGCTGATAGCATTTTTTAAGTTTTTATTTTGCCTGAGGGAGTATGCAAGCTTCTAATTTGACTAACCATAAGCCTCGCTTTATACCTGAGAGTGCAACACTCCAAAAGCAGAATGCTGAGCCACTAAGGCAGATTTCCTTATGGATTTGTGTGGTGCACGAATGGCTGTAATTTGATGATTGCATCTGCTCTCGGATGCTTCCACTGTCTTGGAAGGAGTCTTCAGTGCTTCAGTATCTGAAAGAGTCACTAGAGCCCAACCTATATTTTCTCTAGGGTTTCCTCTATTTGAAGTTCTGCAGTTTCTAAAGTCATATGACCTGACTCAGAGGTTTCGATATGCTTACTTCCTGCGTTTATGTAGTTTTGCACTTTTTGAGGAATATCGCGTGTGCTGTGTGGATATGAAACTTAGCACAGGAAGTGTAGCATTTCCTCTTCTTCAACGATGAGGAACCTCTTTGGAGATCTATTGCTGCTGTTATGACTGAACAGAGAATATCAACACCATGACAGATGTCCAGAAGGATTGAGGAAGCTTTCATATTAATCTTAAACAAATATGCTCATGCTCACCACCACACCTCGTTCTTGTTCCAAGTGGGTCTCGAACCCAGGTCTCTGGCATGGGAGGCGGACGCACTAACAAGGAGGCTAAAGACTGCAGCCACTAGCGCATCTCTTGAGATCAGGGGAGTGAGGTTTACCTGCACAGCACCTACTCGCTGGCCTCCGTTACACTCACCCCCCTAACCCTCACTCCCATCCGGGTCACGGCACCAATGTAACCCCTCTCTCCTGGGTCCTCACTGCCACACCTCATTCTCGTTTCGAGTGGGTCTCGAACCCAGGTCTCCGGCATGGGAGGTGGACACACTAACAAGGAGGCTAAAGACTGCAGCCACTAGTGCATCTCTTGAGATCAGGGGAGTGAGGTTTACCTGCACAGCACCTACTCGCTGGCCTACGTTACACTCACCAATACAGAACGTGAGCCAATTGTTGCATCTGCTGTCATTTCAAAGGCATTAATGACTAAATAATTCCACACAACACTTTTTGGCACCACCCATTCAAACATCATCTGTTTAGTTAGTGCAATCTCATTCTGTCATCCGTTTCAACTGCACTGACTATCTGTCTGGCTATCAAGTCTGGCTGTCTTTTACCAGGATGTGGTTCTTGGCCTCATTTGATGTTTAGTAACCTGCAATACAAACAGTGACTCGAACACGTTGTCATACATTCTATCATGCTTTTCAAGAACACCTGATACATAATTTCTGCTCTAATGTTGCGAGAGTAAATAGCGCTCTTTTGAGATCCGTGTGTGTGTTTGTCAGAGGGCTGAACAGGGCGGGTTTTGTAATTTGGTTTGGAGAGTGTAGTCCGTCATGCCAGCTCCTCATGCTTTAGACAAACACACTCTTTGTGTCCTTTTCATCAGAGGGGATATAATCGTTTAAGCCATCTCCTCTGTCACAGAGCGTGCAGGCCTAAAACACAGCCAGAGAGAAAGAGATAGAAAGATGGATGAATGGCTCACATGCCTATTGATCAGTAATAGAGGGCTGAAATCAAATAGAGTTTCTCTTTTCTGGATGTTATTTACATAATAATTTTGCATAATAATTTTAATTGCCACATCAAAAATTGCATAATAATTGTAACATTGACAACCCATGATCTGGAGAGTTAGAGATGTGCTGAGATCCCATTTAGGGGTGGGGGATATGGACCAAAGCTTATCGTTGTTTGGCAATAAATAAATTAATAAAATAAAATAAATCAATAAAATGTTTATTTACTTAACCATTTACTTAATACATTAACATAATTTAATTTAATTCAAATGATCAATTGAATTTAAGCAGAATTTTCATCAGCCATTACTACAGTATTCAGTGTATTCAATGATCCTTCAGAAATCATTCTAATATTCTGCATGCTGTGCTCAAAAAAATGTTCCTAATTTTTTATTAATGGTAAAATGTCATAAAGAAAAATGTGCAAAAAATTTATTTTTCAAATAAATGCTGCTGCCTCAGCAAAAAGCTGTTTTAAGTATCATGTGACACTGAAGACTAGAGTAGTGGCTGTTGAAAATTAAACTTTGCCATCACGGGAATAAAAAGTATTTTTAAAATAATATTACTATAGAAATTTTTTATATGAAATATAAAAATCTTTAACAATATTAATGTATTCTGATCAAAACAATGAATGCTGCCTGTGAGACGGTTTTCAAAAAAAACATGGACAACCCATGATCTGAGAAGGAGTTTAGAGATTGTGTGAGGATCCCACTTAGGGGTGGGCGATATGCCCAAAAATCGTACTCATGATATGAGTAATTTATGTCACGGTAACAATACATTCAAAATACGTTTTTTTTTTGGATTACCATAGAAAATTTCTAATTATTGGTCACATGTCAATATCACCAACAAAATTCAAGCCACTTCAAGTCAAGTCAAAGTCACCTTCATCTTATATAGCGCTTTTAAAACAAGACAGATTGTGGTTCAAAGCAGCTTTTACAGTATCAAATAGGAAATAAGTTGTCAATGAAAAAGGACAATAGAAAACAGTCAGTTTATCATTTAAAGTCAGTTTATTGTTGATTCAGTGATGTCATCATCCAGCTTATTTCAGTTTAAATAGTGTCTGTGCAATGAAGTCGATGATATCGCTGGAAATTAAGGGTCCCCAACTAAGCAAGCCAGAGGCGAAAGCAGCAAGGAACCAAAACTCCATCGTGACAGAAATGGAGAAAAAAACCTTAGGAGAAAACAGGCTCAGTCGGGGGACCAGTTCTCCTCTGGCCAGAAGAACCAACATGGTGTGGTTCCATGCTGCCGAAAAGTAGAATTGTGCAGAGGGCTCATTGGGTTCATAGGGTAGTGTCCCGAGGCCGTCAGGGGGATCAGGGGGATCTGTCTTTGGGCATCATCAGTTGTCCTGGTCTCCTCTGAAATTCCGGGATGTAGAGGTTCGTCTCTAAGTGCTGATTTAACCATTATGGGCTGAATAAGTGGGACTGGATTGGTGGCTACGGGGTGACCTTGGAATAAGAAAGAAAAACAGGAATAATATAGGCGTAGTGCCTTCTCTTACGGAGGTAAACAAGTACATTGTGTATTCATGGAAGGTCCCCGGTTTCGGTCTGACCGAATTAATGAAACACCAAGTAAACAGTACCAAATTAAATTAAGAATAAGAAAAAATCAATTAAAGCAAACCAGGTAAAAAAAATTTATAAAAAACGGCATTTCTTCATGGGTAAAATTAAATATTATTTCTATAGTACAAAAAGTGATTTAGGAGGGCAGTGAGAGATTTCTCTCTTTTTCTTGTTTGATTAACATGAATGGACAGGACAGCAGGAATATTAGGATGCGTCACTTAAGGAGATGCCAGATCATATTACTGTCTCAAAAACTGTGTTTCCTTTCACAGCTGTTCGTTAAGACCTAAATTATTGTGTTTACGAGGATACTTGCATGGACGGGCATTTTGACACATACAAGTGTGTGTATTTAACCGGTCAAGCCAAGGCCTATGAAGCTCCCGTGCTCTATGAGCACTGTCTTCACGTGTGCGCACCTCTCTGACAGCACTCAGAAACAGTTTCTCAGACAGTGTGCACATATAGTGAAATTAGTTCTCTTTCTTTGTCCCAGCGATTATAATACTGTAAAATGCTTTGGATGAATGCATTTGACAGTGGTCGGTCTTGATGTGTGTGTCTGTGTGTGTGGTGTGTTCTGGCACTGATCCTGTGTAGTGAGTTTGAGACATAATTCCATCCTCACTGAGCCCCACAACATCTGATTTCACTTAGCAATAAAGCTGCTTTTCTTATTTCTCAGAGGTTCAGTAATTAATGGCTTCATATGTTAAGTGGCCAACAACCAAGCAACGTGGTGAAAGGTTGTTTGCGTTCGAATTTCCTGGCCATGGTTGCTTTTCAGTGTTTTGTGAAACTGTGAGAGTTGATATAGAGAGCGTTTTATTGGGGCTGGGCTGAAGCCAGAGACAGTATAAGGTGGAAGAGAAGGACCACAGAACACGAATGTCCTGCCTTTCAGTTAAAAGAGCCATTTGCCTTATGAATAGAGGCATTGCTTGTTTGTTTACTCTGGAACAAGCGTGCACATTAGCTAGGGAGTATGATTTGAGCTATAAAAACTACATTTAAAATACATAAATTGTCAATATTTCAGTAACATGCCTAGAAAATAGTTGCCCAGGTATGTGGACAGACCGAGTGGACTGGCTGTAAAGCTGCTAGCATGTGCGACCCATATGTTCAATCAGGCAATGTTTTTCTATTGGTGTTCTTCATAAGTAGCAATTTATTCTGACCAAATAACAAAACCTACAGGGACTAATGTGGATTTTTGATTGTTTTCTTTATAATTTTGATGTTATTTCCAGAGTACTCACTCGCAGTGCAGAAGTTCTCTCAGACCCTTCAGTCATTCCAGTTTGATTTCATCGGTGACACTTTGACTGATGATGAGATGAACATTGGTGAGTCGACAGCAGGTCTATTTGGAGTAATGCTAATTGGCCTGACCATTTCATTCATGTGATGTATTTGCTGATTTATTACCGTAATTACTGTATTTCACTTCTGTTCTGCTGAGTTTGTATGTGGAGTGAGTGTGTTGGACTGTGCCTGCGTGCGTGTTTGTGTCAATCTCTGGCGGTTGTTTTTGTGCATGTATTTGTGTTTCATTTGTATGTGTAGTTTACGTGACCACATGTTTTGCCTACACAGCTGAGTCATTTCGAGAGTTTGCTGGTTTGCTGCAGGACGTGGAAGAGGGTCGAATGATGCTGGTTGGTGGAGCACATTTCTTCCTATACCATTATAGAACACTGTCAATCATAATCTAAACTCATATAACAACAGCACCAAAGATCCTCAGATACTGTGTGTGTCAATCATTAACATTCTGCAAGATTAGCCTTCTTGTGCTGAGGGCCAGTTAAACTTGTGGTTCAGTTTGTTGAGATGTCTGTGCCCTTAGGTTTTGTAGCTTTTAAACCTAAAATTTCATCTTTAGAATTCAGGCTTGATTATAAATCTTATCTAATCTAACCATGTATAACAGGAAAATCCAGATTCAGACAAAAAATACCTCTTCCTTCCTCAAAAGGTATAGGACAAATGCTTAAGTAATCATTTTATGAGAACAATACTCATGCACACTCATAATCCAATGAAGTGCATGACAAGACTGAATTTTATTTATTCCCAAAAATTCCACATCTCTTGAGTTTTGTTCCCTATATAATATAGAAACTTCCAAAATTTGGATTTTTTTTTTCATTTTATATACATTTTATATAAATGTCTTTACTGCCACTTTAATTTAATGCATTCTTGCTGAATAAAATTATTAATTTCTTTAAAAAAAAATACAAACCTTTGAAAGGTAATGGAGCAAGGAGTATTTCCAGCAGTAAGCCATCAGGACAAACATATGATGAACAGTATCACAATGTTTGTGTAATAGGCGCTTCACACAAAGATAAAGACTCATCTTATATATGATGATATGAGTGACACAGTGGTTGTGAACGATATGGAAAAAAAACAGGGCTAATCCATTGTCATATAGACAAAAAACTTGTTATATTATTTTTTGTCATCATATAATGTAATGTAATAGAAATACATATATAAATAAATAATTATAAATTATTTCTATATGTAGAAATGTATAAATATAAAAACCTAATTTTCGGCTGTTAAATTTCTGCCATTGGCCAGTGTGGCAAAAAGTAAATTTTGCACCCTGCTATTTGGTCTCTACTCAGGACCCCTGCCATTGTGTCACTCATGCATTCATCTGCTCAATTGTGACAGCTCTTGACCTCTGAACCCCATATACTGAACAAGAGCAGGGACAAGACTTTCTATTGTAGATACAGTAAGAGACTTTAGGAAGAAAACAGTTGTACTCACCAGTCTTTCTTTCTTGCAGGTGCAGAATGCATGTGACTTGCTTATCAAACCTTTGGAAAAGTTCAGGAAAGAGCAGATTGGGGTCACAAAAGTGAGTGTTTATTATGTACATTTAGACACATTAAGAACACACACCACATTACCACATGTGTGAGCCTACTCCTCATTTCCGCCTCTACTTCCTGTTTCAGAGCAAAGTGATCAACATCATACAACACACAAATATATATATATATATATACACATGAGTGTTTGCATGGCCTTTCATGTCAATGTGTTTTAGGATTGAACCATAAACATAAAACTAAAATGGAATAATGTGTCAGCAACTGGGGCATCCATGGAAAAACTATTAGTTTTAGAGAGACTGAGAAAGAGTTACAGAGCTATCATGATTCTAGAAGGAAAGCGAGATCATTTGTTGGAAAAACAACACATGGAAAGTTTCAAAATTCCAAAGACTTTTCACTGGACATTAGACTCTTTCCACGCCAGCATGCTTCAGTTAACATTACTGAAGTGTCAGTTTCATTTCAGTATTGGTTCAGTGTGGCTACTCAGAGATTATTGGTTGAATTTATTGGTTGTGAGGAACCGTTTACAAGTCTGCAAAAATTTTGTATAAGAACAATTTCTGTATTTGTTTTTTTTTTCATTAGGAATTGGTTTAGTGAGCTGGAGCCACATCCACTGTAGTCTTCAGTCTCATTTTCTCAGTTTTGAGTTATTTGTTTGCTTGTGTGCATGTGTTTCAGGAGAGACGAAAGAAGTTTGAGAAGGAGAGTGAGAAGTATTACTCTCAGTTGGACAAACATATGAACCTGTCCTCAAAGAAAAAAGAGACACAACTACAAGAGGTATATTTGTAAATGCAGTAAATTAAAATGAAAAAAAAAAAATGAAACCCAATAATATAATCTTGATTTTTGTGTGTTTATAGGCCGACGAACAGTTGGATAAGGAGCGTCAGACATTTTACGAGTCGTCTATTGAATATGTGTACCAGATCCAGCAGGTTCAGGACAGGAAGAAGTTTGATGTTGTGGAGCCTGTATGTGAGAGCTTCCTTTTCCTCTAGCACATGCACTCTTGTTTTTATATATGCTTTGTGGTAACAGATGGTGTATTGTGTGTACAAGAAGGCACCTACAGGTGCACGGATAAAAACGTGACTGTAACATACACTGTTCATGCTGATACAAACAATGAATTGACTAAAGCATGTTATGCTTAGAGGGGTGTGTCCTTGTTTGTGATTGACAGGTTTTAGCATTTCTGCAGAGCATCCTTACACTGAATAATCTCACTGTGGAGATGACGCAGGACTTCCTTCCATATAAACAGGAGCTTCAGCTCAGTCTACAGAACGTGAGAGCTTCACCAATCAATAATGAGTTAACTTTCCATCCATATTATCACATGATCAGATCAGCAGAATATGAGTCATTCAGTATGCTGCTCTGTTGGGTTCTCCTTCACTCTGTATGTTTTTTTCTGAGTGGTGGTTTCCTAAGTGTCTTTCAGTAAATGTATTACAAATTACTGGATTCATTGTGAAGTCATAAATATACAAGTTTGATAAATGGTAAAGAAAATGAACAGTATTCCACCACTAATTGTTAATATGGTTTAGGCATTAATAAATGCAGATTTGCGAAATTATTATTTTAATATTTTACATTTAAATTGAGTTTAGGCTGCATTTATTTGATCAAAAATACAGTATAAACAGTCATATTGACAAATACTATTATAATTTAAAACGACTGTTTCCTATTTTAATATATTAAATAATTTAATTTATTCCTGTGATGGCAAAGCTGAATTTTCAGCAGCCATTACTCCAGTTTTCAGTGTCACATGAATCTTCAGCAAATCATTCTGAATTGCTGATTTGCTGCTCAAAAAGCAACTTTTCTTATTTTTAATGTTGAATTTGTTTATGCTGCTTTATATTTTTGTGGAAAACCTTATACTTGTTTTCTGTTCTTTGATTAATAGAAAGTTCAAAACAACAGCATTTAGTTGAAATGAAAGTTGGCTGTATAAAGTCTTTACTGTCAATTTTGATTAATTAATGTATCCTTGATGGAATAAAAGCATAATGTCTTTTAAAAGCAAAATGACATACCACAAAATCAATATATTAATTATAACATTTTGGAACAAAATACATTAGCATATCTTTTGTAATTGTTCCTGATTATATGTAAAATGTAATTGTATTTATGTTTTTAGTTTGTTTGTTTGTTTGATTGGGTGCCACTGGTGTTGTTGTTGTAGACCCGTAACCACTTTGAGAGCACCAGAGAGGAGATGGAAGAGCTAATGAAGAGGAAGAAGGGGTCAGCACAGATCTGTATTAGACACAGCCAGCAGGCGACTATGGAGGGATACATTTATGTGCAGGAGAAATGTGAGTGCTTTTTAGTTGTGCAGCACTGCATGTGTTTAGCTGCTATAAGCCCGTTTCCACCACAGGGACTTTCCCCAGGAACTAGGGACTTTGGGCCAGTACTCGGTGTGTTTCCACCACGGGAACTAGGATATAAATAAAGTTTCAGGTTTTTTTCCCCCAAATTTGCCCCTTTGAAAGTCCCTGCTCACCAGGTAGTACTTTTTCAAAGGTCCAGAACATTCGGGGGCGGGACTTGGGTGTTGAGCATGCTGATTGGTTGAGTTCACACAGCATTGTATTTCAACCACCATTTATTTGCATAATTTTCAAAATATCACTGTTATTGTGTCATGAAATGTAGTTAAAAGAGTTTTCAGGTGAGAATGTAGTTGTTTAAAACTCAAATCTGCTGTTTATATATAAAGACAGCGCCTATTTGAAAATGTGCTTCACCGATTTCGGAGATGTGAGCTCCAGGCGATCAGCGGGTGCTCAGTGCTCATGTATCTCGCTTAGAGCAGCCTCAGCTCGGCTAGTCCTTCTGACATTTGCCGCTGACTCTGATGTCTCTGTAGTGATTAAACATGAGATATAATTAGTTTTGGGTAAATCTAATGGGCAGTCTTTGGTCTCATGAATCTATTATTTGTACCAGGTCATTTAGTTTTGGCTGAGATTGGAGCTTGGCTGAGCTATGCTGTAACTAGGAAGTTGTCTGAATCCTTTTTTAGGAATTTTTTTTTTTTTTAGGATAAAACTACTTTATTTAGGTGTAAGAAATTGTGGTTATACTTAACAATGGGTGGAGATTGCAAAACATCAACAAAAGGCTTCTTGGTTTTGCACATTACATCCTTTCCATGTTCCTTCTTGGTATCCTTTGGGGAATATCAGCCATGGAATAAGATAAAATTGTATGAAACTTACACAAATAGGTTTCGATCACATCAGTCTCATGCTAACACGTGTGTGAGGGCTATCCTTTCAAAACATGCAATGTTTTCATTATAAGTTAATTACTGGAAAAGCTTTCTCATTCATTTCTATAAAATATGGGACAAGTCAAAATTGTTGTCTGTGGTAATCACCAGCCTGACGCAGATGAAGTCCATTGACCTTCAGTTAATAATAACCCTGAATATTCCTTTAAAAATCCAACCACTAGGAAATATTTCTTTGTGAAAGAAAGAGCTTCTAGTAATTGTCTGTAAAGGTCAGTGTCCACACACAGCACAAATCATAATATGCGTTATAGTTAATAAACAACTTCATAACACAGCTAACCGATTGGTCAAACAGCATTGTGCAGTAAAAGTTTTTGTATATTGACTGTTATATGATGCTAAACTGAGTAATTGATTGTTGTTGGTACTGGATTTCTGGTAGTTGTGCTAGATTCGTATCTCTGTGGTAGAACTCTGTGATCTTCTCACATTATAAAATAAACTCAAATCAATATTTTATGCCAAATCATTTATTTGGCAAGTAACTGTAACAAGTGGGGTAATTTACAGTTAGCTGGCCTTATTAGCAGAATAAACCTCAGAAAAAGGGTCATACAAGACCCGTCAATTTCATGTCTGGGTCAGTCACCCTGTCAGGATTTATTTTTGCAGTATTGACCAGCTGACCATACAAAACTGTGTATTGGATCATACCCTGTATATAATTAAAATGATAGTATGCTATTAATCTTTCTTTCTCTAGGGGCTCTTGGCGTAACCTGGGTGAAGTATTACTGTAAATACTTCAAAGACAGCAAGTTATTCATCATGGTGCCGATGGAACAAAAGACAGGAACCAAACAGGTGCAGGACTATTACAGATATGATCATTACTTTGTGAAGTGTCAGCCCTTTTCTCTTACATTTGTCTCTTTGTTTCTCTTAGACCACATCTCAGCTCACACTGAAGTCCTGTGTACGCCGTAAAACAGACTCCACTGATAAACGCTTTTGCTTTGACATTGAAACAAATGAAAGGTGAGACTTCTGTCATATTCACTCATTCTCAAATCATTTTATAAAGTGCACCTATATTGAAAGTTTTAGTAGGACCAGAGGAGGGTCAGCAAACTGGAAAGTTCATATTTTTGTCAAAGCCCTTACAAGAATTTTTCCATAAAACACATTTTCTTGTTTACCTGTGAAGTTGCTGTCCAATATGTAGGTATTTGTTTGATACTGGAGAAATTTCACACAAACAACAAGAGGTTTTATTAATTAAATTGCAGTGTGTGTAAGTTTTTTGTGTTGTGGTCCATAGGTGCAGCCCTGTCCTGCTCCAGGCTATTTCTGAGGTCAACAGGAAGCAGTGGATGGAGGCCATGGATGGAAAGAAAAACAGTGGGGTTATAACATTATAACTATTCACTCCATCAAGAGTCCGTCTGTGTGTATGATCATGTTTCTGATCCTTTTTGGTTTCTGTTCCAGATTTATCGTTCTCCAAATCAAAAGCAGGCAGAGAGTAAGTATAACTTCACTTCATCACGACACTAGCATTTAGAATAGACGCTTATTTGTATCACAAAAATCCACCCTTCACATGTCAGCAAACTTAAATGTGCTAAATGTTTAACAGGAATAATTAGCAGTTATTAATTGTTCTAGCATTTTTAAAAAAGGGGGTGGACTGCCTCATCAGGCAATTTTGTTTTGCCTTTTATAGCACCTAGGAAGGTCACATTCTGTAGATACACTATGGTTTAAATTTAAATTTTTTTTTTGTTTTTTTTTTGATCTTAAGAAAGTAATACTTTATTAGCAAGGATGGCATTAAATGTTCAAAGTGGACAGTAAACGGTAGGGATGCACCGAATATTCGGCATCCGAAATAAGAATAAGAGAAAAGAACGAATAAATTGTACCGAACAATAACATGACGCGATCAAATAGCAACCAGAGTAGAGTGAGAGGCGCGCACTCTTTATAATGCAACAAAGATGTCAGCAGTGTGGAAGCATTTAAACTATCCGGGAAAGACGCAAAAATCATTACAAGCACCGTCAGCGAGAGACTGTTTAGTACTGCATATCATGTCTCCGATGAGAAGTGGAAAGGGTGGTTGTTGCTGGTTACTGTATGACGATTGAAATCGCGAAAGGGCCTTAAACAATTAGTAAATAAACAGCAGAACGTTATGTTTTCTAATACACACACACCATTAGTGAAAACTAAACCCTTTACCCGGGTCAAAGTCCAAGCGCCTGAGGGAAAAATCTGCATGAAACACGTCATCTACTCGTCAGTTGCCACACATGTTTATGGATTTTTTTACCAAAGGGACATTTGACAATGCGATTACATAGAACTTATTCGTAATGAGACTCATTTATAAATCTGCTGTTGTCAATAAAAATAAGCATTGAGGTCTTCCTGCGGGTTTCCGCCAAAATAAAAGCTGAGAAGCAAGAACTCCATCAACATTTATAAATTTTAGTATTGTAATTTTACTGTTGTTCTGAAAAAATAAAAACAATAATAATGACAATAATTACAACAGCTCTGTTAATACATTATAACAATCACACAGTGTTCAAATAAAGATCTGTAATATTTTCTAATGTTTTAAAAAAAGTCTCTTCTCAGCAAGGCTGCCTTTATTGTACAGTAAAAAAATATATGCCTGATTCAAGAAGGGGGTCTGATTGCCAAAGAATATTATTTTAGTAACTTATTAATTTTAAGTTAAATTGTGCTTTGTTGATATAATGTCTGCTAGAATGTTAAAAAACATATTTAAATTGTTTTTTTTTTTTAATTGATTCTCTTTGAAAAGAAGGCAAAAAACAGTCAAAAAGGCACATTTTGGATAGATAATTAATGAAATGGGGGGAAAAAACTCGAAAAACCGTGTTCGGTATTTGGTATTCGGCCTTCAGCCCAGTGTTTCATTTTGTTCGGTTTCTGCTTCGGCCAAGAATTTTCATTTCGGTGCATCCCTAGTAAGAATCCTGAAAAATGTATCAATTTGCACAAAAATATTAAGCAACACTACTGTTTTCAACGTGGATAATAATAAGAAATCTTCCTTGAGCACCAAATCAGCATAATAGAATGATTTCTGAAAGATCATGACAGATGACACTCAAGGCTGGAGTAATGGCTGCTGAAAATTCAGTTTTGCCATCACGGGAAGAAATTACATTTTTAAAATATATGAAACATTTTTGATCAAATAAGTGCTGCCTTGGTTAGCACAAGAACTCTTTCAAACACAAGAAAAATCTTGCCGACATCAGACTTCTGAATGGTTGTGCAGGTGTGATATCTCAGTGATGTCTGTTAGCTATTCAGAGAAAAGATGCAGAACACAAGAAACTCTAAAAATAGGTGGAGAAAATGCTGCTTAATAGATTCTGATACTTGCAAGCCTGTGCAATACCATTTATAAAATTACACCATAAATAGTGTGCAGTAACCTACTGAGAAATGCATACAGGGATGATGAACTGTGTTTATTATATGTAATATGAATTTCCTTTTTTCCCCTCAGTGGAGCTAAATGACCTCGGCTTCAAGTTCGTCAGAAAATGCATCAATTTTGTGGAAACAAAAGGTACATTAGACTTGGAAAAAATATCAGTCACTTATTTTAGTTTCTGAAATGATCTCATATTCGTGTAATAGGTTAGTCACCTGTTCTCAAATGACTGACTCTCTCTGCTGTTTTTGCACTTCATGGCCACCATATGCTTTAATTAATCAGAGATGGAAAGACAACACAATGCCATTATTATTTATTGGATTCATGTCTCAAATGCAGCCAGCAGAGGGAAGCAGCACACCATTTGTCTTCACGTTTGCATATCCAGCGATTTGAGCCAACTGTAAATAAAACTGCTGCTTATTTAGCCAAAGAACCAGAAACACACACACTGAAACATACATGTTCTCATCAATAACATATCATGCAAATTAAAAGAAAAATTAATGTGTGCAGATACAAATTGATAGCAGACATGTATACGCTCTCCCTCACTTTTTCTCTAACATGGCAAGTCATTTGAAACCTGGCTTTAGTGTTTCCATGCTAGAGGCTGTTATAGTACGAGAATAAAGTCACGACGAGGCATTTCAAGGCCATTAATAAGCATGATTACACTGTTACATTGTCTGCGGGAGTACCGAGCACCAACGGCTCTGTTTGAAGTGCTGATGTTTGTGTTCGCCATTCGCCAAGCGTGCCGTTACTCAGATTTCCCAGCCGTTTAAGTCCAGCCCTGTCGTCAGGCTCAACATGGTGTATGTTAACAATTAGTAAACTCTGGCAAACTATCATCTGGGGTTATTGCACGGCTAATGACGGCTGAGCACGAACTGAAAGTGGGACCGTTTCACCACTTGTTTTTCGGAAGAGCTGTACTTTTCCACTGCGAGACACTCCCCACTTTCGTTCTCCTTCAAGCCAGGTTCTCTAATTTTCTTAGTCTATAAATCATACTTTCTTTTTCGTTTTTCTCTGTTCTCCTCTTTCTTTCTGGTAGGGCTGACTCAGGAAGGAGTCTACAGGACTGTGGGCAGCAACATTCAAGTACAGAAACTTCTGAATGCCTTCTTTGGTGAGGAAATGGCCAAAAAAACATCTGCTGTGTGTGTGTGTGTGTGTGTGTGTGTGTGTGTGTACGAGAGGAAGACATGCAAACATGCTCTTACACACACATTGCGCTTCTAAAACTAGTAAACCAGATTTATACACAAACATTTACAACCAAATATATACAAACATGTTTTATTTCTTGTTAAGAAGCTTATCATGTTTTATGTGGACAATAAATTAATTGACTCATAATTCTGAGTCCAGCTTATTGTGGCGTGTTTAATATCTGCAGTGAGCTTTGTGAACTTCCTACATTTTTTTACGCTGAGGAAACCAAAGCAGAGATATACGTCCATGAGAGCGTCCTTGAGCTGTTACAAAATCCCTGACACATACTCGGCAACAGTAACAACCGTCTGAGGAAGGCCATTTATCTCTCTCTCTCTCTGTCTTCATCTGGCCTCCTCTCTCTGTAGACCCAAAGTGTCCAGCGGATGTAGATTTCAATTCTACTGACATGGACATTAAGACCATCACTAGTGCTTTGAAATTCTATCTGCGGTGAGTTAAGCACACACGATTTTATGATGTCCAAAAATGACTCTTTTTTTTAAAGTGTGTATTGCACATTTGCATGTTTTTCCAGGAGTCTGAGTGAACCGCTGATGACCTACAGCCTGCATGGAGAACTGATCTTAGCAGCAAGTATGACAGCGAACACACACAGACAAACACTTTTATGTGTATGTGTGTATTTTCCATCTCTTTTGTGGGTCAGTTTTGTTCAACTCGAGCGTTACATAGCTCTGGGGGGGGGGGGGGTTCACTCTTAAAAATAAAGGTGCTTCAAAAGGCTTCAAGTCATGCCTAGAAGAACCATTTGGTCCACAAAGAAGCATTCCGTCAAAGGTTCTTTAAAGAACCATTTTTTTCTTGCGTTTTTGTAATCTGAAGAACTTTCTTTCACCACAAAGAACCTTTTGTTGAAACAGAAAGGTTCTTCAGGTGTTAAAGCTTCTTTATGGAACCATTTAAGACAAAAAGGCTTCTATGGCATCGTGAAGCACCTTTTTTTTAAGAGTGTTAAAAGGTTATTAAATAACCGATATTAAACAGTACTGTATAATAACAGTAATAGGAATATTAAGTAATAGTAATAATAATAAGTATCAGAGTGAGTAACTAAGCAGCTTTTGGGGTGTGCTTTTCATTATGCTTTATTAACCCTACAAAAAAAAAAGACTGCAGCTTTTATATTTGAATGACAATGATAACAGAATGCACTATACCATTCAAAAATGTAAGGTCTGTTACTGTAATATTTTACTGTAATGCTGTAATACATTTATTCAGCAAGGATCCAATAAATTGATCAAAACCGTACAATAAGACTGTCTACTGTTACAAAAGCTAATATTAGTAATTGCTGTCCTTTTGAACGTTCTATTCTTTAAAGCATCTTGGAAGAAAATCATGGTTTCTGTAAACTTCAACATTGATAATAATAAGAAATGTTTCTTGATCATCAAGCATATTAGAATTTCTGAAGGAACATGTGACACTGAAGACTGGAGTAATGGCTGCTGAAAATTCATCTTTGCCATCACAGGAATAAATTACATTTTAGAATGTATTTGAATAGAACTGTACTTTTAAATTGTAATAATCCTTAAACAATTTTACAGTTTTTACTGATTTTTTTGATCACCTAAATGCAGCCTTGGTGAACATAAGAGACTTATTTCAAAAACATTTAAAAAATATACAGACCCCAGACTTTTAAAAGGTAGTGTGTTTTTTTGTTTTTTTTTACTCAAAGTACCATTAGTTTAAGTAAAGCAATTTTAATAATATCAATAATAATGCTAAATTATATCCAATATAATATGACATTAAAGGAACTAGGATTGAATTTATACCAAAATATCAACTTTTGTACACTCCATCCGTATAAATGCTAATTGATTACCTCTTAGCAAAATTAAACCACGTCAATGAAATAAACGGAAGAAAAAACAGACGTTCCCCATCCTTTGTTAATAAGGGTAATTACTGCTTTTTATTTTAATACGTTACAACTATATTCAATGCACACACACATATTTTCATTTGTACTAGTTGTATGATTTGTGCCATCCTGTAGGCACTCCGTTACAGGACAGTCTGGAAAACTTTGTAAACTTCCATATATTACTTTGTTGTTATTAAGCTACTGTATGCTTTACACGCACAATTAAATAGAATTCTGAATTGTGAAGTCCTACAGAAAAACCCTCCCACGGTATCCGAGTGCCCGCTGAATCCCTCTGCTCACGCTGCTGTAGTCAAGCATGCAGCTGGCCGAGAAAAAGCCATTTACAAGACTGACATTTACATGAACGTATAATAAAAGCATCATTAAAAGAAAAAGGACCTCTTTCAGTGGTCTTGTGTTGTTAGATTAATCATGTCATCACCCAAACTGACGTGCGCTGCCTGTACTGTACTGGTTTTGCATAGTCTTCCCTTTTGTTTAAAATATTAAGACACTTTGGGACATTTTTCAGTAATTTTATGAAAGCGATGGGTATTATTAAGTCTGGTTTCAAGTAACTGATTTCTTTTATTAAATGACAGCAATATGAATATGATAGAAGACATCAGCGTTAAATAAATAGAGATACATTTAATAATTGATAACATTCAGAAGAAAACCTATTCTTGGAGGAAATATAGTTCATTTAGCATTATTTTAGGCTGTTTCCTATTGCCAGCAATGTAGCATAGTACTACACGTTAGAACGCAGCTCATCCAATCAGAAATTAGAGACCAAGCCAGCCTCTGTCTATGTTTGCATGAGTGAGTGTGCTTCCAGCTTTGAGCATTTTCAGTGAATTGTGTTGAAAGTGCTGAATTGTAATCCTCCCCATAATAAGATTAGAGGCCATTAAAGCAGCTTTAATTATTGTAGCATGTCTGCGTACCTGCGCTCAGATTACACGCAGCTAAACAAACTCTGAGGAGCAGAGGAAAAGGCTACACCTGTCGAGGGATTAACGACTCGCTTTAATGCGCTTTACTCGCTTGGCCCAAGTGACCTCCCAGTCTTTCATGTTGTAGAATTTCTTCTTTTTTTATATATATATATATATTCCAGTATATTTTAAGTTGTCACAGGGGTTGTGCTGACTCTTTCAAAGATGCTACGCCAGTCCTTTAAAAACATTGAATTCACAATAGCACGTATTTGCTCCACTCACTATAAAGTAAGCTTTGTTATGGTTCAGCACAGGCTGTATCTTTAGATAATGCTGTGTTTATCCAACATTTCACAGTAAATGTGTCTGTACTGATCCTTTTAGGATTTTATAAGTTATCTTTGGAGAAGCTGAAAGACTTTTGGCAAACTGCCGTGAGATGTCTGCAGGAAGAAAATAAACACTAGCTTGCTAACACAATTAAACAGCTGTATTAGATTTAACAGCTCTATTAGTTTTAGCGTAGATGGAGAAGTGCACTGACATGTACTGTCTGCTTCATTCTGCCTTTACACTGCATTCTTTAAAGTCTTTCCTTTTCTACCATTTAATGTGAGTCATGGCAGTGAAATGTAGCATGAACCGCACTTTCTGTGGGTGTGACTCAACACAGACTGTGATGCAATAGTTAAGTTAGAACAATATGTGAATCATGTACTTCTATATTGTGTGTTTGTGACTTCCAACATTTTTTTCCATAGAGTCAGAGAATCAGGACTATCGGTTAGGGGCGGTTCACTCGCTTGTTTACAAACTCCCAGAGCGGAACAGAGAGATGCTGGAACTGCTAATAAAACACCTGGTCAGGTAACACACACACACACACATATGCAGGCACGCGTGAACACAGACGTGTTAATACTCAAAATCACACACACACACACACACTCACATTCTGTGGTTTTTCTAACCGCTGCTCAGCTTGCTTGGTGTACCTTTATAATTAAATGTTCTAGTTGTATTTTGATTAATGTGACAGCTTGTGTGTGTGAAAATGTGTTTGGACAAACATGACCATAAATCACCGGATCTATAGCTCCATGTCTCATATTGTGTGTGTGCGTGTGTGTGTCGCGTACAATTTTTTCACATAAGTAGCTTGAACTTTATACTAAACAAGCCAATGTACTAAATTGTAATTAAATTTAGGATTATATTAATATAGTTTTGGTAAGATTTTTAAGGCTACACTTATTTGATCTAAAATACAGTAAAAACAATGATGTTGTGGAATATTGCAATTTCTGTTAATTTATTTTTAAATTTAATTTCTTCCTGTGATGGCAAAGCTACATTTTCAAAAGCTATTACTCCAGTCCTCAGTGTCACATGGTTCGTTGATCTTAACTTATGATGATTTGGTGACCTTTCCCATTGTCAGTGTTGAAAACATTTGTGCTGCTTAATATCTTTGTGAAATAGGAAGTTCAAAAGAATAGCATTTATTTGAAATAGAAATCTTTTGTAACATTATGTCTTTACCATAACTTTTGATAATTTTAATGCATTCTTTCGTGCAAGAATGAAAGTATAATTTATTTTTAATAAATCCTAATATAGCCATATTTTTCTATAGTGGTGCCAGACAACCATATTCCTGAAATAATAATAAACACTTCTAATCTATTTTCAGCCAGCTTTAGCACGATACCTTGGTAGACAATATTAAATCCACAGAAGTCAGTACCTATTTGCACTACTCACAGACGCCCACAGTAAATTTTGCAAGGCATAACACATTTCAATGATTAACAATTATCAATCCAGACAATGCCCGCTCTGCGTGTCCAAGTCGAGAGTCTGGGACTGGTCCCAAAACTCCTCGCCAACGCTGCTGGCTGGCCCTGGGCTAGAAGGCCTATTATAATAAGCCACTCTAAGCAACATTATCCAAAGTTATACAGTACTTATCACAGGGGACAATCCCTGTATCTTTTCCAAGACCTTACTACATTATGGGCGGTCGGTTGTGATTTGTGTCATAGTTGTGCAGTCGCACAGCATGAAAAGCTGAATGACCTGTCGAATATGGGTGTAATATTTTGGCCCCACCTCTTAGAGAGCGAGAGGAACGGTAGCGGCCATGCTGGGTGGGGGGGGGGGGGGGGAGGGGTGGGGATCTTCAGTTCCAGAACATTGTCACGGAGATCCTCATTGAGGACTACAGCAAGGTCAGACATGCACCCTTTATTTCTGTATCTGTTACTATACAAGCGAAACGCTCAGACAGAAAACAGTTTTCTTTTGAGAACTGCTATATTTGCACTCTAAAATTTTTTAAACCAAAACAAAAATGCTGTGTGAGAGAACAATTTTAACAATATTTTGTCACCTATTCAGTGGCACTAATAGTGATAATAGATTGATGTAATTACTCTCCATCTCTGATGTTCGCAGATCTTTAAGGGTCCTCCTGAAGAAACCACACCTCCTCCTATCCCGCCTCCAAGGGTGACGCCACAGAGACGGCAGCCAATTACAATCTCAAAACGCCCACCTCGTCTCTTCCCTGGCCTTCAGCCTCCAGTTTTTGAGCGTAAATAGTCTTCAGCAAGATAGCCATCATCATCATCATCATCATTTCGTTGTCATATAATACATATTTTTGGCTGTATCAGTGAGTTATTATGAATGCCAATCATGTTTTTAAGAATTTATCTGGAGCATGGATGGAGACAGATTTTTTTATATTGTACTTTATTTTATTTTTTTTATTTTACATTCATTTTCATTTTTTTTAAGCTTGCTTATGACTTTTTGATTAAGATCTAAACAGCTCAGATAAGACATTATGTTTTAGATTTATTTCTATATATGGTGTTTTTTAAAATGATTCTCAATATTTTTCTTAGATTTTTCAGCTTTCAGTCTTCTACATGTTCCTTTTTTGCTTTTCACTTTTCTGCAAAGCCTGTTTTTGTGCTGGGAGCTTAAATACATTACACACACCTAAACATTGATGTTGTTAGCAGGCACACAAACATAACAGCTGATCAGGTTTCATAGGTTCTGGAAGGGACCTCGGACTGGATCTGTTTTTCCTTAAGTGATTTTCTCTAAATGAAAATACAACCAAATCTCCCAGATGTTCTTGTCATACACAAACACACACACACACGCCTCATGTGCCAGTTTAGAAGCCTCCATGCACATTGCGAATTGTATGATTAAATCTGCAGGATCTTGAGGCATGTGTATGCGAATGTGTGTGCATTGATAAATGTTCGTTCTCTGACATGTTGTCCTCCCCTCATTGTGAGCCATATGTTTAACAACAGTCAAGCTAATAGTACACTCGCTAGAGCATGAAAACTAAACGACTACCTGCCTTTCTGCAGTGTGTGTGTCTGTGCATCAGTGCCAATGGTTCTGCAAGTGTCTGTGTCTGTGTGTGTGTGTGTGTGCGCGAGTGCGAGCGTACGTGTATTTTTTTTAATGCGTGCATACGAGTGTGGGTATGCCATCGTGTGTCTTGTGTGCGCTACCCAGTGTTTCTGCATGTGTTTATGTGTCTCTCTCAATCTGTTTTCGATTGGCTTTTGGACCTTTTTCCACTAATAAGCTATTTTCATTATTAACATCTGAGCCTTTCTTCTCCATCTTGATCAAAAACGACTGCGTGCATTAATCCATTAATATGACTCTCTGGTTCATTTGTATATTCATGAAATTTGGCTTATTAAAGCATGCTGGATCTTTGCTTGTTCAGAACAGTGGAATAAAATGTTTTCCCCTTCTGGTGTACTTTCCAATCAAATCATTAATCTGAGTAGATCATAACTGCTCGTTTCCTGTTTGTTGAATTCGTCGGTGGTGGGATCTGTGTGTGTGTGTGTGTGTGTGTGATGCAACCAACCCTGTTCAGGCATCTTTGATTGTGCTTAAACTTGGCCTTGTGTGTGTTTCTGTTGAGAATACAGATACGGTCATGGAGTATTAGGAGCAACTGGTTGTGTGGGAACCCCTGCCAAAATGCCACGTGTGTTCATCAAATGTGTACAAGTCTAGTTTGGCTAGCTCACCCACAACTGGTTGTTTTGACTGATGCTGTTCACACACACACACACACACAGAGCTCTGTTTCACACTCGTGTCCTTGGTTCACACATGGCCATAGCAACCTTTTTTCCCTTTTCTTTTTTATATGACACATGTTCAAACACTAAACTGGAGATTGTGAAAAGTTTTATTCATACCTTATTTCAAATCAAGGTACTTTTTTATGCCCTATATTCACCTTTTCTCAGTTAAATAACAAACTCTATAAAACACTTTTCCCTCCATAAAAAAACTCCTCATTGTGTCAAAGAAACTTTAGAGTCTGATGTAAATGCCAACAGCGAGCAGAATTTGTACTCTTGGATATATACTAAAAGCAGTTAGCTTTTACCATTTCAAGGAAATAATGCTAACTCCACACCACAGAAAATGTCATTTCTTTCTTTTTTTTAAAAGAGATAATTAAAGTTAGGTTAAAAGCAGCAGGCTTTTCAAAAGATAGACTTTGACCATGGCTTGAGCTGATAACAATCAGCGTGTTTGAGTTAAGTCATTCATGGCTCCTTTTATATACTTTTTTTTTTTCAGTTAAAAAAATCCATTATGTTCTGGTTGTGTTGCTGCTGTTGGAATGAAATGACTCACTTTGGATAATTTGATTTTGACTAGTTGAGTCTTTATTGGCTTGTATTTCTCGTATTGTGGAAATACAAGAGGACGGAACATCTGTCAAGTTGTTCTCTTGATTTATTTATTGGAACCATCATGGCCTCCCTTTTTTAAGCCAGAACTACAGGAACAGGAAATTTTAAATTTTAACGACACCCCTGATACAATCTCCCCTCTGCGGAATGTTCAGGGCTCAACTGTTGCAATTATGCTTCTGACCTGCCTGACGTTTAGTAGTGTCTTATCTAAACTGCCTGCATTCACTGACTCTTTGCTTTGCAGGGCGAGAGCAGAACGGCGCCACCCACAATGGCGGTGAACCCGAGGGAGACACTGGCCTCACCAGTCCGGTTCCTCATCAAAGAACAAAACTGACACCTCCTTCCATCTCTCCTCCATCTGTCCCACTCTCCTCTCCGACATCTCGGAAGCCTGCTCACCCCAGACCTGCTCTCCGGCCCTTGGATTCGGACGTCAGCATGCTTGAAGTTAGGATACAGGCTGGTCAGAGGTCAGACGCCATGGTGACAACCAATGGGGAATCAAGAGTGACAGTGAACCGAGCTCAGTCTTTTCAAGGAAGGAGGCCACAACTCAAAGAAACAATCGGTAAACAAGCAACAGACATGCTCAAACGGGTCATCACAGGTTTTTTTTTTTTTTTTTTTTTTGTTGTGTTTTCAACCTGTCCTAATACATAAGCTCATTAAAGACATAATAAAAAAAAAAAAAAGAAACCCTTATGAATTTGGCATAACCTTATATTTTTCTTATTTATTCACTGTTCACTGTTTATAAATAGGCCTATTTCAAAACTAGTGTCCATCAAAAATCAAAGTCACTTGGTTCAACTAACATAAAACTACTAGTCAAAAAACAGGAAATTATATCATAGAGAAGGACCCCTGCAAGACCCTCATGACCAAGGCCAATAAGTCTCATAAAATATTAGATAAATGCAAGATTAGTTAAGGTTGTAAAATGATATTTATGAAAATGAATAATCCATGAAAACACTTAATGCCTTGAAAATACATTGAATATATATTTTAAATAGTGGTTAAAATGTAGACATGCTTAACTGAAACTTTTCTTGAAAATTACAAAAGTAAACATAAAATGAACATGAAAACAAAGAGCCCATGTCTAAGAACTTGGTATGGGTTTATTAAAGGATTTCTCTTTTCTGTATAATGGACACTTTTGTATGTCAGTGAACCCTAAACAACTGATTCCTGTGATGTAAGCGCACAGTATGGCATTTGAGGTTTGAATGATCATCATAGGAAGATGTGATCTAGAGTCAGCAGAACACAGACGTGCAGTGAGTCATGGTTGTAACAGGTGTGTGTGTGTGTGTAACAGGAGAGGCTCAGGGGGTGAAAGGGCGATCTTTCTCAGAGAAGAGTTCCATCTGCCGGCCACCCACTCGACCACCAGATCCACCCTCTCGTCTCCTCAATAAAACTCCGAACGAAGACACTCCAGCATCATAGTGAGTGCACATCGCTCACCACAAACCCTACTTTACAGTGATGCTACTGCTGATTTATGACTTAATGATTCTCTGTGGTAATATATTTTGGAAACTCCCAATTTCTTTTTTGTAGTGTAATTTATTTTTTTGTTATATATTGCCAAAAAGCTGAAATATGTTGCAGATCACACAGGGAGTGGCGTTCGTGCAGCAGTGACAAGATATATCTGAGCAGCATTGGATTTGCATGCTGCTCAGGTGTAATTTTGGCACATTGATCCAGGCAGATTTGCACCACATTGTTCCGGTTACTTGCTCGACACCTGTCCACTGCAATTTTCAAGTAACGCCACAGTTGGATTGAGTTCAGGACTTTGATTGGGCCATTGAGATACGTTTTTGTTCTTCTGCCACTGTGATGTTCACTTAGACTTTTCTGGACCTTCTGAAGGAAAAACTCTTTCTCTTTTTTTGTTGTCTTTGCAGTAGGGCTGCACAATTTTAAGGATGCATGCTATATATCAGCACCAAAACTTTTCAATCATTTTTTTTAGGTCAGTATTGGATATATAATTATTTACAAAAAATATGTTTTACATTTAGATTTCATTTTCCATCATCTAATGCTCACTTAAAGTTAATCTTTTAAAGTTAAACGAATAAAATCATGTTTATTAAAATGTCAAAATGAATATCCATTTTTCATACTGTACTGTACGGTATTATAATATCGTGATGTTTAAAATCACTTATATCATTTTAAATGACTGAATTTAGAATTTAGTATGGAAAATAGTATAGAATTTAAATATACATACAACGATTTTGTAAAACAGAAATGTTTGGAAAACTTTATCTTGCAATAATTATTTGAATTCAATTCAATCTCAATCTAAACACTGGACATCTGTTATTATTGCCACTTAGGTATATCAAGACCAAAAGAAGTCTTTGTCTCGAGAGTCCAGACTAAAGGCCCGTTCACACCAAGAACAATAACTATAAATATACCTCGATACGTTTTCTAAACATCGTTATCAATATTAAAGATACAAAGTCCACACCATAACTATAACGATAAAGTGAAACGATATCATTGGAATCACTTTCCATCACCAACGATTTTTTCTTCTGCAGCTTGATGCGATAAACCCGACAATCCACTCAAATCCATCCTGCTGTAACGAGCTCAATAATTTAAAGTGGCAGACGCTTTAGAAATAAACAGCATATCGTTTCTGGTGGGACGCTCAATATATCGTTATCTTTATAGTTATTGTTCGTGGTGTGAACGGGGCTTTAGTCATGTTCTGTCAAGCTTTCCTGCTAACAAAGATAACTCAGAACACTTGCATTTGAGCCCAAAAGGAACTGAGTTTAAAAGAAGCCATTTTCTCATGGCATTTACCTTTATACCTGAACTTAGGATGGACTCAAGATCTCGGTCTGCTTCTTAGTGAGAGGGTCCCCTGTCCCCCACTTTTTAAAGGTTTAGTTCACCCAAAAATTCTGTCATTCTGTCTAAATTTATCTGTCATTAAATTCTGTGGTATTTACTTTATGAATCTACGAGAATACTTTTTGTGTGCAAAAAAAACAAAAACAACAACTTTATTCAGCAATTCTTCTCCCCAAGTTACCGTCTTCCGCCAATTTGGAGAGTACCCCTGAACGTAATCAATGTAATCAGCGTTGTTTACTTTCACATGCATTGCGCGCGTTTCCTGAACGAAGGTCTTACGGGTTTGGAACGACATGAGGGTGAGTAATTAATGACAGAATTTTCATTTTTGGGTGAACTAACCCTTTAATTGAATATTGAAATTATTGTGCAGTAGTAATATGTTTTATTATTATTATTATTATTACTACCACTACTACTTTAGACCCTCAAGCCTTTTTGGAGGAAAACTTTGTACGAAGTTCACAATAGATTTCACTCTCTACAAATATTTATTAGTTATTGTTTCATCTATTTAGTTACATTTCAGCCATTTGTTCTTTCATAATTACACTATTCCATGCTGAAGTCTTGATTTTAATGCAGTCTATTTTGCTGCTCTATATTGTAGTACCTTTGTGGATTTTGCATTATCCATTCTCATGTTTTTATGAACATGTTCGGTTCCTGCCCTACCTGATGGCAGCACTGCAATACTTTGGCATATGGATGGGGCTTTTTGTGATGTGGGCAGATATACTGTAGATTTGTGCCAGCCAGATTGTTTTAGGCTGACCAAGAGCTGATCGTTTCCCACATTGCAGCTGGATCGCTTTTATGCATTTTGGCAAACTCCTGACATGCTTTCACATGATTCTTTTTGAGGAATGGCTCCTTGCTGCCACCCTCCCCATACAGGCCAGTGTTTCGCAGGACTAGTGCAATGGTTTGCTGGTGCGTGTTTACTCAGTTGTCAAGGAGCGAATGCTGTAGATCCTGCAGATGATTGTGTGGTCCTCTTGGAAGTTTCCTGGTTCACACTGTTTTGAGGGATGACCTTTTCTAGGCAATGTCTGGGAGGTTTGATAGTTTATCTAACCAACGGTGCCCACTGGGACAGCCAAACAGTTGGATATAGTTTTAAATGTTTTTCCAAATGCATTTGTTTTAACTCAGACCCAGGACTGCTCTTAACTCGTTGTTTTCACAGCAGTCCTAAAGAATCGCAGCTAGAGTAATGATCCCTTAACTGTAGGGTTTTTATCCAGAAAATGCAACAGTTATTTTAATGGTTCACAGGTAGAAGTCAGTTTGATGGCATTTGTGTCCTCATTAACGCAGTTGTTTTCCATCTGTGTAAACTCAAAACTTCTGCGACAAAGGGAGAGAATTCTTATTCAAACATCTTGAAGGGGGGGTTACAACAAATTATTTTTAACAGAAAAACACACATGAAATTTCTAGACAGTAATGTTGAGTTTCAGTGCTTGGAAATACAAATATCCAATTTCAGTGAAGGATTGCATGGTTGATAAACAGAGAGCGTTATTTTTCCAAAAAAGCCCCCAAAATTCCCCCCCCCCTGAAGCCTTCCACAAGCCATTGTAAATATATTATATACAACAGACTTTATCTGTATAAGACAGCTAATCTTGAATCAAGCATAAATTTCAGCTTGTCATATCCTCATAATTACCATTCCATTCTATGAGTATGGGCATGGAGCAGTCATTTTATACCAACTCTGGATCTGAGAAAACATGGGTGTGCTGGTCATGGTGTCAAACTGTCTTGTGTCTTATCTCAGAAAGGCTCAATCTATTTTCTTCTGAGAACACACATACACTCAGAATACTTACTCTTTCATTCTTGTGGCAGACCGCAAGATTAATAGTTTTGTTGTTGTTTTCAGCATAGTCTCAAAGTTTTTTTTTCTTCCCTGAAAATGGTGTTTTTTTGTACTGTTTTCTTTACTCGTGAAGGGCAAATTTTCTCTCTCTCTCATCGCTCAAAAAAAAAAAAACAAAACTGCAGTAGGGAGAGCAGGCCCAAAGTACCCTTTTTGACTTTCTTAAATTGTGTAAATCCACATGGGGTTCAGAGTATAATTTTATAATCCACAGTAATTTCACACTTGTCTAGTACAAATATATTGCTTTGTTTCATAATTACAGTGCATACGTTTTTCTTTATTTACCCTCAAAAATTGGAAGTGAAATGTGACAACATGCCCCGTAGGTGGGGTACATTGTAACATCTGAGGGGCACGTTGTAACATGACCATAAAACAGCTTAAAATGTTATCTGATCGAATAAAAAAAATATACAAGACAAACTAAAAATATTTTGTCAATAAAATAAAATAATTATTTATTTTCAAATAAAATAATGGCATTTTTTAAAGAATTAAATATAATCTGATTTTGGATTTTGACAATGAACACATTGCAACCATGCTTGGGACGGCCCACATAAACGAGCCAAAATGCTTTACATGTCTTAAAATAATGTTTGTTTCTCATCGTTTATCATTAAAATGTATTAAAGTAACTAGTGTGAATTACATCGCTATGTCCCATAGAATGCACGGCAGGCACTTGTAACGCAGTGTTACAACGTGCCCCATCTGTGCAACTGGAATTTAAAACTGGTTAGTGTCTTTTGCTAGTTAGCGAAGCATTAAAAAAACTATCTGATGAATAATAGATTGGATATTAAAATAATAGCAGATTTGTCTCAATTTAAATGAGTAATAAAAACTGAGATTAAAAATGTTCTTAAGCCAGAAATATAATTTTACTACGGTAAAATAAATGTTCAGCGATATCTTCAAAAGACTTTTGAATTTTGGCGCACTTTTTTTCTCTATATAATGTTGATATAGTAACTAGTAAATGCTGTAAATTTGGTTATGCTAGCATGTGTCTAAATATTTAAACCACGTGCGTTACAATTTAACCCGCGTTACTTTGTGCCCCGCGCTCCCCCTACGGTAATATAATATACTAATAAAATTACAGATGAATTAAACCAATAGTCTTAATTATTAAAATCTAAATAGGCAAAGGTGTTTTGAAATCCTTTAATTATGAACAATAGTCTAATGGAGTCCTCCACAAGTGTAGCACCGCATACCATCAGTGTTACAGCAACAGCATTACTGTTACAATAAAACAAAAATTTAATATAGTTGATGAAATAAATAAGAAAGAAAACAAACAACGCAAGATATTAATAATGAAGAAAACGGTAACAGAACTTTTAAATAAATCAAATCATCTGGACAGAATTGAGCTTGAAGGACGCTTATTGAACTGCTTTGCTAGCAGCTAATTACTCACTCAAATCTAGATATTGATGCCATTTCAATAATATTATCACCTGCACAGATAATAAATTAATGTACTTATCAGCTTGAACTTGAATGTGCTGCAGAATATTTAACTGAGACTGTATATATTAGTTGTTTGCCATAAACCCATGCTCTGCAAGAATGCCTGTTCCCTATAACACGACAATTACTATCTAATATATAGTTAATAAAGCATGACTTCATACAAATTAAGTGCTATGGTTAGGGATGTAACGTAAACATTTCTTATCACGATTATCGGACCAAATGATCACGGGTTATCATATTCCTCACAGTATTGTTAAAATGTGCTTGGAGATGTTCAAAGTACCTGAACACATAATCCCTGCCACTTCACCAGTTTTATATTTAAAATCAACAAACAACAAATAAAATGACTTTTTGTTTGCATAACTAAAACAATAACATTACCAATGATGTTCGGATTTTAAATGACAACTTGACTGACAACAGTTTTAATAGCATGTTGAAATATCTAATGTAAATTTTCAAATAAAGCTTTGAAAAAGTTTAATAAAAAAGGTAAACCTCACATTTCAACCTTTAAATAAATAAAAGGGTTAAGTAAAAATGATAATTGTTTAATAAATGATTATATGTGTTTTATCTGCTCCATAAATAATTCTAGATACCTTATCTGAATTGTTTAAATGTGTCGAATCCACATAAGTTTGTTTTTCATCAACCGGTCAAAATTTACAGCAGGGTATGCAAATTTGGTCCGGTTTTGGCCAGACAGAAACTGCACTCAGGCTGAATGTAAATATAAGTCTCTGTAAATCCACTCTCTGACAGCAGGTGGCGCTTATGGAAAAGCAGAATTAGAGCTGTTTCCCGTGACCTCCGTGGACAAAGCAGTATTGCGTTTAAGAACACTTCCTTTAGGTATTACATGAAGCGAAGATGAAAAAATGCCATTGAAACTTTTCTGAAGACACTCGGTTCCCTTCAGAGATACATTCATACTTCAATATACATTTTAATTTGTATAATTCCCTAGGACTCTTTTAAAACCTCCCAGCTTTTCCACACTGTTTTCACTCAAAACGAAACTACTCTGTGTGCTGTGCGCACGTGAGACTGTTATTTAAAACTGTGCTTTATGTTGGACAGTATTTATTTATCGCGAGTTGTTCGCGGTAATCTAATACGGTTTTAATGATAATTAAAAGATGAAACGGTAATACTAACCGTGGGGAATTTGATCATGATTTATCGTCAAACCGGTAATCGTTACATCCCTAGCTTCAGTATACTCCTAGTTCAACAGCTCAGATTTTCACATGTGGTATTTTGTTGATTTGCTTAATAAGTTAATAAATGTATAAAATAACTTTATAATTCTATAAACTTATAATTTTATAATCCGATCCTTGATTCTGATTGGTTGAGCCACGTTGGAAGCTGTTGTAAATTACTCTACAAACATACACCTTTGTTTACGTCTGTGTGTTGCTGGCAACCACTTTGTTGTAACCACAACCGTTTCTGAGGAGCTACATTGTTTGGCAGAAGAATAATGTTTTTATTAATATCATTACATTTTATTTGATTTGTTTTATTTTGTGAAACCTTGCTATATATATGGAATAACTGTTTTATAAAAGCAATAAGCCCCGTGAAACTGTGGTTTACAGTGAATTTATAACACGCTTCGCGTCGTGCCTAACAATGCCCCTTAGCTGTTATAAATTCACTGTAAACCACGGCTTCTTGGGGCTTATTTCTTTATTTTAAAATGGTTTGAACATTTTGTTAATGTTTGGTGTTACATTTTTAGCCACTGTGAATTTTGTAAGGAAAATATTTATTTTTATAGAATAAAATTTCAGACTAAAGTGAATTAAATTTGACCCAAAATACTAAAAGCATGACTGTTCTGTCAGATATCCTCATATTGTCCATATTTCCTTAACCATTTCAAATGCACATATACATGCACACGCACTGAGTTTCAATGCAAGTGTCAATACATGTGAATGAAATTTAAGAGTGACTCAGAACTCAAAAAAAAAAAAAAAAAAACCTTTACCATGTTTAGGATTCAAGACTCCAACTTCAGCCTCAGAAGAAACTGCAGCATTTTATGATTCCTGTCATCTGATGAAGTTCATGTTTGTAATAGCCTACAGGTTGCAGCATGTAAACAACAACAGCACGTGAAAAACAACATGTGAAAAATATGGACAAAATAGTTGTATTCAGTCTTGTCTTATTTAGTGGATGACTTCTGTTCACGATCAGCGATGCATTGATGTATTCTTTTTCTCTCTTTCCCCGTAGTGTCGCCTCCAAAACCAAATTTTTTGAGAGCGCTTCCAGGCAGATGGGGAGGTACGTGTGTGTATGTAAGAGCATGTGCTGGCTCAGGAGTGTGTGAGTGTGTGATAACCTTTCATTGTTTCAAGTAGCTGCCTGACTTCACTTAGAGTGCAGACAGTAAAACTCAGTGCGCTTTTGATGTGGTGCTTTTAAATAAAGTTGTGTTTAAGACAGGAACACATGCTGAAAGTCCTTGTGTTACAAACCGAATAAAAACTAGACTAGACACATATCTGATCACTTGTTTAGTCCTGCATGGTGATATCGTTTAAACCTTTTCAAATTGATGAGTACTGTCATAGCAGGCATAAGCGGAGCGTGTGTAAGGCTGGCCACGGGTACTTGGGGCAAAAATGCCACTAAATTGGACAAAAATGCCCATGCAAATTAAATCTGTTACGTCTGTTGCTAACAAAGTGAATATGAATAGAGAGTGCCGATTGCGGCATTAAATTTAAGATCTGCTCATGTTGCACCGTATTTAATTGAAGACGTTTTTACGGTGTTGCGCATTTGAACCAATCACACACATATCTGTTGAGCTTAGGAATGCAATGGCCAATCAGAAGCGTTCAGATGAGTCATCGTTCAAACTCATCAGTTTTGTTGAGTGCGCGCGCGTTCGCTGACTGAATTCCGGACTCTTGCGAATTCTCTCATCATAAAAAACTAAGTGCAGATGTACGTGCAATGTAAGAATAAGAGATTTATTCATCATACACTGTAGACAGCTTCAGTATATACTCATAGGTTTGTTTGTTTTGAAGAGTGCCTAACTTTGAGATCGATCATGTTAGTGAACTGTCCCTTTCTATATATAATTTTTCGCTGTTTAATCAACCCGTGGAAGGAAACGTTATATAATTATCAATTTCTAACGTTTTTATTCAATTGTAATCACGCCTACAAATTCATTGCCATTAAACATTTTTTTTTTAGCCTACATGACACCCATGTCTGGTTCTTGCCTAAAAAGACAGGTTTATGATGTTAATACATTTGGCTGCTTTTACTTGGAGTTGGTTCACCCTCCGCCTATGATAGCAGGTAATTCAATCCAGGTCTGGGAAAAGGCAACATGCACACACTCATAGAACACTCACACTAAGATTTGCACAGGCACAGTAGCCTTATTTGAACCCTTCAAAAATCAAGATCATCATCTTTTATTCATTCCTCATGTTGTTTCAATCCCTTTCTTTCGTGGAGCACAACATGATAAATTATGAGTGATAATTTGGCCACTGTTTTTCAAGCAAATTCAAATGAATTAATTTTCAAGCTTCTAAAAGCGTCATAAAACTGGTCCGTATGACTCATGTGCTACTTTAGATTCCACGTCTTCTTCATTATCACAGGAGCCTGTTCTAGCTCTTTTCTAACCGAATGTCTGGGTCATGAACAAATTGTTCTTTTAGGTTGAATCTTTTCAGTGAATTGGTTGATCTGAATCAGTATTGTGAATCTGAATCAGGGATCTGATCTGATTGAGTGTTAACAACACGGTCATGGGTTTGATTCCCACAGAATGCATGAATTTAAAACATTTACCTTGATTACATAAATGTAAACGATTAATTTATGTTCTGTAAGGACTTCATTTTCTAATCAAACGGAGTCGATTCAATGAGTCAATGATCCAGTAACCAGTAACAGCAGTTAACAGCTGGACATTATTAGTAAATAATGACTTCATATAACTTGATTTGGAATATGGTGTATCAATCATACAAAACATTTTTATGGTGTTTTTTTTTTGTGGTACTTTTGGAGCTTGATATCCCCTGGTCATAAATGTAATGGACCAGTTTAATGGCACTTTTATGTTGATTTTCTGTCAGTTTGATGCTTGAAAACTCCAGTTATTTTTATTGCATGAAATAGAGCGTCATTCTTCAGATTTCTCCATTTATGTTTCCTAGAAAATTGAAAGTCTCGCAGTTGAATAAGTTATGACAGAATTTTCATTCTTGGGTGAACTGTTCCTTTAAGTCCACGAGTTCACATAAGGTTGCTGTGCCTGTAGCATTTTGCCAGACAGGAAAGTGCAGAGAAGTTAGGCTATAGCTTTGCAGTCGGTAGCGAGCTACTGCTCAGATATCAGGCTGTGTGTGGACAGTTTGTGTGTATCTAAATTTCAGTAGCCTTATTCGTGTTTTTTGTTACTAATGGGACAATGAATGACGAGCAGTTTGGCAAGTTCAGCTGCCGGTTCATGTTTAGAAGGATTCTCTCCACTGCTCGTGGCTGCTCTCCAAGCCTGCGCACACACTTGTGCAGTTCAAGGCCTTTTACAATGCTAGAACAGATTCCTGAGGGAACTCACAGAGGATACGAAGATAAAAGGCTTGACCCAAATGCAAAGCATCAAATTTACAAAAAGGCGCTGTAATTACAACACCACACCCCGTTCATTTCACGAGCCCGTGACAGCGCTCACTAGCACGGGTGACCATTTCAGGGGCATCTATCTATGTACGGTGCGTGAGCCAAGTACATTTTAAAGGAATAATTCAGCCAAAAATGAAAATTCTGTCATCATTTATTCACCCTCATTTCGTTCCAAACCCATATGACTCTTATATTTTTAAGTGGAGAAGTTTGAGGATCTTGCTTGTATACTGTTACATTTCCATTGATCAGGGGCTGTCAAGCTCCAAAATGACAAAAAAAAATAAGTTGGTCTGTAATGCCGTCATACGTTCCATATATTCCCAGTCTCGAACCATAACCTATCTTAAAATTCATATTTAACTCTCAATCTTCAAGTATGCAGCTTCTCAGATGAATACGTTGCGCATCACGAACTCAAACACCGTGGCTTAAGCTCCGTGTTATCATATATTACAATTCATTACTTTTTATTATTTTGTTGAGATAGCTTTTGTTGTTTTTAGATTTTCAGTTTTCATTTTAATTTTAGTTTAATTTTATTGTAATTTTGCTATGTGCTTTCATCATTTTTATGAGTTTTAATTCTTTCTTAAGTTCTTTCTATTTGTCCTTTTCGTTATTTAGGTTTACATATATCCGTTTTCGTTTTTATTTATTTATATAAATAATTTCAGTACTGCAACAAACTAGTTCTTATTGCCATGCTAACATTTCTAATCTTTTAGTTTTTCATCTAATATCTATATTTAATTTAATTCCAGCTTTATTTCAGTTAACAAAAGTGTTTTCAGTAGTTTTAGTGAACACGTGAACAAACATTAAGATGTCAAAACTGCACCACACTGAATTGTGAACTGTGAGTTAAATGGAATCGTTTGATGGTGCTTTCAGGACCTTTTTGGGGCTCATCCCTTTGTAACAAGTCAAAACTGAAGTCTGAAATAATTTAGTTGTTGAAAATTTCCCACAAAAAAAAACATGTAACAAGAAGTTTGGAACAACAAGAATGTAACTAATGACTGATTTTTCTTTATTGGGTGAACTATCCCTTGAAGTTGCTGAAAAGAATTAAATTCATAATAACTTACTGTTTTGTGTCCTACAGTTCCTCTCCAAATGACTCACCTGCAGCTTCTAGAGATGAGGTACGGCATATTCATATTCATTCTCATTTTTATTATTAACTCTTTCCCCGCCAGCCCTAAAAAAGTTGCCAGCCACCGCCAACATTTTTTTATGTTTTTCGTAAAACTTGATTGGCCCCCAGAATGTTTTGTTGTTTGAATATCTCAACATGCAATATGTCAAAAGAAAGGCATTGAAACAAAAACCATCAAACAAACAAAAACTTTATTCTAGCTTCATTTTATCAACATTTTTTTGAATGTGGGTATGTCAATGTTGTCTCATAAATGTTAAGGTAACCTATAGTGTTAATGCTCATTATTGTCACTTGTTTGTCTTTGCAGAACTCAAAGTAAGAACTGCCTTCCAGTCACTGCTAAAACTTGTGGATCAGTGTGTTGTGGACCAATGAATGCACATCAGTGGTCATGAGACTGTGTATCCGTGTATGGCACAGGCTGGCATCTGGTCATGGTTTTGAGAGATACATTATTGTTACTGACAGAGCATGAAGGAATGCTCCTCAACTCCAGTTGAGTTTTTTTGTGAATGAATTGGAAAAGGTACTGTTTTTACTTTACTTTATTAAAACTAAGTCTTTGATTCTTGCTTGGATCAAAGAACAAAAAGAAAAGCATTTTTCTTAAACATTTGGACCTTCCTGCACACAATAGGAGAACTCCCTTCCATTCTCCCGCTTATTGTGTCTATCAGTATCTCCCCTTTTCTGTGACCTACTTAAGAGACCGATAAGATATGGTTTCCCATCTCACTCTACAGATGCACTACCGACTTCACTCTAAAAGCGATAGAAATTGGTATAGCCCAGATGTATTATATAATATTCCGAATCAACACTAATCAGTTTTTAATTGCGCAGAAGCTGAATATGCTTTATTAATTACCTGTTATTATCTGTGTAATTAGTAACTGGAGAGAGATGAATAACCTGGGTGCTGCTTCTAAATGTTTCTAAAAAACAGAGTAGTTACTGTAATTGCAAAGTGTCGCTCCTTTTATCTGCCGAGACATGCTAGTGGTATTCCATCAACAACAAAAAAAGGGGATCAAGGACCTTTCGTTACTTCGACTAGTCCACAGAGCAAAGTTTGCTTCAATGAGCTTTTCTCTCTCTCTCCCTTTTTTTTTTTAAATTGTCAGTCGACCTTACTGATATAAAGATTAGTTTTTGGAACTTAACTGGACTTTTAAACTGAAACATGAGCCTTTATGGATTTTTTGGTCATTGTGAATCTTGAATGTGACAGTTAAAGATTTTGTCTCATCCTCATGTTCACACAATTGTAAATGTGGGAATTGAGTATATGTCAATGTTTTTGGTACTTAAGATACAATAAGGTTGAAATTTTAGGTCACTTTATGTGGGTTTGGCATGAACTCGGCTTCAAATTTGAAGCAGACTGGAGCGCATTCTTATGTAATATTATCATAAAGCTCCAAATTTCTAGTTGACATTTTATGTAAATATTTTGTTGTTTCTTAAGCTGTTTGTCAAGCTCTTAATACCTAACAGTCCCTAAACCTCGTTTGAATGTACCGCTGCAGGAAAATGCAATTTTATTAATAAAATAAAATTAAAAAAATGAAGTGTGTTCGTTTTTTTCTTATGAACGTAAGCCGTAGATGAAAGTGCACTGAGCCGACACAAAGTAGAAATAAATCTATGCAATGAAATGGCCTCATGATAATAAGCAATAAATAATTGGGAGGAGAATAGACCCTTGGAATCCAGTTAAATTAAAACAGCTGTGCATCAGTCAAAATCTGAAGTGCAAAAAAAAGTCCCCACCACAGAAACGCTTCTCGTGCCCAGTTGCTTTTGCATGATATTGTTTAGGTCCACCCAATTCAGGGTGTGTCTCACGAAAAAATTCCAGGGAACAACTTTCAAGATTTTCAAATATTTTTTTTTTATTGAATTGAAAGCGGTAAAACACAAACAAACCCGATTTACACAGGCTCTACACAACAGCAATCAGATAAGCATTTTCCACACGAGTAGAAAGCAGTTCGCAAACTGCTCGAAAAAAATCGCTAGTTAACAACTGCCAATACAACATTACATAGCAGTAGGCCTACTAAATAATCTGTGAAAAGCGTGCATGCACAGACACACACCCACTCTCACATATACAACTGCTGTAAAAAAAGACTATAAAGTTACAAAGATTTAAGTAACAAACATTGTTTAAGCCAGAATTTCCTCTTCTAGTCATACAAAGCCAAACCTTTAAACCAAACACAAAACAAACACAAAAACAAAAGCCCCCTCGCTCTTCCTTCTGTATAGACAGGAATTATTCACACCAGAGAAAAAAGCTGTAAAAAAGCATTTGCTAATGATTTAGTACGTGTAATGCGCATACACAAGCAGCAAGAGATTAAAGAACCAAGTCATTGTTACAAATGTGGGAGTTTTTATATGGGTTACAATGCTGAAACAGGACACAAATAGATGGGGAAACTATATCAGTGAGAAATCCCCCCCGCCCCCCCAAATTTATAAGAGAAAACCCATTTTTAACCACAGGAAGCATCCTGGTGACATGCAGACTGTTTAGACTCTAGGTTCTCTTGTTCATGTGAGAGCAGAAACATTGGTAGGATCCAAACAAACCGTTTTTTTTTCAATCAACACAGGCCAATTTCAGTATTTTGCAAAAGACACCAAAAAAATGTCCTTACTGCTTTCTTCCCCTTTTTAACACCTATAAGGGCGGCGAAGATCTGCTAACAGATTTACAAGAGCGCATATAAACATACACATTTTGCTGGTTGATCACACCGCACACAGTAAACCCTAAGACTTTAATGGAAAATCAACACACAAAGTTTTACATCATAGCTCATAAGAGATGTGTTAAGAAAAGTCCCAAGTCAGCTTATGGATCATCCAAGCACGAGTATTTTCACGAGCGCAGCGCGAGGTGTTACAAAGAGTGTCGCTAACTGACATATTACAAGCTTTCTATTGTAAACAGACAATAATAAGACAGCGAGAGAGTGCGTCTCCCGCAAAGTCGGCGTTTGCATGCGAGTGCCGCCTCCGAAAGTCCGCCGGCTAATGAACGACTTTGTGATCAGACTTTGGCTTCGGCTCCGTCCTACAGCGTTGCGTGTTCGTGGTGAAAGTCGCGAGCTCTTTTTTGGCATGGTAAAAGTGCAGTTTGGAGTTCTGCAAATTCTAATGAGTGCTTTTGGGCCGTCTAAATGGGTAAACACCTGCGTGTAATTGCGCGGTGCTCGGTGCTGTCAGCGCAGAGGAGCTGTCTGTGACACCCTATTCTCTGCCTGGCACATTCAAACCGTCAACATGCTCCGCGGCGACAAGAGCTCGAGCAGCTAAACCACATCTCGTCGTTTTAACTCGGCAGAAAACTCCGTGCTCTGCCGAAAGTACACCCCAGGTCACCCCAGGCCTGACAAAGACAACACAGCGCCGCGATTTTGGGGCTCTTTAAAGAGTAATCTACATACATAACGCTGCAGGCATTATTCAATCATTTAGAAACGGAGAGCGTGCGGAGAGAAACAGTTGACACGACGTCTAGATAATACGCGCTGCACCGGGGTATGAGGAAAGCGAGTAAAGAGGTTCCTTTCTGACAGATAAATAGAGGATGATTTAATTGAAAGCAAAGCGGATAAAAATACACATCCTTTTTTTTTGTCTTTTGTCTCGTTTAAAGCCATGCGTTGTTTGGCACCCGAAAAATGATCCTCAAGTTGTTCCAACCCTGTAAGATTTTTTTTCTTTTTTCTACCAACCATTGAATAAGATATTTTCAATAATAATAATAATAAATAAATAAATAAATAAAATGCTGGTCACCAAACAGCTGGTGGCAGCCATTGACTATCATAGCATTTTTTTTACCATCCATGCAAGTCAATGGCTGCCAGAAACTGTCCAGTTCCTACCTCTTCAAATACTTTCCCTTTCAGAGAAAGGACTCATACGGTTTTGGACAACTGAGGTGATAAATGAAAACTTTCATTTTTGGGTGAACTATCCTGTTCATAATAAGAGGACACCTTAAGCACCACTTGTAGTTGATTTGAGACAGCTGATGGTGATTAAGATATTTGGTAGGAGTTTCTGGAAAAAAATAACAGTACTGTCCCGTGTCAGCACATTGGCTACACAAAGCTCTTTTTTCTTTTCTTTTTTTTTTCAAAGCTGTGCACCATTTGAAGCATGTTTTGGTATTCTAAAAGAGCCTGTTAAAAGAGTGTGTTAAGCATGTGATTATTTATTGCTAGCGGGGAGAAATACAAATCCCTCAGTGACACTTGCTATAAAGGAAAAAAAAAGAAAACGGTACTGTAAAACTATTGACTACATCCACACATTAGCACATAGAAAGGTTGAAAAGAACCACGCTTAACTTTTACATATACTGTATATACAAGAATATTACCTTGCCAAATCTTCCATTAAGGACAGTGAAAGAGAGAGAGAGTAACTTCATAAGAGCCTTATGGGAAACAGTAACGTTTCCTAACAATATCCATTTAGCTTACTGGAAATGCAGTTTGGTTTGTTTGAATATCTAGGGCTTTAGCATGCAATTATTTGTTTGCTGTTTTGTTGATGGATATGAAGACAGCATGCATAGATTTATATATATGTGTATAGGCTATATTTGAAGATCTTCTTTGCTGACCCAAGCGTTGATTTATTTATGTTCTATGTACAAACTGTCAACAATATACCCTAAAACCTGCACTTTAATATCCAGGTTGCAAAAGAGGGCACTGAGCCCCATCTTAACACATCTCTGCTGTCTGGAGGCGGCAACTCTTGATGACTTTTTTTAATTTTTTATTGTGCTGTTCTTTCATTCTTAGTGGCAAAACACAACTGTGACAGATTTTCAACTGAATGAAAAAGTCTCAAATTGTCTGATCCCAAAAGAATGATGCCTCTTTTAAAAGCTTTTAAAGAGCCTCTACATTTCATAAGAAATGAATGAAGCACTTGTTTTACAATCAATAAACTAATAAAGTAGGGAGGAGACTGATAGCCAGCCTGCTGTACTGAAATCCATACTGTATTTAGTAGGGTGTTGTTCTAAATAAAAAGTGTAAAAGTCACAAGTGAAGAGACTGTCATGGTTTTTTGTCACGTATCACGTATCATGTATTTCTCTATGCATGCTGCTTTGCTTTGTCCTGATCTCTCAAGTCAATGGACAATAAATTAAACCTTTTTATCCTGCGATGCATAGAGATTAGAGCCAGGTCACAGACTGATGCAGTGCCTTTTTAAAAAAAATTTTGATTATGGGCTCAGATGAAATTTCAGTGTGATATTTTCTCCAACCTGCCCACCACGTTGTAACTCTTGAAGGATAACTGCTGGTTGAAAGAAAGAACAAAACCTGCTTCACACCATGCTGTCAGTTTGAGAAAATGAGCTCAAATGATCTCTGAGGAGAAGATAGACAACTGTAATGATGTAATGGTCCCGCTACTTTTCAGGGCTATTTTTCAAAAGGAGAGAGAGAGAGAGAGATGAGACTGCTATAGAAAGGGAGGGAGGGATAGAATGGGAAAAATTCTAAAAAATAAAAAAGGAAAATAAAAAAAATCTGTATCGTTCAGTCCCGTCGCTCGATTCGAGTCCAGATTAAAAGCATTGCAGGCTGGTTTAGGCTGGACCAAACTGGATTAGGCCAAACTGATTGGCTCATATGGCCTGGGTAGGGTTGGTATGGATCAGTAGTTCAGGAGTGTAGTCTTGTCATTTGTGAAACAGGATTGGTTTAGACAGGCCGGCGAGGATTTTTGGCACCTGGACCGAGATGATTTCTGCAATCATTTCGGGAAAGCAGACCTTCGTGGGCAGAGACCGAGCTTGGACAAAGAGGTCAAAGGTGAACTGGTGCAACTTCTGAACAATCTGGGTGAGGGAGAGAAAAGAGAAAAAGAGAGGAAAGGAGAGACAAGAACAAGCAAAATGACAACATGAAAAAATGAAATGTGAATGTGAAATAAGAATGAAATGTGTCATCATTTCCATGTGCTGCCTGCATTGTTTTAGAATCAGATTTACTAAATAAATGACATAAATCAGTTAATGGCACAAACACAGCCAAAAACAAAATTAGCAGTGAACTCAGTGCGCATGTTGCAGATCACCATCTGAGGCCGGTTCTGAGTGTTCAGTTGTGGATGATGCAGCAGACTACCACAATCTGGCATACTATACTGAGATTGTACTCGGGTTGGACCGATAAACGATGCCATCATCTATCGCCGATGGCTGACAGACATCGCGATGTTGAGCCGGCATCGTGATTCCTTCCCCCCCACCCCCCTCCATGTACTATGGAACCTCTAAAGGGAATCAATACTAGATGGGAGGAAAAAACTTTCTCTCGCAATTAGATAGTTGGGTAACCATACTGTATATAAATTGTGGGCATCAGAGAGTCGCTATTAATATGCAGGGCATTGAAACCGCATTTGAATGCGAGCTTGTGTTTTACTTTCATTTTCGAGATTTGCGATCACACACACTCTTGTTTATACTACGGAGCGGCAGTATTTACCACACATTTTACAAGATTAGATGTTCGTCAATGGCGCTCAGGATCTGAAAATCATTCGCCATCTTCCCCAGTCATCTCTTCTAACTCTCTTAATGTGGTAAGTGAAATTGTATGTCCGGTAATGTAACAGGCTACCGCTAGCAAGCGGCTAACCATGTCCCTTTATACTCAGTAAGAAACAACTTATCAGGTTCACGTGCCTTTTCCGTAAGCCGCCCAACCCTAGATGTACAGCATTCAACCTTCCTTAGCTCTTTAAAATCTGAAAGTTGCTTGAATACACGCACATCGCCTGGTCTTAATGACTCTCCATCATTTTGAATCATTACTGCTGCCAGGAATCAACAAACATGTACACAAAAGTCTTATTCATAAGATTCCTTTTACTCTCTGATTAAAGGTTCACTAAGCAATATTTGAAAAACGCTTTTGACCACAGTGTCGGACAGAGTCCCAAAACACGCTTGTAGCCAATCATCAGTAAGAGGTGTGTCTAGTAATGATAGAGAGAAGAGAGCGCTCAATTTGAGTGCACAGCACGGATATTAGCAGATCGACTATAGAAAGAGAGATGTTTTTAGATAAAAAAATGAGGCAAATAACCAGAGGAACAAAAATCAAAGTAGGGTTACGATCAAGCAAGAGGTAGGACCCGCGTAAATGTCGGAGCAGCTTTCCAGCAGTGGAGAGAACTCAAGGAGCGGGAAGGCCTGGAATCGGACGCCGAGGTTGCGTTGTGTCTTCCTGATAGGTGAATAACATTGATTTGGCATTGTTTCTCACAATTTATCTGTGTTGGCTTTTATTCGAATATGTTTGTGTGCCATTTTCGCTTGTTTCCATGTTCGTCGTTGCTATGGCTGTGTACATACGTGTGGGGCGGAGATATCAAAATAGGGGCGAGATCCTGTTGGGGTATGGGCTTGTTTGTTTTGGTGCTTTCAAATATCAACATCGATTGGCAAAATTCGCTTAGTGCACCTTTAAGTGTAACATGGTATATTAGGCATTAGGCATTCCAGTAGCTTGGAAAGTAGAGCACTGTGCTAGCAATGGCACGCTCATGGGTTTAAAGGGATAGTTCACCCAAAAATGTCTGCTGAACACAAAAGATAATATTTTGAAGAATGTGTGTAACCAAACATTTGCTGGTCCCTATTGACTTTCATAGTATGGAAAATATATTTAATTAAAAAACAAAACAACCTTCAACTGTTTGGTTACCCAAAGGTTTGAAACAACTTCAGGGGTAGTAAATGATGACAGACATTTTCATTTTTGGGTGACCTAACCCTAATCTCAAGAACTAGTCTCATGCGATGGATCACTGATAAAATGTCTAACCTGAATGCAGTGTATGTCACTTCAGATCAAAGTATCTGCAAAATTCAAATAGCGCTGAGTATTGTGAATAAGGTACATCAGTAATGAGCCTAATTTACATATAATGGTGTGTTTGTGCTGAAAAGAATGACAGTTAATTTAAATACACTTTCAGCAAGTTTAGCATCTGGTTAAAACTGGACTGCAGATTGTTAATGATTTAAAAAAATGCATGTAATAGAAAAAAAGAACTTTTTAGTGAATTTGCCTGTAACGGTCTTATTTGTGTATGAGAACACACACGTCCACTCAAAAGTTTGGGGGGGGTTGGTAATTTGCCAATGTTTTTGAAAAAAAGTATTTTATGCTCACCAAGCCTGTATTTATTTGATTAAAAATACAGTAAAAACAGTAGTGCTGTGAAATTGTTTTACAATTAAAAGCAACTCTTTTCTATTTCAATATCTTAAAAAAATTAATTTATTCCTGTGATCGTAAAGCTATTTCTTAGCATCCATTACTTCAGTCTTTAGTGTCACATGATCCTTCAGAAATAATTTTAATATGCTAATTTGGTGCTCAAAATTATTTCTTATTTTGTGGAAACCATACTTTTTTATTAATAGAAAGTTTGAAAGAATAGAAAAATTTTACTTGAAATATAAATGTTCTGTAACAATGTAAGTATCTTTACTGTCACTTTTGATCAACATGATACATCTTTGCTGAATGAAAGTATTAATTAATATTACTGTCACCAAACATTTGAATGATAGTGTATCATGCCAGTATTGCATTTAAGACTCTAATCAGTATTTTAGTGTGTGGCGTGTATGTGTGTTACTAACCGGTTGCAGTGAGTCCATCAGTCGGGTCAGCTGTTGGAAGCGCATGGCGCAGTTTGTCTTCCTGCCATAGTTGATTAAACGATCAAGCTCGTTTATGTATGTCAGACGCAGCTCATCAAAACACTTCTGACTCTTCAGCCCCTCCACTGGAACTGCAGAAATGGAAATAAAAACCTTAATTTGAACATGCACACATACCTGCATACGCTTGAATAAGAACATGATTTTATTGAAATGTAATGATTTTGTGTGTTTGCTTATTGCATTTTGCATGATTTATTACACTGTGGTGGTGGTGTTTTTTGTAATACAAATAGGAAATACACTACAAACAGGTTACACAAAGGGACCGAAACTCTTAACACTAGTCTCTTAGTTTAAAAAAAAAGTCAGTTTTTTTTTACTTTTTAAAAAAATGGTAAATGAAAGGAGGTACTTAACCTTCAGTGGGTCACACTAAATATTATATGAGCTTTATTTTCTTTTCATTTAATAAGAGGATTAAAAGTATTGTGACCCTGTTACCATAATATAGAACATAAATACAGACTGTATTTGTGTGATTAATATTTTCTAGCATAAGTATTAAATAACATGAACATTCAATAATATATAACCACAAAATAATATACATATCAAAATTGTAATAAAAATAAAAAACATAAAATTGTAAATAAGTAAGTAAATCTTAAATATCAAATTATGTCTAAATTAAGCTATCACTCAGTAGGGGATAGTTCATTTGGGGGTCAAATGTTGGTTAATTTATATTTTCAATTATATTTTTTGGGGAAAATCATGCAGTAACTGGGTTGAGCACATAATGTGAGACACAGCTACATTTGGGGAGTTGGCATTTAAAATTAGTTGATAAAAATAATTTATACTGCAATGAATTGAATATTCACAAGATTGTCAAAAGTGATTTGATTTGTTGAATACAGTCTAAAAGCTCTCTGGACAGACTAAAGTCAGGATATAGATATTTTATATTAGCTACTTGAAAAGCTTGACTCATTTTATGTTATAGAAGATTATATAACATATATCTCACACCGGAAAACAAAAATGATGCCTCTAATTATTATTATAATTTTTTTAAAATGTGTCATTAGGTGTTAGTATCCATACGTATCCATACGTACTTTGTTCTACGCACGCACGCACGCACGCACACACGCACACACACACAAACAGCAGTACACTCACTGATGCTGAAAAGGAGGAGGGCCTTCATGCAAAAGAACTCTTCCTGTGTGACCTGCAGCAGCACAAACTCCTGCGAGAGGTGCTTCATCTGAACACAGTGCTCGTACATGCTGGAGATATGCATCCTACGACTGACAGATGGGGGACAGATTAATTGACATACACAGAGAAAGAAGCAAACAGAGAAACATCTGACAATAACAAACAGTGGAAACTTTCCACTCGCTAATTACCATATAGTACTGACTACTGAGTAAAGTTCTGTCAGCAGCAGTGGTATGGGATTGGCCAAGATGCATTTAATGTTTCAGATAATGGTGAAAAAGGCCATTGAGAGCATGTGAACCCCCCCCAAAAATCCAATCTCTCCTGGGATTGTGTTTGTGACAAAGATCCTCCACACCATAATAAGCCAGCAGTAAATTATAAATGAATCTTGGAAGAATCCACGACGAGACTTATTGTGTGCATGAAGTACAAGATATGTACCTGCCCAGGAGAGAAAGAGGAAGATAGAGAGAAGGAATAAGGTAGAGAAAGGGTCGCTGAGGAGAAATGAAAGAAAAATGAGTGAGCGGAAAGATGGATTAGAACATTTACGAGACAAACAAACGGACAGAAGAAGAAAATGGAATGAGAGAGAGAAGGCAACAATGCAGAACACAGATGGGTGTCGGACACAAAAGAAAACAGGCAAATAAGAGCAGAGCGGATGTGAAAGAGAATGAGACTGACTCATTGAAGACCAGGTCTGGCGCAAAGAACAGCATCCGCGCGTTGGCGTTCTTGTAGGACCTCCAACCCAGTGCAAAGACCATCACTCCCATCCAGGTGTGTTGTATGACTGTCATCTGATCATCCACATGCAGGTTACGGAAACCTGAGAGACAGGAGAGATGGGAGAGATATTTGTGGTTTGTGTTTGCTGCCTATAACTTACAGTTTGTCAGCAGCTTGGGCACTATTTTTTGAGACCAACTGTATTTTCAACTCTATTTCAGCTCCACCATCTCATGCCATAAATTAGATGTTACTTTCAGAAAAAAAATATGCATGTCAATCTGAACCGAGGATTTTCAGTACATTGACTTGAACCAAATAAAACAGTTTGAAGAAGACCAGGCAGCATATGCACCGCTTTCAGGAAACAAAGGGGAAACAAGCTGAATGTTCTGGGATAAACTTGATCTCACTTCCCTTATAACACATTTATCATTGGATTCAGTGCAGATTAAAATGCCAGGCCTCACAGTTTTATTAATGCTATCAATAACAGGAAATCGGAGAACTGCAACCAATCACATCAACCTGATTCCATCAACCAATAATACGCTGTCACACTGAGCTTCAAAAAAGGGTTCTTGTCAAGCCACACCCCTTTCGCTTTCTATCACCCATCCTGCTGTTTATCTCTCAGTATTTGATGGTTTGCTGCCACTGCATTTTACATACGACTGAAGTCTGCCTTTGCTTTTCAAAAAGCCATTTATCAAAGCCATTAGAGTGAAGTAGATTACACAACACCTCTCAAGCCTCTCAATTGAAATACAAACCATAATTAAATCACTGAGAAAAAACAAACAAAAACAAACAATTCTCCACTGATGTCCCGACTTGAATCACCAGGCAGGATCTCCATCTTGTTATTATATTATTGTGTCAATCAGGGCCATCCTTAGCTGACACAGGACCTGGTGCGAGGGAGGGGGGGGTCTTTGCACCGCCCAAAGGAGCAGCCCTGGTGTCAATGAATATTAAGTGTGTAACATATAAAGAAAAAGAAAGATCCTTTAAAAATCTAGTTCCTTCAAATTGTACATTTTGTATTCATGTTGGTTTCATATGTGTTTTAAAAATATATATAAAATTTTTTTTTTTAAAAGAGTAAACACAAATATTTTTATATTTTCTTTTTTCAAAACAGGGTTTTCATTCTATTGTTGAAGGTAAAAAGGTTATTTTTTTGTTGCAAATATCATTAACTATTGATTGATAAATATATCAAGTGTTTGGACACATCACATGACATTTTACTAACCTTGTCTTGTATTGAAAAAGTCAAATGATCTGATATAAGAGACTGGCTAATCTTTACAAAGTCATGAGCATCTGCATGGGTCCTCTCATTACCTGATTTATGTTTCTGCATATTTCTGCATGATGTTGGACCACATAATTCTGATTTAGTGGAAAAAAAGCTTTTAAAAAATAAGCAGTAAAGTGGCGTTGCTGATTTGTTTTCCCAAATAAATAATAAATGACTATATCCACCTACATCAAAACATAACTGAATTCAAATTATTCTTTCAAACATTTTTTTTGAAAAGGCTTATTTTGTTGTTATGCTATCTTGACAGTTTTAATTATATTTCCTTAAAAACTATCAAAAAACATGTTAATCATAGAAGAGGTTAAATCAAATTTCTATACAATTTATGTTTGTGTTTTTTTTGTATTTATTATTAATAGATACAAAAAATTAGCATCAAGGTACTGACCCCTTTATAAAAAGCAAAACTGCAAAACTGAAATAAGTGAAAATGTGACATGCTTAAATTACCTGGAAGTCCTTTGGCCCATTTCACTACCTTGACAAGTTGCCTCTCTCCCAACTCATTAAGGCTGGTGAGGAGAGCAGCTGCCGAGTCAGGCTGAGCATGATCATGGCCAGCATTCACCACCTCGGGCTCGATGGCCTCCAGGATGTTCAGGAAGATCAACTGTGAGTGGAACGTCAGGCTGGGCTTGGGCGACAGGCACCTGAGTGTCTCTGATGGGCCCTGAACAGGGCCGACCTCCTCCGGACATTTCATCTGTCCGATCTTCCTCAGTTTGCGGGCTGCGGCACAGAACAAAAGCAATATACTGTAATAAACAGGGTGGGAGTACTGCCTTTGTTAATTCAACTTGCACAAAAAGACATTATTAATCTCGAACACTTCTTTATTTTATCTAGCACATATTATTAAGAAGGCAATGAAGCAGGTGGTCTCTGAATAATGAGGTTGGCATGATCTTATTTCTGCTCTTGAATATCTCTATTATACAACAGAGGATAAAACCTGCACTGCGACGGCTAGTCTCTCCGCCAAATTATCTCCTGCCAGTCAGCACAAAGAAAGATTACTGGCTACAAAACACACCTGAGACAACATGCTTTTCACTACAACAAAGGACCTGACAGGATTAGTGTAAATGCATTGATATATTTCTGTAACGTGGAGCAGAACTACAGTCATTCAACAATGCAAAACATACATCGTTTTCCTAATTCTTGCGGATGTGCATTCTATTCTTTCACCAGAAAAGGCTGTTTGCTATGCACAACAGAGTAAAGCCATCTGTATTCTCAGGCTGCAGCTAATAAAGGGAATTAAACGAAGATGTAAATATGCGTGCGTGTGTGCATGTGTGCTTTAATTAGTTGCTACAGTAGCAACAGTTTCGCTCCTGCAATTTTGTTATGATGCCCAACATTCACAGTTTCCACTCTGAATTATAAATCAGAGATGCTCATTATTCAATGGGCAGTGTTAGGGTGAGGAATGAAAGACTATCGGTATGATTTACAACTCGCAGACTTTAATGGCGCATTACGAATGCCGATCTAAAATGTAAAAAGCAAGTTCTATTAAGAAAAAAATTGAAGGTAGCTGATTTAAATGCCTAAAAAGCACTTAGTTGCTGGCTAACAGGACAAACTCAACATGAAAATGATTCAGCCCTCTGAGATCCCCACAAAAAGGAGGCTCCAATTTTGCTGACGAGAGACCAGAGCCTCTCTGCTTGTGGTCTAAAATGAAGTGTGGTGAAGAGATAGACAAGGGGAGAGAGTGAAATAATAACTTTATCCTGAGGTGGTTTACCAAAAGCCTATGGGTTTGCGGTAAACTTGTGGCAAGGTGCCAAAGACACCACCACTGAGATTCTCTCTTCAAAAGACATAAACCTGCCGCTCTGGCAAATACAAGCAGAAATGTAATGCAGATGGCAAATACAGCAAAAATTGCTGCTGCAAAACACTGTCTCCTGCACCTACATTTGCTAGATTTGCTGATATGTCTTCAGCATGGAGTAGAACTTCACTCCAGTGTAGAGTGGAGTAGAGCTTCAGCTTCAAACAGGCTCTAGACAGACTTAAAATTAAAAGGAAGACCTATAATTCTGTATATTCTGTAATGTTAACATTCAGCGTATGGACTGCGGCAAATAAACACCAATTGTGCAAATCAGCTTTGCACTGCAATGGCTTTAGATGCCAGTTTAAATAAGCCTACGTCCATATCCAGCACTCCTCAGAAGATAAAGTCCACCCATGAGAGAAGATGCATCATCACGTTATCTCTAAAGTGAACTTACTCAATTGGGCATTTCTGAAACTCAAAACTTTGAAAACACGTGTGAAGTCATCCAATTGAGTTTCTCTGAAGGTATGTAATTGGGTGAATGGTGTTGCTGAGAAAATCTTCTCAGACTTGAGCAAGAACTGGAGGAACAAGGTGAATGTGTAAAAACTTCACAGATGAGTGAGAAGCCAGCACTCAGTAGCGGATGCCGTAGATAAGTGTTTACTTATATATAGTGTAACAGTTTACTGTTACATGAAAGAAAACGTTTTGTTTCAGAGTTTTGGCATTCTGGGCTCCACTTCGAATCTGTGAAAAGTTTTGAATGATGTGAACTTTGAGCCATAATGACAGATATGTGCATAAAAACTTCTGTCTCTCACTGGCAGAAAAAGAGTTTTGGGACTTTTCGGATGCTATAAGTTTTCAGTCTTAAAAGTGTTTTAAACGTAGGCATGAACTGAGAGACCATTTGTGAGAATGAACATACTACCAATTCAACTAATAAACAAAGATTTTTTGGAATACTTGTTTGTGAAGAAACGTGATTATAAACTGAAAAACTTGAATTTCAAAAGAAAGAAAAAATATTCTGCACTCAAATTGCCGATTTGCATAAGGAAAAAAGTGCCACTCTTTAATGTGGTAATTCTTTAATGTGTAGTATGTTTGTCTGTTAAAAAACCCTTCATATTTAGAGGCCCTCTGAGAAACAATAACTATATACTTGTTAGAGGCATTCCATTTTTTTTCTGTGGATAAAACAGTGATAAAAATGGCTCAAAATGAGCAGGCTACATTATATAGTGAGAATAAAACCCTTCAAGGCAAAATGTTCAGGAAAACCCAGATTAGAAAAAAGCCTGTAAGAGAGAATTTCAAACAGACAAAGACGTGTTGCATTGCAGCTAAATTCACAAAATAAACCCCACAAGTGATACATCAGGGACCTGCAGGATGATACAGGTCCCCCCCAGGGTACACACAACAGAATCAACATAAATGTATTGCAGATATCGTTAAAGTTCAATAATTTTATGTACACAGTTTAGAATTAGTCTGATTCAAAGGATAATCAGAAGGCTGAATCCTGACTGACAGAGGAGGAGGTGGGGATGGAGGAGGGTAGTTAGCTATTGAGCAATGCGAAAACTGCTGATAATACTGAGGGACCTTAAATATGAATGCTTAGATAGGTGTCGTATTCCTACAGATAGATGGGGATCAGCTGATGCGAGCTTGACTAACGTGACCTGCCAGAACTAACGCTATGCTTGATGTTTAAATGTGTGATTTCTCTATATGGTTATCACAACTTCTGAGTAGGCGTGATTATATTTGCATTATTATGGTATTCTGTGAACAAAACGAAAAAAAAAAAAAAATTCCACTGATCTGATTGCATACACCCGGGCCTCATATGTCTGAGTCTGTTTACTAAGGAAGACAATTACAACAAACACGACCACAAAGAAGAGAAAAGTTGAGATAAAGAATAGTGCTAGCGTGACAGCATGAATAAGCGAGAAACAGATAGGATGCATTTAGTTGTAAATTGATCCACAGTGTTATTTGAGTCCAAAAGGTGAAATGCGATTACAGTCACAGAATTCAAATGTGTCAGGGAAGAGGGCTGGGCCGTCCACTTGTCCACCGCCATCTGCTCTGTTCAAACACTCAGTTACCACAAACAGATGTATTGTGTGTGATGGTTTTACAATCACACTTGTGTGCTGTCTACGATTCGTTTTTTTCAACAGGACGATTTAAGTTTTAGTTCCACAACTAAACATTTAAACAAAAACAAATGAAAAAGAAAGCCAAATAAACCCCCAATCAAACTAAATAGCACAGTGTGGATTAACATAGCTAGCGAGTTTTAGGGGGTTTTTTTCAGCGAAAATTTTTTTCTTATTATTTCTTATTAATTATTTCTTAAAGCTTATATAGCTTTGTTTGCTATATTGATTTTTGTAGTCATGCATCTTATTGTGTTTACATTCTTATTTATTCAAATGTGATCTGTTTATACTGTTGAAAATATAAAAGATAAAGGCGATATACAGCATGTTAAAAATGAATAATGAAAAATCACATTATATACTGATTAAACAAACAGAAATGCATTTTAGACTTGTAATGGTTAGTCCAGCTCTGCCTTTGTCGTTGCATTAAATACCTGAAATTAGATGACTAAAACATTAAGAAAGACTAGCAAGACTTATATAAACATCAGAAACATGTGGCCTGGTTTGGTCTTAGCTGTTGTGAGCCTTGGAAAGGATTTCGTGTCCATTTCTAAGCATTTTGTAATCCATCACTTCACTGTCACATCCACACTGAAAGATAATCGACAATTCATCTACAAATGGAAAATATTTCACAAAACTGGCAATCTACCCCGGCTAGGCTCATCCCAAGAGCTGATTGAAAGATACTGCAGGAAGTCGCCACGAACCCAAAGATGACATCAAAGGATTTACAGTGCTGTCTTGGCTCAGTTAGTCAGGGTGCAAGTGTCAAGCATCCTAAAGATACTGCATTACTTTGCACTGTATGTGACATGCACAAGGAAGATGAATGTGAGACCATCTGTTACAAAGCCGAGTCTGAGATGTAAGTGGACCTGAAATATGATACTCTGCTCTGTTAGGAGGAGTGAGCAAAAATTTAATGAGAAAAGAGACTTGACTGTTAGAGACTGACAAATTACGAAAAACACCAGTAGTTTTTAGCCAAAGCTATAAAATCATTTAAAAAGGATATTTTCACTGTTACTACCCATCAATATTCTTAAAACTCATGTAATTAAATGGGATGTCTAATGCTATTTCATGCATTCTGAGTTATTTACATTGTTAAAGAGTTGGATTCTAACCATGGCAAGAGTTTCAAAAAACGAGTTGGACCGATGACGGAGTATTTCTGTGCCAAATACACACCTTCAGGGTTCGTTTCTGAAAGTTTTATTTTTTCCTAGAGTATGGCCCTGCATGATATCATAAAGGGCAGAATTCCTTGTACGAACACTATCTGGCACTTCATTTGGGTTACGGAAGTCATCGCCAGCGCTGCACAGGACTTGGTAAAGAAGGATTTGTCATTTTGTTTTTAGACCACGAAACATAAGAAGTGTGTTTTTGGTTGTGAGGGAAAGATAACGCACTCGACTGTCTTCGGAGAGAAGCATAAAGCTGTAGCCGACATGTCTTTTATAAATCTAATAAAATGATGAAAATGAACGATGCAATACTACTCTATAGGTACACAAGATTACAGTTTTTCTCGATTGCTAACACAGAGTTCATGAAACAATTCACCATTTTCTCACAACTATAAACACAATCTCAAAACTACACACCAACTTGTGCAAACTTCAAACTTCCAGGTCAAAATCAAATACTTTAGTCAAAAACATGTTCTCTTTTGTCAGACTCAAACTTTGGCCTCAGATGACACACAAACCTGCCAAATACAGACACTACTTCACTGTCTAGAGAACACTAGTGAGATCAATTCAAAACATTGTTACTAAAACCTGCTTTTGGGAAACAGGAATCATTTTGCTAGTCAATGTCTGTTACAGTATACGACATAAATATAGGGGTGTAGATACAGTAAATTTCAGCAATAAACTTTAAGAAAAGTTTGCTTTCATTACACTACTGTAAAGAGATCTTGCAGTAAATGAAAAGCACTACAAGAGAAAAGTTCAAAGACCAAACAACTGAATATACAGTAAACACACATTGGAATATACTGTCAGTTACTTTAAATAAATAAATAAATTAATTAATAATTAAATAAATTCATTCATCCTTCGAGTACCTCGGCCAATTTTGCATTACAGTATTGGCAGTATCCTTATTTGTTATAGCAGTTTCTAAGTCTTCTGACAAAAGACTTCTCTGCCTCCCCTAGACAGTCGTCTCTCAGTTCTGCACAAATACAGTACATACTTGGCTATAAATCAGTTCAACAGTAATGAGTTTGAGGGTGTATAACATGTGCTACAGTGTTTACTGTACATAGATTAATGAAAGTTCTCTCATCTGAAGTACTGCTGCTATGTACTGTAATTATATTGTATGTGTAAGTAGTATTGAAACCTTGTAGATGAGCCTGTAGGCCAACTTCCCTCGTGGTCAGTCCATGCAGAAGAACATGGTCAACTATAGTGCTTTGTATTTCATCAGGAACAAATGACCTTTGACCTCATCCCCTTCATTTTTATTTTCCCCTCCTATTCCTCTTTGTTTCCCACTACCAGGATTCATTTTCCAAAACTCATAATCACTTGTGCTCCTGTTCATATCATCCTGAGATTCTGACTGGTGTGTCATCAGTTTTGCTACCAAATGTTCACACATGGATAAATGTGCACTGTTTGAGTTCATTTTTTGATGCTTGAGTTAATTATATTGTGTTTTCTGAATGAGAACATGGTTAAACCTGTGCAAAATGATGGCGTTTTTGTGTAGAGTTTTGCAGAAAACACTAAGCAAATTGGAACATGTGTGCAAACAGGTGAAATGTGTTAAAAGTTTTGAGAAACGTGCCTTTGTTTCGAGATCTGTATGAATGTTTTGGAAAATTGGGCCAAATGAATCAGTTATAGTTGTGTGAAGCATCGAGAAAACTGTACAAAAATGAGATGGGCAGAAACTGTGTGTGTTATGTCCCCTTTAAATATGTTTAAAATGGTAAATATTCTTTAACATTTAATGCATTTATCTAATCTGACTTTTTAATATCTACAGTATGCTCAATACACAGACACGTTTACTAAACAATCTTTATGAAAACATAGCATAGACTTAAATTTTTTATTAAAGCTAATACTGATTACAGAACAACCAACAGCACTACCGCTAAAATAAAAATATTTGCTTTTTAGAATAAAAAACACTAAATGTGGAATTTGATAACCATCAAAGCATCTGTGTTGTTGGTGTGTTTAAAAGAAAAAGAATAAAAAGAGCTGTAAATCTGCTTTCCTTCCTTCGCAGACCACCTACAGTATACATATACATGATACACATGGCAAATTCCTGAACAATGGTACTGGCAATGTTGCCATCAACGGGCAACCATGTGAGACACAGGGCTCACGACTGATCTAAAATATCCAGATAAAAATTTGTTACCCATTCTCAATGGGAAAGTGCCCAAGCAACATCGCTTGGCAACAATGCCCAGCAACACTGATGAAAAAGTTGCCCCGTATATCATCACCTATACTCTCCAAGGTTGGGTTAAAATACAGTAAAACAGTAATACTGTGAAATATTATTACAATTTAAAAGGACAGTTTTGTATTTGAATATATTTTAAAATGTCATTTTTCCCTGTGATTTCAAAGCTGAATTTTAGCATCATTACACCAGTCTTCAGTGTCCACCTGAATCCGTTAAAACAATCATTCTAATCCACCTTATTTGTCCAGTAAGAGCTTTGTAAAATTGATGTATCTGGCTTCCGGTGTCATTCACTTCCAGTTATTTTGAGCTGTACAAAACAGCTTGTTTTGCTGCTTGATATTGCAAACTGGTGTGTCTTACCATACTATTTTAATGTATTATCCTAATTATGAACACTGGTTTGAAGTGCAAACTATTTTACAGATTACTTCACTTTGTTTTCTTCTTGCTATTTCCCTACAGCAGCTAATGAACTGGAAGTCTCGCACATTCACAAATTCCTTACTTTTGCTTTAAAAAATTAGGTTGATATGCTGATTTGCTGCTCAAGAAACATTTATTGTCAATGTTATGTTAAAAACAGTTGTGCTGCTTAAAATTTTATGGAAACTGTGATACATTTTTTTTCAGGATATTTGATCAACAGAAAGTTAAAAAGAACAGCATTCATTGAATTCTTTTGTAACATTGTGAATGTATTTATTGTCACGCCAATTAATGTAATTCAGTCTTGCTGAACAACATTAATTAAACAATTTTTTTAACAGCCCTATTTTCTATATTCCGATAGGGGTGTTGAAATATACCCTTTCAATTGTGTACAAACCAGTTTACAAACCGGCATCAATCATCATCCCCAATAAATAAATAAATAAACAGCTGTTTTACTATCTCTGCCAATATAAATTGTAGCACTAAACAGCTGAAGTGTGTCTGGCACAATACCTCCACAAAACCCACCTACAACCATTCTATATATTTAAAGATACCTCCACATAATGCAGGCACCTAGAGAATGAGCTGTACCTTCCCTCTAAACATACCTACACCTACAAACCAAAGCCTTGAGTTAAACTGTCTCCAAACTTGAAATTGTCAAGTCAGTTTCTGTCTGTAAACTCCCAGTGGCTCTTAAGTGAAGTTTTATATCATTCTGAAGGGAGATAAGATTATGAGTCAAACATTAATACGTCAAAAAAGAGCAATGAATAGGCCACTGTCCAGAGCCGGTGGGGGATCTAAGAACTGTCCTCAGTTGTTCTACTAGAACCAGAAACATTTCACTTTTTCTTTTCTGCATCATCTGAAAACCACACTTTTATCACACACACACACACTACACACACACCACACACACCCAATGTGCACATTGGGACACCATTGCTAAAACAGTGTTTTCCGCTACATTCGTTCTGCCGTGGCAGGCCGCCACCAAAATCATTTCCACCACAGCTGCAGCTTCTCAGTGACATCGTAGTGACACCACTCACATTATTTATCACTCACAGTCCAGGAATTAGCCGAAGAGACCTGAATTTTGGATTTGTGGGTATTGCCAGTGGCGTAGCAGACAGGCACACAGGGTCCGCGTATAGGGGGGCACCCGCGATAACCTCTCAGTGCTGAGTTGCATCATATCATGTATCAAACACACACAATGTGAACACACACCCGGAGCAGTGGGCAGCCAAATTGCTGCGGTGCCCGGGGAGTAGTTGGGGGTTCAGTGCCTTGCACCTCAGTTGTCTCACCTTAGTTGAGGTATTGAGGGTGGAGAGAGCACTGGTAATTCACTCCCCCCACCGACAATCCCTGCCGGACCTGAGACTCGAACCCGCAACCTTTGGGTTACGTGTCTGTCTCTCTAACCATTAGGCCACGACTGCGGAGCTACGTCTGCTATTTAGCTTTTCTTTTGTATCTGTTTTGACTAAAAATACACTGCAAAATATATTCTTACTTAATAGAATTTATATTCTATAGGAGTTTGCCAAAAAATTTGCACTCTGCAACACCTGATAAACCTACACAATGAACATTTATTAATTTGCAACTTAGAGGCAGTTTGTGTATTTGCAATAATGAATGAATGAAATAGCACTTGCATATCATTGCTCTTTTGTTGATTTTGATTGCTTCCATTGTCCTCATTTGTAAGTCGCTTTGGATAAAAGCGTCTGCTAAATGACTAAATGTAAATGTAATGAATACCTGACTTCAAAAAAAAAATGATAGTAAATAATAAATGGTCACACTTTAGTTTAGGGACCAATTCTTACTGTTAACTATTAACTATGATTCCTATTTTGCTGCTTATTAGTTAGTAAGTTTAGAACGATGGTTTGTTAGTTGAGAGGTACGGGGAGATTAAGGATCTCAAATATTGTCATGCAGAATAAGGCATTAATAATGGTGCTTTTTAAGTACTAATAAACAGCTAATATGCAAGTAATATGCATGTTAATAATCAACTGGTTGATAGTGAGAATTGGTCCCTAAACTAAAGTGTTGATGGATGGATGGATAAGACACTCTATTTGCTGTATGTTGTTTAGGCCAATACTACTAAAATAAACTACTGCAGTTCGATAAGTCTCAAGTCTTTGAGAACATATGTTTTTATCAATATTGTTTTTTAGCAGCATCAAAGCGTAACTTAAATTAGTCATATTTTTGCAATCAATACGGTATGAAATTGAAATTTTTTAAGAAAATAATTAGATGACAGTTTGTTTTCCTGTTTTGTTATTTTTACATGTAGTTTAAATAAAGTATTGCTGAACTTTGCGATGAACTGGTGGACAGGATGAAGGGTACTTGAAGTTCATTACGGGTTAAAATCATTTGTCAATACAACCATTAAAATCAAGAGAGGCGACGAAGTTTACAGAGGCCCTTCCTCTGAAAATTATGTCAATCAAGTTTGTACACCATCACATTGGAAAAAGACCATTAAAATATAAGGGTTCAAAATTCACAATTAGCTGGAGATCTTGGGAACCTCTTGTAGGCTCATGAATGTGGGCTCAGCTCCTGGTAAACTTTTTGCTACTGTACTGTCATCATGAAGAATGATGTGAATGTAATTCTGCGTGAGTGTGTGTGTCTAAGCGCTTTTCTCTTCAGATCAGTGCAGCTTTACAGGTTGTTTCACAGAGGATTAGGACCATTCAGTGTGTGAAAAGATAAAAGATTTTCAATATTTCCACTAACAGGTTGCTACATTATCTTCTCCAAGTCTTTCAAAATCATCCAAGCTTTAAATCATGTGTAGTTATTAGAAGCTGCTGAAAGCTTTTTTCACCAGAATGATAGGCTGTCTCTACCCTTTTTCTATTTTGTCTCTTTATTTTCCTCTCTTTTTTTCTTTCTCTGTTCTGCTTTCTACACATCTCTTAACCTCTTAACTCTTTCCCCCTCTTAGACAAAAGAAGATTCAGTCAGATTAAGACTAAAGCAGTTGATCTGAGGGGCCTTGGGGAGAGAGATTACCTGTGCTCCGTTGCTCGGTCTGTCTCTAAGACACCATGTCCCATTAAAAATCAGCAATACTCTGATCATTCTCTGACTCTAAGAGCCATACCAATACACATCGCTTCCTGCCACACCCCACACAAACAAACACACCGTTTATCTTGCTCAGAGTAATAGGACAGTGGGTCAATGTTCTAACAAATTACCTTTTTTTCTGACAAAAGGAGGCAGAACTCAAAATTATAAAATAGCTCTAAATTTTCATGCCAAGAGTTAATGCCATACAGTTATACAACACCTTTGGCAAATGGTACTATTAAGAACCATAAGAGGAACCCAATTCTCCTTAGATTTTAGATATGTTACTCCACTTTCATATGTTTGCTATGAATGGGAATTCACTACAATGGCAAAGCTGAGGTAAAAAAGTCTTGTGTGGGGGTCCTGGAATATTCCTTATAGGGGGGCCTCGGGGGCAAAAAGGTTGAGAGCCATATTATTCTTCAGTAAATACACTATATTTTAATGTTGTTTTCACCGCTGAAGAACCGATTTGTGTGTGTGTGTGTGTGTTTCCCTTTAATACAGGAACGCTGTTTGTGCAAGCAAATGAGAGGTGATTAAAGAGTGCTGCTTCAAGAATTTACACTATAAGTGTCATCTACAGTACACAACTTGCCAAACAGAATACTAATAACTAGGGGTGTAACGATTCACTCGTTTTCTCGATGCATCGATTAGAAACCCTGACGATGCAATGCATCGATCTTGAAACATGGATTTTTGAATCGTGAATCGCCGATTTCGGACAGTAATCGATTTAAAACGCTAAGAATCGAATGTATCGCGATTTCTATAGTGATTCAATGCTTTCAAAATATATACACATTAAATTACTACAAGCACGAATGAATGGAAACCTTGAACAGTGTTTGTGCCCTCGCATCTCTCCTTAACGCACTCCACTATTTACCGCCTGTGACTGTCACAGGATAGCGTTCTTGCTCCATTCGTCTCACTGACACATTTTTTGAGCAGCTGATGTGTGATCTCTCCTTAGTACTCGTGGCCAGTAATCCTAAAGTGAAGTAGTTTTACAATGGCTCTCGGTCATACCGACGACAACATTAACCGAGCCGTCGAAGGCTGCGCATTTATTGCATGGACAGAGCAAAAATGTAAGTGTAAAGCATACGCACAGTTCCACTGAATGATAAATGTGTTTTAACAATGTCGTTGAACCGAATGTACGAAGGAAACTGTTAAAATAACCACAGCATTAACAACAACCTTGAAATAAGAGCGAGAGGTTTATCTGATAATTAGATGCATGAAATTAGCGTTTGTTGCTATAGCAAACATACTTCGGGCGTTTTCTTTCATAATCATAATTCGCCGATGGAGAGGAATATAGCATTTTATTTTATGAAGTTTTCGCACTGAAAGAGAAGTGATCTCGCGCTCATAGAATTAAGACGTGCCAGGCTATATCTGCAGATAAACTGTATAAAAAGCAGAATGAACTGAAACATTAAGACAATAAACACAATAAATAAAATTTATGAATGATGCAGTGCTAATTTACATATAATTTATTACAGTACAGAAACTATAAAGTATATTTTCTACCTTATTCTGTGCAGAAAATTGAAATAATTGTTTGTAGTATATAAAACAATCCTAAAAATTGCTATTGGGAAAAAATAATAGATTACAAATGATTGATTATTGTCCAGCTGTGTATTTGATTTCTTATAGCAAATTCAAAGTAGGAGATAAGAAAAGAATATTGGAAAAAAAAAAACTGTGGAAGAAAAGTTACATAGAAAAAATAACCCATGATGGTACGCCCTGTTTGTGAAACAATACCCACGCCACATAATACATTTAAAGCTCTTTTTTAAATCTTGGCGTACATTTCTACATATGCCATGTCATGCCATAGCATCATTAAAACCTATAGTTTTCTAACCATAAAGGCTGCTGTGTAATTTGCCCCCTGACTAAGCATTTAAAGAATTTAGGGGAAGCATTTAAATAATCCTGTGAATGCACAAAGAATGCAGAATCGAATCGTTAATCAAATCGAATCAAATTTATTTGTGAATCGAATCGAATTGTTATGAATTTGCAAAAATCGTTCTTGAATCGAATCGAAAACCTATAAATTGTGAATCGAATCGATTCGCTATCTACCCAAAGATTCACAGCCCTACTAATAACACATGGACGTGTAATGTATTAGGATTCCTGGATGATTCTGGCCATTACAGATAAGATATTTGTTTAATGGACAATAAACCAAAATAAAATAAGCTATACAGCCCTACAAAGGCAAAAGACCTTAACTCGCTAGAGTGTGAAACTGAGAAAAATGACTTTAACGTTTTTTACTTGTCCAGCCAAATTAATTATAAGTAGGACACTGGAAATTTAACAATTAGATGTATTAGTAATGAAAATGATCCCCATTAAAAAATTGTGAACTCATACTTGATTTTTACCCCTATTTTGAAGTTAATGTACTCTGCCTTTGCATTCTCTGCAAAATGTGAGAAGTCACACCAAGGCAAAAGGCAGTAACTTCCACATTATCAATATTTCGTTGCTGATCACCATTTACAAAATCATTATATACAAAATCGTGTATAAAATCAAGTGATCATGGGCTATCTCATACAGGCTATTGCATATAGTAACGTGACTGTATTATTTTATTTTTTTACCGTAACAAGCAGACTAAAAGTTAAACAAGTGAGTGGATACCAATTTATTTGCTATGCTCATTAATGTAAAAGAATGCTAGATATAGCATAATTGCTTTTATATTGACTTGTATTAAATAGCCTAAACTAAAAGAACAACTTGTGGATTGATGTGAACGCCAGCAAGCAGGAATAATGCTCAGAATGCTTGTGGATTAAACATCTCCTATGACGTTCATCGCCATGGATTGATTTTATCGGGTTACAAGAAAAGGTAGGATATGGATTTAATTGCGAACTGTTAGTAGGCTACTGATTTTATGATTGATCATGCTAGCTACGACATTCGAGTCCACACGCGTCCAACTAGTGACAGCCTGGTGAATAATCTGCATTACAAAAAGAAAAAAAAATCTTTAAATGTTATTCACGATTACGTATTGCTGCCAAGGTATCTAGTCTTTACAATGCTTTGTTATATGGAGCTGTTTGGTAGATCGCAACCTATCTAATTCGTTTGTCTACACCATAATTAAAATGCGGCAGACTTTAATGGATAGTAAAAAAAAAAAAAAGGCAGAACACCGTATAACTCCAAACCAGCCCCGTAACTTCATTTTGACGAGCAGTTAAACAAAAGCAGAACACCGTAACTCAATTTGAGCGTTCCAAACAAAGTTAAAGAGCCATAACTGGTGTTATACGGTGTTCTGCCTTGGTTTCTCTGGGCCTTTTCGAAGTTACGGTTGAGACGACCCATTATTTTCTCGGAAAAACAACGAAATTGACTCAAGATACTTATGCACATGATAAAGGATGTCTTGAATGCCCCAAAAATATCAATAACTCATTATCGACAAAAATCAAAGTTATGGTCTTTTGCCTTTGCACGGCAGTATACTACTGGAAAAACAAAACAAAAGATGGACTGTAAAAATGATTGTGATTTTAATGGTAAAATACCTATTAATTGGTTAACGGTACATACCCCTACTATATACGGTGAAAAACTGTATTGGACATTACATGTAATTTTACGGTAATATACAGTTTTCGGACGTGAAAAGGAATGTGTAATTTACAGTGAAAAAACGTAAATTGACATTCCCAGAATTCCCTGCGTTACATTTCACATTTGATGTTTTTTTTCGTTTAACGGTTTCTTCTTAGTTTTTTTCTTTCACAAAGTCATCGACCTTTTGATGTAATTAGCATGCACTACGACCGACCACAAGGGGCAGTGCTATACTGTATCTCCTTTTGTTGAGGTGTATCAGATTGGTGTCCCTGACACCTGAGGCTTGGCATAATGAAACATTAACATTTGAAATCACATCCCACAAAGGTCTAAGCTTCCTTACTGAGAAGTCAATCAATGACACCTTGAGCTTAAAGTCTCAATATGAAATATGAAATGCACGATACATGGGCAAACTGAATGTTAGTTTGACCTTGATGGTTGGAGCCGCTTTTGCATCAGATTATTTGCAAATGGTCAAATGAAAGTGCATTCTGTTTATTAGTCACGTTGAATCAATGAAAGCACTGAAATCTTCTGCTATTCAGCAACCGCTATAGGGATTTCCTGGGTTTCTTCTGCGGGGCGTATTTGGAGTTTTCACATGAGAGCGCCCTCTGGCCTTTGGATGGAGATTTACTACTGATCACAGAACCGTGCTTCACTGAAAGATACACATGACAATCGCAGCTTCTGTCTGCGAGGTCCCCTCAGCTGGAGCCTTTTCCTATAGTAATACTCACCATAATATAAAAGCTGAAAAGTATTGGTAGTAACGCTGGGACAGTGACTCTTCCCCCTACGGAAAAAAGGCAGTATGGAGATCACATCCTACCCGATGGGGAGGTAACATGTGAAGATCCACCTATGGACTTACAGAGGAAGTACCACATAGGGAAGGTACTGGGGTGGGCGCCGCGTAAGGGGAGATCTACCAAGACCCGGAACCTATCGACAGAATGTCTGTCTAGGGGAACACGGAGCCTTAGGGGCTATACAATGGAGAATACACACATGGGGCCACAAGAGGAGCCACTACATGTGGAACACTAACCCAATACAAGAGTTCACTCGGGGGAACCTACCTCATAATGAGTTCTAATAGCAAGTTCCTCCGTCGAACTTCGCTAAGAAAAAGTGCTTATGTGATGGAAGGGTAGTCCAGAGTTCATGAAAGAAACCTGATCTGGACTGAATAAGCGCATAATTACCCTGGGGGGAGTAGCACTGGTAGCAAGCTCTACACCCTGCCAGTCTCCTGAGTCAAAGAACTGACGTTCAGAACTCTAGAAGGGGCACAACAGTGACAGGTCGGAGTCCCCTTCTTGGAAGGGAATAGCTTGCAATGTTACCACCTGGTCCCTGAAAGGAGTGGTGGGAACCTTGGGCACATATCCAGGCTGAGATCTCAGTACAACGTGAGAGTCTGACGGCCCAAACTCAGGCATGATTAGTAAATGGAGAGGGCTGGAGATTCCCCACCCTCTTGACAGAAGAGAGCACAGTCAGGAGGGCCGTCTTCATAGAGAAGGCACTGAACTCAACTGACGAAGGGGCCCAAACGATATTCTGTACCCCAGGCCTGCAAGACCACGAAGATCCAAGAGGGAATGAGACGTGGCCTCGGAGGGTTCAACCTCCGGGTGCCTCTGAGGAACCAAATAACCAGATTGTGCTTCCCCACCGATCTGCCTCCTACTGTGTCGTGGTTAGCCGCAATCGCGGCCACATACACCTTAAGTGTAGAAGCAGACAGGTGGGAAGCACAGATCTGATGCCACATCTCCGAGGGTCCTTCCCCTGGGAAGAACACCAATTCACGAAGACGCGCCACTTCAGGTTGTAAAGCCGCCTCGTTGAGGGGGCTCTGGCCTGAATAATGGTATTCATCACTGCTGGTGAAAGGTCTCTGATTTCCTCCTGGTCGCTTCCAGGGACCAAACATTAAGGTTCCAGAGATCCGGGCGCGGATGCCAAATTCACACGGTGTGCCGATGGGAAGTGCCTCGCAAGCGGGGCACAAACCATCCACAAGCGCTGCCTCAGCGTGAGCATGGCCCAAACACAGAACACAACACTCATGCCGGTCGTCTTTTGAGATGTGCCAACCGCAACCAGAAACACATGGACGGAATGGGATGATGTAACACACAATTCCACCCATGTAGCTCTCAGAGAAATTGTACTCTTTTAGAGGAAATTTGCTCTTTTAGAGATCACAATTGAAACACCCAGGGGTACTCTCACAACACTTATCTGTGCCCGGTTCAGAGTCCTCAAATCCAGGATTGGTCTGAGCCCGCCGCCCTTCTTGGGTACAATGAAGTATGGGCTGTAAAACCCCTTCTTCATTTTGGCCAGGGGGACAGGCTCGATTGCAATCTTCTCGAGAAGGGTTACAACCTCCGTCCGAAGAATAGCCGCATTCTCGCCTCATACTGAGGTAAACAGAATGCCTCTGAACTTGGGCGGGTGCCTGGCGAACTGAATCGCATAGCCTAGCCGAATGGTTCTGAGGAGCTATCGGGAGGGATTAGTGAGGCTTAACCAAGCATCCAGATACCCTGCCAACGGTCTCAAAGGAACCATGTTCGATGTACCTTGGGCAGGGTTCCTGTGGCTGAGCGGAGTGGAAGGTGCTGTGGTCGGAGGTGAAACGTCCTGTAAAACACACCGTGCCTTGTCCGCAGGGTCTGTCACATGTGCCACTGACGGATGAGGGAACATGAGTTCGCCAGCATGCATCGTGTTGGCTGAGTGATAGACCATTTGCATCTGAACGTGAGGAGACAGAGTGTCTGTGTCCAATCAGGTTCTGATGCATGGGTTCAGCATCTGGCCGTCGCAAATGGGAGGGACACAAATGCTGTGTGTGTGACCCAGAGAAGAAGGAAATTGCTCTTTTATTGACCAGGTGGTGGCAATCTGCCAGGTGGCAGACAGCCGTGGTGGAGCCGAATCCACCTCCCATCCCCCCGTCGGGAGTGAATCCAGGCTGGCCAGATGGTCCCTCCTCCCTGGGTCGCCCATCTCAGGAACGCTTTGAGGCCTTGCGAGGGTTCCTGGTGCCTTGATGATGAGCTGGTGGTGCCACCTTCCTGCAAGTGGTGGGCCGTAGGTCAGGCTTGACTGAAGGCCCAGGCTGTTGCGGGGCCTCAGCAGTCCTCGCAGGGGGCCATCCCTGGCGACGAGCAGATGGGGGCTGCTTACTCGGGGGTGCAGGAGCAGGACCTGACCCACGCCGTGGCAGGATGTGTTTGATGGCCTCCGTCTGCTTCTTCACCATGGTGAAATTTTTCCATGGTGTCGCCAATGAGACCAACCTGTGAAATGGGGGCATCAAGAAAGCATACTTTCTCGGCTTCCAGCATCTCAGCCAGGTTGAGCCACAGGACCCTCTCCTGGAGGATCCTGGACCACTAAAGAGGACATCGCCCTCCCCAGAGCCTGCGCCGTGACCTTCTTAGCCCGGAGTGCATAGTCAGTTGCTGAGCGCAGTTCCTGATAGGGCTGCACGATTAATCTAATGTGATTGTCATGCGTATCTTGTCAGTAAAGCCGGTTCTGTGATAAGTAGTAAATCTCCAGCATGTGCTTTCAGATGGAGCAGCATTTACTACACAGAGCCATAGTTCACTGACAAGCTACACAAAATCGCGTTCATAATCGCAGACGATTTAATCGCGCGATTATGAAATCGAAGAAATCGTTCTGCGATTATGAAAGCTGTTTGAGTAGCTTGTCAGTGAACTATGGCTCTGTGTAGTAAATGCTGCTCCATCTAAACGCATGTGAAAATACCACATTTAATAACGTTTTTACTCCAAACTCACTTCATAACGTCAGTCGAGTAATTGAAATAAATCCTTCTGTGAGATGATGTGGCTTCTTACACAGAATAAGGCACGGAACATATTTCATAGTATTCTAAGCAGTGATAAAGGCTATATGGCGATTAGCATTTGCATTTTATTAAGTTAGTATAATAACCAAAATAATAAGACGAACACAGATTCACCATATATTGTCATAGTCATGTGTTTATTAGTCACATTGAATTAATGAAAGCAGTTAAATTGATGTTTATCACAATCACATGAGGCATTTCCTGGGTTCTTCGCAAAGGAGTGATTTGGATTTTCCCGCGCAGTGGTTCGAGAGCGCCCTCTGGCCTTACTGCTGATCACAGAAACGTACTTCACTGAAAGATACGCATGATGATCGTAGCTTCTGCCTATCGCGATTTATCGCCTTTGCAATATTAATCGTGCAGCCCTAGTTCCTACAGTACCACTGGGTTGGGACCACCCTTGTGCAGTTCTTTCAATGCCTTGGCCTGGTAGACCTGCAGAATGGCCATGGCGTGCAGGGCGGATGCAGCCTGTCCAGAAGCAGAATAAGCCTTCGCCTGGAGCACCTGGGGCACCTCCGTATACCCCTTTGCTGGACCCCCATCGACAGGTGGTGAGGGCAGAGGAGCCAGTGTACCGTGTTCTGGCCGAAAAATGGGCCTTCCACGATTTTGTCAGCTCCTTGTGCACTTCCAAGAAGAAAGGCATCGGAGTTGAGCGCTCAGCACCCAGAAACCAATCATCCAGCAGCGATGCGCACAGGGCCGGTTGGGGGAGAGACACTCCAGCCGAGCTTCTGGCTCCCGGCAAAGCACGCCTTTTGCCACTTTTTTTTTTTTCCCAACAGTGTCAGCCTCAGACTGAGGCTCAGCGCCTGTAGGTGCTTGCTCAGCCGAGTCATCTACTTCCGATGGCTCAAGCCCGCCCTACGATGCTGCTATCGGACAGCTCGTCCTGCTTGCGACCCCCGAATGAGAGATTGAGCCCGCCCAGGGACGAGCTCTCAAACTCATCTGGAAACTCGACCGGTAAATATGAAGCAAGGGAAGAATGAGAAGCTCGCGGAGATTGCTGATCCTACTTTCCCATGCTCTTCCGCAGCAAACATCGCTGCTGCCTCGTAGCCGGAGGTAGAAGGACCAGAGCGGCAAGCAGCCACTGTGACTCTGGGTCTTTTGGTGAAGAACCTGAGCCGCGAGTGCAACGTGCCGATGGGAAGTGCCTCGCAAGCGGGGCACAAACCATCCACAAGCGCTGCCTCAGCGTGAGCACAACCCAAACACTGAATACAACGCTCATGCTGGTCGTCTTTGAAGATGTGCCAACCGCAACCAGAAACACACGGACAGAAAGGCAAGATGTAACACACAATTCCACCCATGTAGCTCTCAGAGAAATTGTACTCTTTTAGAGGAAATTTGCTCTTTTAGAGATCACCATTGAAACACCCAGGGGTACTCTCACAACACTTATCTGTGCATGAGTAGGGAGAGACTGCTGACCGTGCCTTAGATCCAATGACGAGGAATTGAGGGGTGAATGATCGCAACTTCTCAGTGAGAGACGCTGCAGATCCCTAGTGTCATACACTCGACACAATGTGTCGGGAACCCACAGTTCAGGTCTTATTACTTTTGAGTCATGGATCGATCGGATCCTTCTTTGGACCAGCAAAAAATGGGGGGGGGATGGTGTCATACAGGTTTGTAACTTTCCTTTAAAGAACATTAAGTACTTATTTGATATCCCAGTAAAAACTACTAGCATAACTAATAAAGTTATTATTAAAGACAAGAAAACGGTCATTAATACAGTAAGGGAAAACATACCCCAATTACAAGCACAGACAAATACAACAGGAAAAAAAATACAAATAAATTAAGGTCAAACAGTAGTATTCAGGTACAGGTACTAATTATGTGCAAATAGCCCTGCACAGAGTTCACTGCATAAATTAAATATAGATTAATCTTTGTTAAAGCTGTGTTTTGTTGTTTGGTAAACATGACATGACACAAACAGCAGCAGGTATTTATAAACTGCTGTCACTTTAAGACCTAATGTATGGGTCCAATATAATGAATGATACACAATTTCTACATACAATTTTTACACATTTCTATGATATAAATCGATTACATTCTGTTTTACGTTCACTTTATTTAAGACATAACCAAGGTTATAATAGTTTAGAATTTTTTAATTTCTTATTTATCCATAATCATGATATTGTAACTGTCGTGTCTTGCTCACTTTCCCGTGAACAACCACGCATAAATCATAACTGGGACTCAATAATGAATAATGAAATTCAATGATAACGGCAATCGCATTTAACAGTAAAGGATTATATTTAAATATGTTCTTTTCATTTATGAAGAATTCTAAGCGTGTGTATGATGTGATTTATCCTATGCAAATTTTTTCAAAATCCTGGCAGAGTGATCAAAAGACGCTAGGCAAAAGTTTTGTATTGTTTACAGAAAGGATGCATGTTCTCATCCTTTTTTCTGGTAATTATCATGTTGTGCTGCGTGTCCGTTTTTCTTCAAAGCACCAATTTAAACTGCCTAATGTTGGTTTGATTGCCTGTGTTACATGAAAAAATAAATAATTTTGCCTACCTGATTTAATGAGGGTGCGGTTTGGGTCGCAAGTCGCAGTCTTTGTCAAACGGGTCTAGTCGGTATAGAATTAAATTAGTGCTGCTGTCGGATAACGGGTCGGGTGTTCTGTTAAAGGCGCAATAGGAGATCTTGGAAAATGCTAACTTTAGACTGATAGCACTGAAAGCGAACGTCCCACCCTCCCTGCAATCGCCGTCCAAAGCCACGCCCTCTGAATGCATTTACGCTCACAGACCAGAATACCACAAACAACAATACTACAAGAGGCTACATCAGCGGTTCCCAATTCCAGCACATGTTCCGAAGTTAAATAAACTTCAACGGATTTCCCCCGCTCAGTGAGGAGGGAGCAATGAACACTGTGTAGGGATCATATCGATCGGAACACCGTTCATGCACGTAGCTCACTTCTAACAAACTGGTTATCTGAATCAGGTGTGTTAAAAAAGAGAGACATGCAAAATATGCAGAGCAGGGTGACGCGAGGACTGGAATTGGGAACCGCTGGGCTACATCATGCGTCATTCACTGGTGAGAAAACTTTAAAAGTACTACAATACCAGGAAGGAAGATTGGGTTGTTGATGTTTGCCTGCCATCCTCGCTCTGTCTGCACAGCGTGCGTGAACGCGCTGATGACGTATCCTGTCTGCGCGAACCGGGTGCGCAGAGGTATGCAGATACATAAGTTGACAGGCAGGTAGGAAAGCTTATTAAAACGCTCGGACCGAGCGTTTTGATTGGACGAGCATTTCTTGGTCCTACTCCTTCCACAAAATATATAAATACAGATTAATACATTTAGACCACTTAACTTAATGATTGCTATCAGGATGTGAAGAGACTTTCAACCAGCATAACAAAAAATGTTTCTGAAGACAATCACCTATTACACCTTTAAGTACTGCTGGTGCACGTTTACCAAACAGGACTTGTGCAGGACTCTGCTTTAAACTGCTTTGTGTCTCTCCGTCAGATAACCCCATGTGCGTGATGCGCCATCTACAGGTAGGCCTATTTCCCTAAACCGCCACACAGCTCATATATTTTTCCACCAAGGGGTAAGAACGTAATGATTACGAAAACGATTCTTTTTGATAATTATTATTTTATTTCAGTTAGTTTTTCAATAACTGTTGCGTCATTTCGTTTTAATTTTTTATTTATTTTGCCATTTTTATTTTAAGTTTAGGAAAATGTTTTTACATCAATCGTTTTCATCTTAGTTTTAGTTTTCGATTACGAAAATAACCTTGGACATAACTGACAATGTTTGTGAGTGTCACACCATCATCCTGTTTGGACTTTGTTTGCCTGTCTAGTTTTGTTCTTTGACCTAGTTTCTGTCTCCCCTTTGATTACATTAGTTAGTTCACCTGTGTCTTCAACACACTGTGACAGCGAGAATACTTGTGGAGGCAGGTATTTTGAGATAATTTTGTGTGTATGCGTTCATTCAGATGCAAGGATACGCGAAAGAGGAATCAATTCTGTGTACGTGCATTGTCTGAAACGCGGCTCTCTGTGCACAAGATAAGTGTGTGTGCACAGAAAACAGTGCACAAGTCAAGTCAAAAGTCAAGTCAAAAATTATTTCTAAAGCATGTTTAAAAGCAACAGAGTAGCACCAAAGTGCAGAAAAGAAAAGGCATTAAGTATATAAATAAAATACAAACACATAAAAAAAATTCAATCTGAAAACTTCAATATAAACAAACATTAAAGGGGTCCTATTATGCTCTTTTACAAAGTCTTGATTTTGTTTTGGGGGTGTACTAGAACAGGTCTCATACTAGTTTGTTCGAAAAAAAAAAATTATTTTTCACCTATTTTACATGATACAACACATCTCTCCACCAGTCTGGCTATGAAACAGCTAGAATAGTCCGGTATCAAAAATGAAGGCCTGCCTCGAAATACGAAATGTTGCTGGATTGTTAGCTTGCGGCCAGTGTGTGTGTGATTGGAACACTCGGCGCAGGGTCGGGAAATTCATGCCCTTAACATAGAGACTGCTGCGAGCCTTCAGTGTAAATATTGTGTCAATATCAAATCAATTTGAGTGCGATTTTAAACCCGGATGATTGTAACCACTCTTAAGTTCGTCTGTCTTGGGAAAGCTAGCATGTCTCCAACATAGTGATAACACTCATTGCCTTCTCTAGTGCAGCTCAACCATGTCTCGTCCCATTCGTCGATATTTGTGATAACACAAATCCCGGAAGATATGCGTTGTAGTCCAAATGAGTCGTTCATTGTAGCTTTTGAAAAGTGATTTCTGTTAAATAAAATATCTCCTTTTGAAGTGGACTTTGAGCTTTGTAACTTTGCAGATCTTTTTTTATGCTCAAACAGGAACATTACAGCCTAACTAAAGTTGAAAAATTGAAAAAGCATAATAGGACCCCTTTAAACTAATATTAATCTAAATCCTCAGAAAACAAATAAGATTTAAGAACAGATTTAAAGCTGGCTAGTCAAGGAGCAGACCTTACATTTAAAGGCAGGCTGTTCCAAAGTTTGGATGCTGCAACACAGAGGGCACAACCACCCTTTGATTTACAACGACAACACAGGACAGTTAAGAGAAGCTGACTATATGACCTGAGCGCTCGTTGAGGAGAGTAAGGAATTTAATCACTTCTGTATTTTGGTGCGGCACCAAATAAAGCATTATACACAAAACAGCTATTTTAAACTTTGGACAATTTACCCGCAAGAGATCACAGGCAGGCCACAATATAGGGAATTACAGTAGTCCAGGCGTGATGTTATAAGAGCGTGTATTAAAGCAAAATTCACTTTTACATAGGGCTGGGAAAATAAATCGATACATCGTGAATCGAGAAATGATTCAGGATCGATTCAGAGATTTTCCGAATTTCTCGAGTCGATTCTGAGCTTAGTTTTGAACAGCAGATGGCGCTGCATGCTTTAGAAACAGCTGTACTCTTCTCGTTTCCTTACACACATTTGATCATAAAATAATCATTCATAAAATTCAAAAAGTTTGAAGCGAATTACAAGAGTGTTCACAGTGGGCTGTGTTTATATTCATCTTGCATCATAAAAGCATTGTGAGCTGAGGTGAAATTACACAAAATCACCCGAATGCAAAAGCGCTCTTCTTCATGAGCATTTGAGTGTGCGGATAAAAGAGTAGAGCGCCACCTGCTGTTAAAATCGAATATCAGAATCGATTCCAGAGAGAATCGCGATGCATTCGGAAGATCTCAGAATCGATCCACGAATAGATTCTGCATCGATTTATCATCGCAGCCCTACTTTTACATGTTGTTTGAACTGAAATATGTGTTGGCAGTGTGTACACAACAACCCTATAATGATAAAAACACTGTTTCAATGCCGGAGCAGGTGTAGACAAGAATGTCTCCTAAGCGGTTGAGGTGTTCTGTTGTCGCATGTATTAATGAACATAGCAGTAGTCATTTACTCCCGACATCTGAGCCGCTGAAGACGCAGAGGATTACTTTTGTTTTTGAAGGGAATGACCCCTTAAAATCTCTCAGGGACAGAACCTGTTTTAATTTCACAGTTGATCTCAGATGAAAGAAGCTGTCCTTTACCACAGAACCGATGTTTCTCAAAGTTTAGTGACGAACCAAATGTAACCCCAAGATTTCTTACATGTGGTTTCACACTACCTGCAAGAGTACCTAAATTAAAATCAGAGGAAGAGCTTGAAGAACCTAAAACCAAAACTTATTTTCATATATTTGCAAAAAATTATTAGCCATTCAACATTAAATCTCCTCACAGCAATCGCAAGGTACTGATAATCTGGTGCCTGATAACCATTATAAGTTTTAGCTGGTAGATAAAATTGCATATCATCAGCATAACAATGGTAGAATATCCTATATTTCTTAAAAATGGCACCCAATGGGAAGATATAAAGTGATACAAAGGATATAAAGCCTAAAATAGACTCTTGGGGCACACCACCTAAAAAGGGAACAGACCAAGAAGAGTACCAAACTGAGTTCTGTTTTGCATATTCTTACACCTGAACAGTTAAAAATCTTGTAAGTGTTTACATTGGCAAGACTTAGAAATATTCGAATTATGAATTTTCACTCTCTGATGAATAAACTTTGTAATGAATTCACAAATCAAATGCGCGCTGATCCGTGGGGCCTGGTTCATTTGGATCACAGATCAACTATAGGCGCGTTTCCATTACCCTTCAAATTGCGCAAATTGAAATTGCGAATTGAAAATACGCCTAATGGAAACACTTCAATTTTGCAAAAACGTCCATATATCGCAAAAAAAATTTTTACGCTCGCATGAGGTGGTTTTTCAGGCAATGCGAAAAAGGATTAATTCGCAAAACTGCAATGGAAACGGCTTTTTCGCATTTACAGGTCACATGGCGTATGTAAAAAGTAATATGATCATTCTTCAATGTACTAAAACATCCAAGAGACACATCTTACGTGGCCGCTCTCCAGTATAACAGGCTTTCCCTACCATTAATGCTTAGAAAATTTACATTGCACACGTCTGCGGTGCAGTGTGGCTCTGATACGGCCACTGAAGCTGATTACGGCCACGCAATGCTTGTGTTTATGTTTTTATACAGTCTATGGTTTATTCCAGCCGAGCCACGCATGTCTCTGAAGCGGCTCTCTTTGCTGCTTCTGTAAAGATACACGCATAAGCCTCCTTTGAATAAATATAGCCAAAATCCGTCAAAATCCCACCAAAATCCGTTGCCATGACTTATCGCGAGAGGCAAAAGGTTACATTTTAGCCGCATAACATTGGTTAATGGAAACGCCGTCATTTCGCAATACTTTATCGACATTCAGAAAATATCGCCAAAGTTTTGCACAAATCTGTAATGGAAACGCGCCTAATGACGGCACATTTTAGTGATAGGCACATTTTTAAGTCAAATAATGTATGTGTATGCTTAGGGTTCTGCCCTGACACTCTGTTTGTCTGGTCTTTTTGTTTTTCGTGCCTATGTCTTGTGTTTCAATACACATGGCTTTGTTTTTGTCTAACATGTGCCCTTCTAGTCCCTCCTCCTTGTTTCCCCTTTACCACACCCTCTTGTTAGCCCTTGTCTAGTCCTTGTTGGTCTAATTGTGCTCACCTGTTCCTTGTGTGCTTTCCTCGATATTTATAGTTCCCCTTGCAGGTTCGTAGTCATTCTCACCCTCACTGTCTGTGGAGGTGGCTAAGTAGTCGTTCCTTTTCCCTTGCCTTATTTGTGTCGTGCCCTAGTCTTGTCAAGTTCCTTGTAATTCTATGCTTTAATCTTGCTCCTTGTTTTTTGGTAGTTTTTTTTGCTTTCATCTAGTATGTGCTTTTCACATAGTATTCATCTAGCTCATCTAGTCCTGATCTTTTGTTTGCAGTTTTGTTTGATATTTTTAAGTTATTTGTGTTGGTTAATTAGTAATTAATTCCCTTTATAAATCTTTTTATTTTTATTACTTTTATTTTTTATCAGTTCTTTAGATTTGTCTATCCCCTTGCCTGTTTTAGAGTTAATTTGTGTTCCAGTGGAGCCTTGTCTTGTCTTGTTCTTTTAGAGTTCCTTCCCGCTGGTTCCTTCTGCCTGGCTACCTGGGCTATTTCCAGAGTCTGCGGACATCAAGCATCTGAACTCCGCTTTATGGTGTCTTGCTTTGATCTTTCCCATCTACCCGGTCTTGCCGCTCTCTCTGCAGCTCATCTGCCAGTGGATTTCTGATGTTGTTCTAGCGGTCTTCCCTAGCTGCCTCATCTCTGTTCCCTGTGTCCCTGCTGTTGACTCACCTCCGTACCTCACTAACCCTTTGTATCTGTCTGTTTTGTAAATAAACCCTTGACACTCACTCTACATTTGGGTCTTCCTTCCAGATCCCTGACAGTATGCACTAGGTTTGCTGCAATTGTTATATAATCATCTGAGCTTGATTATTTGAGATATGTGTGATAGGATTACTTTTTTTTTTTTTTAATTCACATACTGCCAAAAAAGGACATTTTAAGACAATAGTGAAACTAGAATTTCTAAACCTCCCTTTCCGATGCAGTTGTGCAAACTTTTATATAAAAAAACATTTTTGGTATTTACAGGTTACCAGAGGAAGCTAAAGTAATACAACAGAGGACAAGATAACATCATTTTGCCAAATTTGGAATGGGAAGCATATTAAAATACTAAATCAACTACTCAAAGAGAGTTAAAGGTCATCCTTCAAAAAATGTAATAATTAATGGCAACAATGTAGCATAAAAGTGAAGAAATGATTACGTAAATATACAAACCCAATTCCAAAAAAGTTGGGACACTGTACAAATTGTGAGTAAAAAAGGAAGGGAATAATTTACAAATCTCATAAACTTATATTTTATTCACATATCAAATTTTAGATAACATATCAAATGTTGAAAGTGAGACATTTTGAAATGTCATGCCAAATATTGGCTCATTTTGGATTTCATGAGAGCTACACATTCCAAAAAAGTTGGGACAGGTAGCAATAAGAGGCCGGAAAAGTTAAATGTACATATAAGGAACAGCTGGAGGACCAATTTGCAACTTATTAGGTCAATTGGCAACATGATTGGGTATAAAAAGAGCCTCTCAGAGTGGCAGTGTCTCTCAGAAGTCAAGATGGACAGAGGATCACCAATTCCCCAATGCTGCGGCGAAAAATAGTGAAGCAAAATCAGAAAAGAGTTTCTCAGAGAAAAATTGCAAAGAATTAGAAGTTATCATCATCTACAGTGCATAAAATCATCCAAAGATTCAGAGAATCTGGAAAAATCTCTGTGCGTAAGGGTCAAGGCCAGAAAACCATACTGGATGCCAGTGATCTTCGGCCCTTAGACGGCACTGCATCACATTCAGGAATGCTACTGTAATGGAAATCATAACATGGGCTCAGGAATACTTCCAGAAAACATTGTCGGTGAACACAATCCACCGTGCCATTCGCTGTTGCCGGCTAAAACTCTATAGGTCAAAAAAGAAGCCATATCTAAACATGATCCAGAAGCGCAGGCGTTTTCTCTGGGCCAAGGCTCATTTAAAATGGACCGTGGCAAAGTGGAAAACTGTTCTGTGGTCAGACGAAACAAAATTTGAAGTTCTTTTTGGAAAACTGGGCGCCATGTCATCCGGACTAAAGAGGAAAAGTACAACCCAAGTTGTTATCAGCGCTCAGTCCAGAAGCCTGCATCTCTGATGGTATGGGGTTGCATGAGTACGTGTGGCATGGGCAGCTTACACATCTGGAAAGGCACCATCAATGCTGAAAGGTATATCCAAGTTCTAGAACAACATATGCTCCCATCCAGACGTCGTCTCTTTCAGGGAAGACCTTGCATTTTCCAACATGACAATGCCAGACCACATACTGCATCAATTACAACATCAACTTGCACAACTAGAAGCCTGTATTAGATAAGAATGGGACAACATTCCTATTCCTAAACTTGAGCAACTTGTCTCCTCAGTCCCCAGACGTTTGCAGACTGTTATAAAAAGAAGAGGGGATGCCACACAGTGGTAAACATGGCCTTGTCCCAAATTTTTTGAGATGTTGATGCCATGAAATTTAAAATCAACTTATTTTTCCCTTAAAATTATAAATTTTCTCAGTTTAAACATTTGATATATCATCTATGTTGTATTCTGAATGAAATTTGAAACTTCCACATCATTGCATTCTGTTTTTATTCACAATTTGTACAGTGTCCCAACTTTTTTGGAATCGGGTTTGTATTAAATGGGTCGTATATATTAGCTAATCATTTTACTTAAGTACAAGTAAAGATAACCTGTATGGAATATGACCCAAGTAGTCCATGAATAAAATACTGCCGCAAATACTCTAGTAAAACTTTATTAAACCTTTCATTATCAAAAGTACAAGTAAATGGTATGAAGGATGGCAGAGATGATTATAGTCATGACAACACATTTGAGTGGCTGTGAGTAATGGCAAAGTGCTGAGGTCTGGTAGGACATGGAGGAGGCAAACTCAAGCCACAACAGAATTAGCTGGAAAAAAAGTCAAAGCACTGCATTTAAAATCACTCATCCTAGAAGTGCTCTGGACAATGCATAACTGGTTGGTTCCCACCAGAACTGAATGAACTCACTAGCATGTCTCTGCATCAATAATAATACATCAAGTTGAAGCAGGGTGATGCATGTTTTCCCAGCATGCATTGCAGCTGCTGGTTTTATCATTACTGGTATAGCTCAAATCATGTTTCTTGTTGAGGATAGTTTAATTTTTTGGCATATGCTTTCTGAACAGTCCAAACACTTAACAGTTCATTGAAGGAGACACTCAAGTCCTGTCTAGGGACCAGAATATCATATAGACATGGGGGTGGGCTCTTTTAATTTTAAACAAATAAAAGCATATTTTAATGTTGAAAATATTATAATACCCATTATAATATGAATGGGTATATGTCATTATATTTCATATTTCATTATAATATGAAAATATTATAATATAATATAAATATAATATTTATTATAATAAATATTATAATAAAACATAAGTCCCAGAGAAGGAGAAAACGTTGGGCGATTATAGGAAATGGAAGAAAAACAAAATAACCATCAATCGGCCTCGGTCTTGAGCTCCGTGCAAGATCTTGCCTCATGGGGTAAGGATGATCGTGAGAAAGGTGAGGGATCAGCCCCGAACTACACGGGAGGAGCTTGTTAATGATTTTAAGGCAGTTGGGACCACAGTCACCAAGCAAAACATTTATACAACAAACACTATGCCACAATGGACTGAAATCCAGCAGCGTCCACAAGGTCCCCTTGCTCAAGAAGGCACATGTACAGGCCCGTTTACAGTTTGCCAATGAACATCTAAATGATTCAGAGAAGGCTTGGGAGAAAGTGCTGTGGTCAGATGAGACCAAAATTCGGAGCTCTTTGGCATTAACTCAACTCGCCGTGTTTGGAGGGAGAGAAATGCTGACTATGACCCCAAGAACACCATCCTACAGTTAAGCACGGAGGTGGAAACATTATGCTCTGGGGCTGTTTCTCTGCTATGGGTACAGGATGACTTCACCACATTGAGGGACAAATGGACGGGCCATGTACTGTAAAATCTTGGACGAGAACCTCCTTCCCTCAGCCAGAACACTGAAGATGGGTCATGGAAGTCTTCAAGGATTACAATGACCCAAAACATACCGCCAAGACAACAAAGGAGTGGCTCAAGAAGAAGCACATTAAGGTCATGGAATGGCTTAGCCGGTCTCCAAACCTCAATGCTATAGAAAATCTGTGGAGGGAGCTGAAACTTCGAGTTGCCAAACGACAGCCAAGAAACATTAAGGATTTAGAGAGAATCTTTAAAAAGGAGTGGAACAAAATCCCTCCTGAGATGTGTTCAAACCTGGTGACCAACTACAAAAAACATCTTACTTCTGTGCTTGTAAACAAGGGTTTCTGCACCAAGTACTAAGTCATGTTTTGCTTGGGGATCAAATTCTTATTTCACTCACTGAAATGCAAATTAATTTATAACCTTTATATAATGTGTTTTTTTTTTTCTGGATTTTTTGGTTGATATCCTGTCTCTATCCGTTAAAATAAACCTACCATAAAAATTACAGACCCTTCATTTCTTTGTAAGTGGGCAAACTTACAAAATCAGCAGGGGATCAAATAAATATTTTCCTCACTGTACCTCGGTTTGATGTCATGGTTCAGAATGGTTGTGTAAGCAGGGAAAAAACTAAACTTTTTTTAACAGTGGTTTGCTGAACAAATTGCTCTCTTTAAATAAATTTAATTAGAATTAAAATTTTCTTAGGGATAAAAATCTACCTTAGCTTATGCTCTAGGGAGCCCTTTTACATTACTATAAGGTTACAATTAACAACAGAGCCCAAACTTAAATTTAATTACTATTTCTTTTTAAATATAATAATCAACACTTAACTCAACTCAAAAAATTGTATGCAAACATGTAAACTGTACATAATGCAGTTTTCAAATTAACCTCTAAATGATACATATGTTGTTGAAATATATTAATTTATAGTGACTGTCATAACTTGTTTCATAACAGATTTATTTAAAATTAAATAAGACATCACTAACAGGTAAAATAAGATATGAGTATATAGTCAAATATTTTGCGAAATGCGCTTCTCCAGACTTAATTTCTCTAGCGAACTAACAAGCTATGGAACACTAGTTGTAAAGAGGAAGGGGTAATCACGCTCACTCGCACGTGCTGCCATTTGAACCGAGGCATTTATACAGCAATCTGTCACGCCACATCAAAGAGCATCAAAACGGCATTTATTGTTTGAATTTCCTGCACAAATTGACATAATTTGAAGATGGGAGGGGGCGGGGGGGTGACTTTTCCCCCCAATGAAGTTCCACTCGTGCAGTGGTTAAAACAATGCTGTATTTGTTTGATACACATGCGTACCAAACTGAAAGAGCTGCACCAAAAAATTTGCGGTATAAATACGTGTAGCATTACACCCCTAGTTGAAACACATTCGCAAAATAAAAAAAAATGCAGTGTAATGTTACAGAGTTCAATCTTCTTCTTAAAAGTTATCCACAAAACAATGTAAGCATGGACGAAAGTGCAACCATCTATATCAAGCAATGATGTCACTTGGCAACCAAAAAAATGTTTGGCTCCTACATAATTAATTTAAGCAATGTAGGACACTACGTAGTTACTCCAATTCTGTACATTTTTACATCTATACATTATCAAAGTCTTTTCATTGTGGGAAAACTTTTATTTTGACTGCATTACAGAAAAAAACAAGCCATTATTTCTAAACAAAGAAACAAATAATGTAAAAAAATAGGCGGTAATCAGTTTCAGTGGTAAATCCCCCTCTCATGATTGGAGCTCTCATAGTGTTCTGTGCAGCGTTTTGCTTCCTCTGCTGTCACATTAACAACAATAATGGCTGCACTGGGAGTTATAAATGACAGATGGATCATGCAGCCAGTAAATAGTTTAGATTATAGAATATTTTAATAAATAGAATAGTATATATATGTTTCATGCGTTCACAAGTTTTTCACGTGTTACGGAAAATGCTAAGCATGCTAAAGACAACATCTGCAATAAATAATTTAAAAAGATTTAATGCCTAATTCTATGAGGATTTACAAGAGATCTAAAAATGCTTATGCAGTTGTTGTTTTTTTAATTAGACACTGTTGGGATTGTTGTTGATTTATAACCACGTTTGTCAGCCATTTTGTATCATAAATAATAAACAGAAAATAAAAGAGTAAAAGCTAGTCATTCATGATGGTTCAGATGTAACATCATACTCTGAATGGTTAAAAATGTCTTTAAAAGATCTGTCCACTGTAGTGGACTTCATGCATCAAATTGTTAATTCACTTTGAAAGTTTAATCTTCTTATACTGCATTAGGATTACTATTAAGTTTGCTTATTTGCAAATTATGCATATTTAATGTTTGCATCCACTCAAATCTCCTTTAACTGGCAATGATTTACTAGTTGATTACTCATAATAACTCAATGTCAGATTGATCTATAACCTATCTGTGTGACTGTTAGATCCCTGCTTTAATAGGTAATCTGAGCTGGAGGAAAGAGCATGCCGAATTAATTGGGGAAAAAAAGTTTCAGTATAAAACTGAAGATAAGTGGAGAGAGCAAAACAATTGTCTGCAGTGTCGTGCAGACAATATTATTACTCTTATCAGGTTAACGATATCAAACACAATAGAGACAATTAAATACAGCAATCTGCATGAGTTTTAAAAAATATACCTGAATACCTCTTTTACATTAAGCCATAGATGATGTTAATTGGCCTAATATGTTAACACACTCACAGTAGGGATTGATAGTATTTGTGATGCAGAGGATAACACAGTCCGTAAAGCACAAAAAAAAAAGACATTGATCTATGGATCCTCCCGTTCACCTGCCTATAATTCTGTTAATATATTATTTCAATACATCAATTTATTATTTAATTCATATAAATACAATTTATAAAGAAATAAATATTTTAGGTGAGTTTTTTCTCTATTTTAATCATACTGAATATTTGCAAATATTACTTTATATTTACATGTAATACAATGCAATTCAGTTCAATTAATAAATCCACATAAACATAGTTAACAAAATGCTGTTAAATACTTTTAGATCCAGTTACACAAAAGAATGTCAACTGAAAAACCAAATAAATATTATTATACCAAATAAATAAATAAATCTCACTCAATACCTACAGTATAAACTGCTGAACAAGTGCTTGTCATAGAATAAACTATTTTTTATCAACAAACAAGAGATGTATGAGAACTATCACACTTAACTATCACATCAAGAGGCATTCATGAATCCGCTTTTAAAACTGAAGTAGTCAAAAAATAACTAAAATTACCAGTACAACTAACAGTTACTTGAGGTATCATTATCCTCCATGTGTTCATTCTTCGAAAAACATATTTTATGCAATATTTTAACAGGGCATTATTACTGTTACCTAATCCAGCATGTGGGCATGTAAATGACATTACAAAATTAGACTGTATGACAATTAATCTCTAACAAAAATGCAATGACTGTGACAGCAATGTTGACAAGAGTCCAAGTTAACATGAGGTCCTCGACATCCACTGTTGACCATCAGGCCCTTTCCTCTAGACCTTTGTTGCCTATTACCACACTGTGAACTCCCACACCGTAAAAACTCAAGTTGTATGATTTAATGCCTTAAAATGCTAAGTCAAACCTTGTTTTGAGAAACTGAGATAACCTGCATTGTGAAAGCAATGCCATGTCCACATAATTACTAAGATACTCTATTTGACTTGACAAAGTGGAGAAGACAATACAACTGTTCAAAAGTTTAGGGTTGTTAGATTCTGTTGTTAGTTTTGAAATGGGTTACTTATGCTCACAAAAGTTGAATTTTTTTTTGCACATATATCAAATACATTATAATGTAACATAACATTTTAAATATATTATAATGTTTCTTATTATGCTTATTATTATCAATGTTAAAAACAGTTGTGGTGCTTAGTTTTTTGGAATCATGGTCACATTTTTCTTCAATGGATTCTTTGATGCATAAAAAAATTAAACATTGATCAATTTACATCAAAGTGCATCCTTTGCTCAATTAAAGTATTAATTTATTTTAAAAAAGTGGTAACACTTTATTTGAAGGTGTCCTTGTTACACATGTTACTTGTACTTACTATTATAATAACAATAAATGTTGCATAATTACATGAAATTAACCCTAAACCAAACCCTAACTACATAGTAAGTACATGCAGCTAATTAATATTACTCGGTCAGTACTTAAATGTATAATTACACTGTAACAAGGACACCTTAAAATAAAATGGAACCAAAAAGTTTCCAACCAGAAGTGTATAGCCAAAACAACAGTTATTGGCTTTTTCACTTCTAGATCATATTTATCACTATCCCACTTCCTACTAGTGGCATTGTTTTGAGGTATAAATTCCCATTACAAATATAATTTCAGTATCCAATATGTTTTCCCAAAAGAACCTTGGTGTTACCACAATCTGCTAGTTGAAAACTACTTTAAAACATGGAGAAACTGAGACTTTGCATTTGCAATTTTTAAATTGATACAACACCCTTGATTTGTAGTTTGTACTAAATCTTTTGTTTTATACAAAGGTATAATCATATACTTGATGGTGCCTCAATTTTATATCAGTATATCAGTGATATCTTTATTCGCATCTATTGCATTTGCTTTTCACTTCTACATAATTTCTTTTCCCTGAGAAACGAGCAAAAAGTTGACCTTAAAAGGGTCATATGATGCTGCTAAAAAGAACATTATTTGGTGTAATGAAATGTGTTTATGCGGTTTAAGGTTAAAAAAAACAGTATTTTCCACATACTGTACATTACTGATTCTCCTCTATGCCCCACCTTTCTGAAACGCGTCGATTTTTACAAAGCTCATCGGTCTGAAAAAGCGAGGTGTGCTCTAATTGGCCAGCTATCCAGTGCATTGTGATTGGCCAAATTCCTCAAACGTGTGACTGAAATGTTACGTACCTTACCATATTGTGATGCCTGCGGCAACCACATGTGACGACCCCGGGCTGGACTCCGCTTCGTCCACAGTGAAAGCCGATCCGGCGATCGACAGCACGAAGTTGAAGTATTTCCTCAGCAACCAGCACAGATCAGCTCCAGGCATGACGAAGTGAGATCATTCTTCTCTTTTGGAAGGCCAAACAAAAGTAGTTTAGCTTTCACAATGAAACACACAACGTCTTCACGACATGGCGGCGGTGGCAACAATACTACAGCGAGAATAAAAGTTACACCTTCTTTCCTTGCGTGAAGATGTGGGAAGAGTTGCATAACGCCGCCCAAATAGTGACGTAGCTATGATTTGGATTGAGACTTTAGTCTTTGCAACTTACAGATCTTCTTTTATGCACCAAGAGCTGTAACACTCCAAAGAGAAGGAAAAATTTAAATCACATCATATAACCCCTTTGTTTCTATGCTTTAAATGTACTTTAAGGGCTTTTAGTGACGTGAAATGTGACTGTGGCCAGTATGGTGACCCATAAGCGAATTACGTGCTCGCTTTACCATCCAAAGTGCACAACACACACAGCAGTGAACACACACAAAACGTGAACACACACCCGGAGCAGTGGGAAGCCATTTATGCTGCGGCGCCCGGGGGGCAGTTGGGGGTTCGGTGCCTTGCTCAAGGGCAACTTGTCGTGGTATTGAAGGTGGGAGAGAACGCTGTACATTCACTCCCCACCTACAATCCCTGGCGGTACGAGACTTGAACCCACAACCTTTGGGTTATGAGTCCGACTCTCTAACCATTGGCCACGACTTCCCACCAGGGACACTGATAGGATCAGGAGGATCAGGATGCATAGGCTGCAGAGGAGTAGGATTGCATAGGATCAGGAACCTAAATGTGCTGCAGAGGTTGGACCTGAACCAGCAATTCCCATGAGCGAGAATGGATGTGGTCTGGTTCAACACGCTACTCATGAATGGGAGTAGCGTTGCCACGATGCCTGAAATAAAAAAACATGCCTGTCAAAGAAGCCCTAAAATATATGACCCACAAAGCTGCTTAGACACACACAACAAACACCTGGTTGCTATCTTGTGGGGACTCTATAGTAGGTGTAATGCTTTTTTACTGTAAAAATGCTAGATATCGCCCTCACACGAAATACCACCCTAAACCACCCCTTCGAGAATTTCTCTGTAAAAATATATAATAATAAATATAAATATAATAATATATAATCCAACCATCCCTGTGACAGACTTAAGTTGCACTTTCCATGATCTGTCAGAGGAGCATCTTGGCGGCTTCTGCCTGGCCAATGTTAACACCTTGTTCTAACCAGTCGTGACTCGATAAGATTCCAGTGACAAGCAATTTGGTTGTCCATACCAGACATGACACAACACCGCGATGCGAGAGAATCACTCAAATATCACAACCGTCGACACAACTGTTGATTGTAATTATCAACAGGGTTTCTAAGATGGTGGAGGGTTAACTTGAATTCGAAGCACTATCAGCTAAATAGCACTGAATATCACAATAGTTATAAACAATAAATGTTAAAGTCTCAGTGGATGGTTATAGCAATCTACGTTGCCGCACTACTGATAGTCAAGACGTGAGACGTGCGGTTCCATAAGCAAGCTTTATTTAAAGCAGAGGAGGTCAGAAACACAGGCAGGGTCAAAACAGTGGCAAACAGGTATATGGCAGGCAAGACACAAGAATAATCCTAGGGCTAGCGAAGGTCCATGAACGGCGAACAGAATCAAAAGGGGCAAGACTAAAGGGATAAATCCAGGGGAAAACAGGCGAAAGATCAAAACTGGAGAAAACAGACAAGGCAAGGCAAAACTGGGCTAGGAGGCTAACAGGGCTCTGTAGTGTAGCTATCAACTGATAAGCACTAAACAATACTCGGCAGAGGGAAGGGATCAGAGTGAGTGTTAAATAGTGAGGGAGTGATATGAAACAGCTGGGTGCAATCAATGCTGTGAATGATGGGATATGTAGTCCGGGATGATATGCAACAGTGTGAGTGCAAGAGTCAATGAAAATGGGAAGGGTGACCTCTGATGGCTAGCAGACGGAAGTTCATGGACCGGATTCGTGACAACTAGGTTCTCACCAAATAAAAGTGAGCGTTTCGTTGGTGTGACGCAGAGAAAATTTGACTGTATACATTTGGATCATGCCAATTATATTAATTAGAGAACTACGCCAGAAGCCATACTGTTGCCTTGAAATTCATAATCGTTACTGATTTCACAAAATGCCTGCAACAATATGATGAAAAACTGTCTGTCAATAATTATTTTTAATTAATCTATTATTGTTGTCAAATAAATATAATTAATACTAATTAAACATAAAGTCATTTTATTTAAAAATTATATTTAGAGAATCGATGGTTGTAAAAAAACACTTGGGCCCCCCAATCCCAATTCTATTTTATACCCCTTCCCCTACCCCTCCGCCTACCCCTTCCCTCTGTCCCTTGAAACAGAGTGTCAAGGGGCAGGGGTGAAAATATTCCCCTGAAAATTGGGACACCACTACTATACCGTCACACATCATCATACGTTGTCTAGGTCCTACAATAAACACACCTATACTGGCGTGCTGGTGTGTGCATTAGAGCCTTACGTTTCTCTATAATGCGCTGGCTTACTGAGACCACACAACACACACAACACACACACAAACACACACACACCTATACGGAGATCGCGCAGCTCACACAGCCCGGAGCAAAGAAACTTGTCAACGCTGCCCCACGACTTAACTGCCCCACGATTAATTAGAGTTTAAATACTGAATTGCTACATTATATTTTCCAGCAACGAGAGGATAAAATCGCTGTTTTTGAAGTAAACTCACTCATTATAAAGAGAGACGCACAGACGCGCATACATACAACTTTCATCTCTCTCTCAAATTGACAATAGGTATTTGAGAAAAAGGTTTAGCGATTTATAATTATTGGGGGGTACTAGCCCTCCTCAATATCTATGGTGGTTATCGCCCTGATCAGACATGAAAATATGTTGTGGCACTATTGTGCAGTCTGTAATGATATGATGTTAGCAAATTTTAGCGATTTTTGCAAACATTTCTTTGAAGAACATGACCGTAAATATGAACACACGATTGAATGTAACAAAACAAATGATTACTTTTCATTAAAATCTTTAATAATGCCAATAATGCTTACATTTATGTGTCTTTTTGTTCGCTCTGGCAGCCATGTAGCCGCTGAAGCCGGTTTATGCTGAGATAATCCATACCCCTTCGCTTGAAGTGTGGTCCCAAAAAATCTTAGTTTGAAGGGCTGTCTGGCCCTTCCCCTTAGCTCTACCCCTCCAACCAAAAGAGAATCGAGACACGAGGAAAGGGGAAGGGCTAAGGGGTAGAAATGGGATTGGGCCTTGGTCATCAGCACTAACAGTTGTTCAGGTTGTAAAGTCTTTGAGTTCTCCTGCTCTTACTTGCTTTCCACTCTCAAACATGAACGTGTTCTAAAACAGTCTTCATTTCATTTCACCTTTTCTTCTCATAAATCCAGTAATTATTCCTTCAAATGCAAACAAGTAAATTAAACCTGATTCTGACATCATGTGCAATCAAACTGTTTACTGTTGCCTGAAATGTATAATTCACATTTAATGAGAGTTATTTGAACAAATATTACAGAAATTTTGACTTGGTATCTTCATCAAAATTATACTCGCTCACAGAGCAACTTGGTGTGCGATTCTGTGTATTTGTGACTTTTATCGGTAGTCTGATCTTTGCATAACACACTGTAAATAGGTCAGGTTAGACTGACCTGCTCGTACTCGCCTACTCCACCCACAGAAAATGAATGCCAACACAAATAGACCAATCTCTTAGGCTTGAGCTAATCCTGTACACACACACACATGCACACATACACAAACATATAATGATTATAACCGAAGTACACACCCATCAAATATCCAATACCAAACCCCATTAAACAAAATAACAAAATACAACAGATCCACGCACTCACAGAGTCTGGTTGTGTTGGTATTAATTTGCAGTGGGTGAAGTAAACCGTGTGTGTGTGTTTGATTCAGAAAATTCATTACTTCCTTCAACAGCTGATGTCAGGCTGACTTCAGAGAAATGTCCTCTGATTACTTTCCTTAGAGCTTTCATAGCTTATTTTAGGGTGGAGGATGTCTACCAAATTGGCTTCAGATGATGTCTACAGTGAATGAATGAATGAATGAATGAATGAATGAATGAATGAGGCATTTATATAGCGCATTTACTGTACATTGCTGTATACCCAAAGCGCTTTACAATCATGAGGGGGGTCTCTCCTCAACCACCATGAGTGTGCAGCATCCACTTGGATGATGGGACGGCAGCCACAGTACCGTTACCAGTGCACTCACCACACACCAGCTATACAGGTGGAGAGGGAGTGGTAGAGCCAATTCAATGAATGGGAATTATAAGGAGGCAGTGATTGATAAGGGCCAGTGAAGGGAATTTGGCCAGGACACCGGGGTGACACCCCTACTCTTTACGAGAAGTGCCATGAGATTTTTTGTGACCACAGAGAGCCAGGACCTCGGTTTAACGTCTCATCCGAAAGACGGTGCTTTTTACAGTATAGTGTCCCCATCACTAACATCTCTTCCAGCAGCAACCTAGTATTCCCAGGAGGTCTCCCATCCAGGTACTAACCAGGCTCAACCCTGCTTAGCTTCAGTGGGCAACCAGTCTTGGGCTGCAGGGTGATATGGCTGTGGCAGTGAAACTGCAATGGATGATGACAACGGGGTGGGGTTTAGGGGTGTGCTCGAAGCATGAATCTGCATTCAGAAAGGCACGGAAAACAAATAACGCATTCTACAGAGCCACTAAATGGGTTAGCCGCTTGCTCGCGGTAGCCCGTTACATTCCAGTACATAAAATTTCCCAATGCTGGCTCAATATTGTGATGTCTGTCAGCCATCAGCGATGGATGATGGCATCGTCTGTCAGCCCAACCCTAGTTCATACACACAGGCTCTGAAGCCTCGCTGGCCACTGCACTTGCGCCGTCCTGAGCCAACGTGGAATGTTTTATATAGTTGTGAAGCTTCTGAATAGACTTGGACATAAACAGGTTCACTTTAATTTTGCTTCAGTTGAAAGTGCTGAGAAGTCACAGAATGTCCAGAAGAATAGTTCTAAAACAAAGTGTGTTTACATGCAAACAATGTAATGTCTTCTGTGCCTGTGGTATAGCATCTTTATTTTGAGCTCAAATGCAAGGAAATACTCTTGAAAGAATAGGAAATACTCACAGCAGGATACACCCTCCACCCTTACAGTTGCAAAAAGCATGTCTTAAATAATAGAGCATTAAGCAATCACTACCACTAGCACAGCATAGGATACATTAATATATTTGGATGGGGCCTAATGGTTAAGGATGTGGGCTACTAACTCAAAGGCTGCTGATTCAATACCCAGTAGGATTCACCCAGGAGAGTTACCAAGATCACAGTTCGACTCTGCAGGTCCTCTAGAGTTCACTAGCGTGAATAACTAATGTCAATTAAGATATTGCTGCAAACAATTTGTAAAATGACCCAACTGAGAGAACATGCGATACATAATCATCACAGGAAGCTCTCTTAGTAGGGACAACAGTGTTGGGTCCGAGTCCACCTTGTCGATGTTTATTAACGTCTTTTTATATTAATTTTATGTTGCGTCACGCCGGATCGGTTTCCGACGTTGTCGTGATTTGATCTGAATGGAAACAGCGTATCCGTACGACGCAGCTGACACAGAACAGCATACGTTGTTTACATCCAGCGGATATTCTCCAAAATGGCACCAGGGTGATGCGGAGGAGGCGAATTGTTGACTCCAAAATGGCACCAGGGTGATGCGGAGGAGACGAAATGTTGAATAAAGTTAATTTATAATAATAATAATAATAAAGTAATCTGCGCTCTAGTAGTTTTATTAATTTCTGCATACCTAAAGTCTGTACGTCCTTTGGTCGTTGCTCTTTTCAGTATTCTGTTGCATATGATTGGAATCATCTGCAACAGACTTTAAAGCTTAGTTAATTTATCTCGCTCTCTTCCTTTAAAAATTTAATTCAGTCAATAGTACAAGACCATTGTACTTGTTTTTAGTTATCTGTTTTTATATGTTATTGTTTAAAATTGTGTTATTTGTAATTTTATGTTTTTTATTGTATGGTACCTGCTTTTTATGCTGCCTCTTGGCCAGGTCGTCATTGTAAATGAGAAATGGTTCTCAACTGACTTACCTGGTTAAATAAAGGTTAAGTAAATTTTTTTTCTTTTGTGCACAAAAAGTATTCTCGTAGCTCGTAAAATTATGGTTGAACCACTAATGTCACATGGACTATTTTAACAATGCCCTTGCTACGTTTCTGGACGTGGGAACATTTCAGCTGCGTTGCTATCTATGCAGGGTCAGACAGCTCTCAGATTCCATCAAAAATATCTTAATTTGTGTTCCGAAGATGAACAAAGATCTTACGGATTTGAAACGACATGAGGGTGAGTAATTAATGACAGAATTTTCATTTTTGGGTGAACTAACCCTTTAAGACTACTAAATAGTAATATATTTCTGACACAGTTTCTTCACATTAAACTAAACTTTTATTTTGACGTGTTGCCGTGAGGGAACTTGCAGCTGCAGTGTATTGACTATGAAGGCAGGTTTTTCAAATTAAAATGGTTAAATGCTAAGAAGTGAATCTCGAGCAGTGGAGATGATAGTCGTGTATTATATTCATCATAAGTGAGGACAACAGGGCTGAAAACACCACGAGCGTAGTCCGGCTTTATTGTGTGTCGTAAACAAAAGTGGTAGTGTATTCCCGCCATTCATCGTTCATTGTGGAAATCATGCGCCTTACAAGGACGTTTCAATACGCCACAGGATTTGTAATATTAATATAGCATTTCACCTGAGCATGGCATATCACGCATATTGCTTTGTTCTTGTTAACAGTATCAATGCTATAAGCACTGAATTGAATGACAGGCTTTCTGTTGTAACATAGTGCAAGGTAAATAAGGGTGACATCTTGTGGAGAAGACTAATGATAAGATTCACATTAATCGAGAAGGGTATAACTGCAGCCTGGAGATCTCCAAATGGGGGAGGGAGCTCCAAAATAGGGTGTGGCTTCCTCCCATTGACAGACAGGCACATGACACGCATGCGCAATTTTTCTCCCAATCCACTTCAGCGCAAACTCCGCCCCACAGCTGATTCTAAATTTTTTATTGGTTGTGTCAATTAAAGTTTTGATTTCCTACATTATGCTACAAAAATGCTAACCCCTAAACCTACCCTAAACCAGTGAAATGGATGCCCGGCGGGAGGGGACTGCGGCTGAATAGCGGGGTAAAGAAGGTGCAGTTCTGGAGATAAGCAGTTAATAAGATTATGCAATATGAGATTGCCGAGCCGGGCTGTTCCGTAACTCCCCAACCGGACAATGGCACCTTTTTAGTTACACCCAGCGTCACTACCCCCTCCTACCCTGCGAATTTCGAGCCCCAGGACGCCCCTGTTGTTTAGAACAAAGCGATAGAGTCTTTCCCCTGCGCTGGGACGGCTCACAGGGGAGCTTGTGGGTGATTCCCATTTATATCATGAAGCAGAGGTTAAAACTCCGGTCCGAACACCACTGGCCATGAGCTTTGGGCTCTGCTCTCACGGAGAATATTTATTTATATAGCATATTTTATTTTAGATCAACTAGAAACAATGTTTAATTTATAAACTTTTATTTAGAAATGTAAGTCAATAACAATTGGCTGAAGCCAGAGCCAATGGTGAAGAGGCCCCGCCCCATCTTAGAGGTTCTGTCCACTTTTGGAGTTCACGCCCCATTTTGGAGATCTCCAGTCGGCAGTTATACCTACTTGGAGAAATCAGATCTTGTGTTAAATATTTGCTGAAATAAATACCGGAAAACATCAATTCGCGGCTTTTGAGAATCGATATCAAATCGACGTAATTTTAAAAAACGATTAATCGAAAAATAGATTTTCTTTTGCCCAGCCCTAATAAAGTCATTTTCACACGTCACACATAACATACACATATCACTGATAACCGATAACACTGAAATTGAACTGTCTGTAGTGAAACGGTGCTGAATTGTAGTGAATGTGACCAAATAGATGAAAATAAAACTAACAAAATAAAATCACACAGGTACAGCGCCATCTCAGTGCTTACATGCCTCACAAATGACAACTACAGGTTTGTGCTACTTGCAAACTTAATTTGCCATTTCTTTTCTATAGTATTTTGTCATTAATTAATGTTGCCTTTAGTTTAGTAAATAATTTATAACTTCTAATCTTATAGATTAAGATTAATCTTATTATCCCCTTTTAGACTTGCTCTCTATTAATTTACTAACTGCTTGTGTTCTTAAAAAAACACTAACTTCTCTAATCTTTTTGTATTCTATCTGTTTTATTTTCATTTTTTAATTATTATACAATTAACAACAGCAAAAAAGGTCTCTAATACACTTCTCTATCTATCGTTTTGTTATATTTAAAAAACACAACAAAAAAAAACCCTTGCTACGTGTACTGGTTAAAGCTAACTGGACTTGTTATCGCACTTTGCATACTTCATTGCTCTCTTGTTGATTTGTGTTTCCCTGTCCTCATTTGAGCGCTTTGGATAAAGTACCCCAACTCTGCCTTGAGAGGTTTGGCATGACATGCAGCGACAACGTCTCAGTCTCTGTCCGGTGTGGGTAAAATAATTGTAATGCTGATGTCATAATCTAGCGGACACTCCATCTAGAAATTGTGACAGCTGAAGGTGCGGTGCAATTCATATTTCTTTTTTAAATAACTTACAAAGTAATTTGAAAACTTTCTGTGTGACGTAATTTAACAAACAGCATGAATGAATCACCGCGCACGCTCTCTCTTTCTCTCAAAATGCGCAAAAGGCTTCAAAATCACCACATCGTGTCTGTCTATAAGCGAGCTGCACAGTTTACAGGAATTGTCACTTGCACAATTGAGTCAGTGTCGCATTGTCACTAAAGTTTATAATTAGCATTTTTTTAAGTCTTGCCAGTGTTTAAACCATTCAGCACTCATGCGCTCTCCTTGAGGACGATGTGCTCATGCACACAATGTCAAACAAAATGGGAAAAAAGGGAAAAGAATCCCCCCCACAAGAGGCACTTTAAAGGGGAATTCTCCCCCATTTTCAAAAATGAAATTCAGGCCCTGAATGAATGTCTATACAAATCCTGACTGGAGTATCACTATAAATAATTCCACATGTTAAAAAGAAGGCTTCAAAAAGATCGGTATAGGTGACCGTATTGGCTAGATACTACTTCTTGTGATCGACCATCGGTGACCGGCTCCAAAAATCCTGATCAGAGCAACCTTAATTGAACATATCAATATACTTTGCTTTATTCTTAAGCTACACATGACTTGGCCTCTCACAACCCTTTACAAGGGCAGTACTTCCCAAAAGTATTGTAACCCTAAGTAGATTGTAGAAACCATTGAAAACTTTTACTTGCGATGCTTTTGGGAAACACAGTCCAGGTCAATCAAACAGACAACAGAAGAAGCAAATGACAGCCTCAATGTTAACTCCATGTTATGAAAAAATTTCACAACGCCACAAAGATGTTAATCTGCACCACAGGCACAGAAGTGTCTTTTTCAGAAGCTGTTCTTGTATCTGCCAATCTTGATTAAGAGTCTAAGCTCACAGAGTTTCTCAGTTTCACAAAGTTTCACTCAACTAATTTCTACTCCTTTTAAGGTAAGAAATAATACTTTCTTCTTGACAAAATACTATCTTCTTTTGCTATGGATTTCAACTGAATTTAGGAATTTCATTTTTTGCTACAATTTGTTGTGAATGTAAGGTTCTTTTCATTGGTCAGCAATCTCTTTGAACAGGCAGGTCCAAAGATCTCTTCATTTGAATTTCCCCAATCCTTGATATATGTATTTATTTATTTTAAATCAGTACAGTCTTACTGAGAACAGTGGGAAGCTATTGTTTTATAAGCTTTCCCAAAGGAAGGATGAGCTTCACATTTTCAATGTGATGCTTAACTGGTTAACATTAAATTGATGCATCTCATAGACTTGCAGAAACCTGTTAAAATCGATGAAGACAATATGTGCCAAATTTAAATCAGTATTTGAATGAAAGGTTAGCAGAAACCATATAGGCCACTAAATTTGACATAACTCCAATATTTGATTTCTTTCTTTTGTTCAAGCAGTGTTACAGCTCTAGTCTGCTACAACAGATTCAGATTCAAGCCATTTCAATAAATATTGCTGTTTTGACATTCATCGAGCAAAATTATTATAAGTCAATCCCAGTTATTGTAAGAAATAAAAACAATCAAAAATATTTTCTTTAAAATAATGCAAAATAAAAGCTACTGCAATCCATCAACAATGTATATAGAAATTTATTTATTCATGTCTCAACTATATATATAAATATGTCTAAAATTTTGAGTCTCATATAAACTGACAAGTGGACAAAGCAGCTAATATAACATTTGGTTTGACCTGAGCAGAACAGTCAACATTTTCAAATATTAGATTTTTTTTCTTTTTACCATTTGTTTAAAAAGATAAAGGAATTACGGTCATCACTTTTAAAGCATTTTTTAAAACCCTATTTTGTACTTTATTCATAGAAAGTGCCATGCAACTAATCTATGATCAGCAAATCGATCTGACCTACAAGGTACAAGCCTGCGTCAAGCTGCTATGAATATCAATAGTAATGTTGGTAACTGGCTTTAAACTTAAAGCTTACATGTGATTTCAAATGTTAATTTTTTACTGATTTTACTCTTAGCTGACATAATATACCCAATCAGAAAGTGACTCCTCACACTAAAGAAGAAGGGGTAAAAGAGGGGAAAACACCATGGGGCAGAGATACGTCAAAAGAGAGTGGCAGATGGTTTAGAAATACTGAAAAGAAATCCAGACCCAGAAGGAAAGGTGATATAGTAGCAGACATTGCCTGCGTAAACAACCCTGAACACCAGCAGCACTTTTGTGCACCGATTGCAAGATCCTTCCAGAATGTCTTTTAAAGAAGCATGTAAAGCACGCTTAATAAAGGCTGTGACTATATTGGGCAAATTGTTCCAGGTGTGATGTTGAATGTGTCCCTTATTATGTTTGATAAAAACATGAAGTACTTTGTAAATATTCCATACAGTCCAAAAAGGTGAACATGGACATTTGGATGCTAAATTGTTGCTTTCAGGCTGGAAGCTAAAAAATGAGTAGTAGCTCTACATATTTTCATGTACCTGGTTTGCAGGGTAACCGTATGTAATGAGTCTGAACTTTTCATTACCAAACCTCTTTTTCCACGTTTCTAATCCATCTTCCACTCTCTCTTACTGCATCTCTCTCCCATGGTGTTTTACCCTCTTTTTCCCTTCCTTCTTTTCTCCTGTATGCCCAATGACTTTCATCACATATTCAATTTTCACCCAGACCCCTGACGATCTTACAGAGGAGCAGAGGACCGTGTGACAGTGTGTATGCGTGCGTGTGTGTGTCAGTGAGACAGTAGTGTGAGAGGTGTTGAGATGCTGTTAATATGGCCTCCAGCTGCCAGAGAGGGTCTAGAGGGGCAAAAGTGCCATAATTCTATAATGTACTGATAACACTCTTTCTCCTCTCTTTTCTCTATTCAAAGAGAGACAGCTCTCCTAATCCTTCCCATCCTGTCATTTTTTTCTTTCAGTTCCTTTGGAAATACCTCACATCTCTTACATTTTCTGCCAAACTTTATAGTCTCTCTCACACACTCTATCTCAGTTCTATCTCGTATTCCTGTAATTTAGACGCTGATGGAAGTTGTTACAGATTTGACTGATTATAGAATAATACATGCTCTTGTTCCGTCTCCTGTTCAGCATGTGCTCAATAATAACTTCAGATGGGTGCATTCAGAGTCGGTGTCCAATTGAAACTGGATCTCTCCTCCTCATTTAGATCCCTCACTGTGCCGCCACCTCCTCTGCACTCAAAGAATACAACCTCAGTGCACTGTAATGCTGCCCTATATCAGCAGCCTAAGAAATACAATAATTGCAGGTCATTGTCCCCAAGTCAAGAAGTGCACCTGTCTGCTCAGGAACTTACTACTTAATTAACTGAAAGCCATGCATTACTTCAGAATACAGCACACCTGAGGTATAATTTGGACAAGCTCTTCTCGGATTATTATTCCAATTTTTATGTAATTGCATCTAGTATGAACAAGCCTACATCGTAAAACTCTGGTTTTATAACACATATCCCAGTGGATGTTCTAGATAAATAATAGCAATTATACATAATTTATCAAGGTCAAGGTGATGTTGTCTATAGTTGCATGGAAAAAACAGCAAAGTTATGTCACGGAAACCCTCAACTTCATTTTGACCTTTTTGTACTTTCCTGACTACATGAAATGTATTTAATGCTATTGAATTCTGCTGCAAAACAAAATTACCTGACTGGCAAAGAACTGTATTTTGCACCGCTTATAGAGCTAGAAATTATATAACTAAAAAAAAAACAAAAACTGTACATATATTGGTAATAATAAGAAATCTTTCTTAAGTACCAAATCATTAATCAACATGAAAAAAAAAAATCACCCCCAAACTTTTGAATGGCAGTGTTTACATATGCACACAGTTGTGGTCACACATTTACATGCACCTTGCAGAATCTGCAAAATGCATGCTGTTTTCCATGTAGTGTGAATAAGTGATTTCATATAATAGATGTGTAGTTCAAAACACAAATAATATCTGAATTTACAAATACGACTTAGTTCAAAAGTTTACGGCCTGGTTTCACAGACAGGGCTTAGACTAAGCCAGGATATGGCCATAGTTCAATTAGGACATTTAAGTAATTTTTATAAACATGCCTTAGAAAAAAAACATTACTGGTGTGCATCTTGAAAAAAAAAAACAAGGGCACTGACATTTTAACATCAATCAGTGCAAATTTCTTTTAGTTGAAACAGGTCAGACTTACTTTTTTGTCTGGGACTAAGCTTAAGTATCGTCTGTGAATACGATATGTATACATATGTTTGATTCTTAATACTGTGCGTCCTCACCTGGATGATCAACAACTGTTTTATTATTTTGGGATATCTGTTCATGAGTTTCTTTTAAAATGCCCACTGTTCTTCAGAAAACTCCTCCAGGTACCACACATTCTTTGGCTTTCCAGCATCTTCTGCATATTTGAACCCTTTTCATCGGTGTATGATTTTAAGATCTATATTTTCACACTTTTATTTAAACATCTCATTCATTTAGTACTGCTCTTTGGGAAGCTTCATAAAACATAATCTGCAGAAGACTAAATAAATACAGTTTACTTCGATCATCCAATGTTTTGCCCTCTTGAGTATCAATCAAGTTGTCATTTTAAAGTTATAATTTGTACTCAAGCAGTACTAAAGAAATATTCTTTGAATTACAGTTTAATTAGTCTATTAATTGTGGGTTGGAGTTGGAGTTAATTTAATCCATTCAAGAATGAGACAGAAAAACTAAAAGAGAATCAGTGATCACAATCAAGCTGATTGGAACTCATTACCCAGTGACCTACTGTATACAGTCTCAAACTAAAAAAAAAGTTATAAAACAAACTTTGAAAAAGTCCTAATGAAATTAAATTGCCTATTCTTCAGAATAATCTACAGCATCTGCTCTTAAAAAATGAAATATGATTTAATGAAGAATAAGTATGCTGTAATTTAATTGATAAAAGTAGCATGCAATAAACTATGCTTCGTTTACTTCTGTTCCATTAGCTATTGGTGTGAAAATGTATTCAGTTAGGGAAAGCCGTTGGAGAGATGAGAGATGGGGGGGGCGGGGGCCTCTGGTGGGAGAGGAAGACCCATAGACTATATAAAAACATGGACGAAGTGTCCGTGACGTCACCCATAGGTTTCTGAAGAACGTTTTTGAAGCTCAAAGTGGGCGGAGCCAGCCGTCGCCATCTTGGCATCGCGTCACACCGCATCACTCCCAGATAATCGAAAATGGGCAAAGAGGCGGGAGCTGGTTGCTGAAACCACGCCCACCTAGCTCGACGGCAGTGACAGCAGCAGCAATCCACCTGTCACTCAAGTGGCCACGCCCTTAATTATGCAGAACTTTAAGGCTTAGTATAATTTAAACGGATGAGTTATAAAAAAAATTCACCCCCCTCACAGTTGTCATGAAGGGCACTTTTTGTACCAGGCTGTAAACATATTTTTTCTGCTGTAAAGTTGGGCATTTTAACATGGGGAGTCAGCCTCTAGCGGCCAGTCGATGAATTGCAGTTTCAGTCACTTCCGTTTTGGTTTCAGGAGAGAGACCGGAAGGTTGCCGCTTGGGAAGACCTTAAGAGAGGGAGACCTCTTAATGTAGACCAGAGAGATAAACCCTTAATTATTTATCAATAATTCATCAGTGAGTGTCCTAGAGGAAGAGATCATGGAGAAATGCAAAGCTGACTGCACTACTTCAGTAAAGAAGTTCCCCACAGATGATCTGAAGCATGCATTCTCTCTTTCTCTCTCAAAGCAGTCTTTAAAATGGCTCAGCTGCCATAGAGCTGCATTACCATGACAACTCAATTTATCTAAAGATTCAAAGCTTCATATACAAACAAGGTCCAAAATCAGTACTTTCCGATTGCCATATCCTTGTAAACATTGGTTTTGGTGAGCTACTCTTCAGCTGGCAGGCAACTTTATTAGGAGCGTCAATGTAACACGTGGTTTAAGCGGAAAAGTCTAAGAATGATTGCCTGACTCATGCTGATGGAAGCCACAGGAGCGATTTAAACCAAAAAAATACAATCCATGTCCAAATTAATCTTTTGCAACTTGTGCATCCTGAGTGGAAAATGTATCTTCTGACATTTGCCTGGAACTGCATGTGGTAGGATACACAGGATATTTCTCATATTAATTCACCCAAAAGAGAAAATTCTGAATGAATTTCTTTCTTCTGCTGAACTCAAAAGAAGATATTTGAAGAACAGTTTCTGGTCCCCATTGACTTCAATGGCATTTTTTCTTCCCATACTATGGAAGTCCAAGACCAGCAACTGCTTGGTTACCCACATTCTTCAAAATATCATCTTTTATGTTCAACAGAAACTCATATAACAAATCCATACAGGTTTGGAACAACTTGAGGGTGAGTAAATGATCATCACGAGTCATTTGCATTGTCTGTCAATAACACGCAAAACTGCTTAATAACTCTCTTGTAATAGGGACAAAAATGTTTCATGGCCTTTTTTATAGTAATTTTTCTCAATTCACTCACAAATGGCAGGTGCTGTGAAAAGTTCATTTTGGTCCTTTATACAAATATCTGCCACGGTGAGGACTTTTACGGTTGATCAATACCAAAAGCTTCAAATGTAAATTATCTTAGAAATTTCCTTTCTGTATAAGTTATAACAGTGATTTATGTAATTTAAACCATCTGTCATATCACATAAAATAAACCTTTATGTATTACCAAATGACCAGGACCAGTGGAATTTGTTTCCATAACTTAAAGGGACAACCTAGGGTTAGATAGCTTGCCCCTTGCAGTGATTGAGCCAGCAAACCTCTCATCACTATGCCTGGGCTGTAAAGGAATAGTTCACCCAACAATGTCATTATTGAAATGTAAGTCCATCTTCTCTGCTGATGTTATTTGAGGTCATTTTGTGAACAAATTATTCTTTTGAGTCAGTTTTCCATGATTGATCTGAGTGACTGTGAGGTTCACAAATCAAATTGAATGATTCTTTCACAAATTTGACTGATTCAGTTCACTACTGGATGATTCACAGCAGTTCTCTACCCACTGGAGAGAGAAGAATAGTGATTTAAAGTTTTGGCCTGTTCCTCACACAAAGCACACAGAAAGTATCGTATGCCTTCAAATGACCTGGACAAAAGTGCAATACTTTATTTCAGTTGTCATAATGAACTGTAAAAAGACTGAAGAAACAGTGAACTGACAGTAAAGTAATGACAGGAGCGAGGATTCTTAAACTTTTTCTTGTTCCACAGAAGAAAAGGAAAATTATAAAGAGTCAGACCCAAAGTTATTTTAGTATAATTTAGATTACTACAGTTTTTATTAATAATGTTTTTGGTAAGGTTTTAGTGATTTTTGTCATTTTTACTTTTTAAAATGTCTATATGTTTTTATTCATTTTTATTTAAGTTTTAATTTGAGTTATTTTAGTACAACAAGTTAAACTAAATTAAAATCATTCACTGGTAAAACTTCTGAATAAAATAAGTAACATTTTTTATATTAAATTATTTTAAAGGGGTCATATAGCGATTCAATTTTCCTTCTCTTTGGAGGTTACGTATGTGACAATAAAGACGATCTAGTACAGTTCAAAAGACAAAAGTCTCAAAGCCAAAGACATATGCTTTTAAAAGGTAAGACGTCAGCCAAATATATACGTCACGAGGTGGGAAGATTTGCATAACGCCGCCCAAATGTTCACGCAAAGAAAGAAGGCGTAACTTTTATTCTCGCTGTAGTATTGTTGTCGCCGCTGCCATGTCGTGAAGACGCTGTGTGCTTCGTTGTGAAAGCGAAACTACTTTGTTTGGCCTTCCAAAAGAGGACGATATCTGCTTCGTCATGCCCAGAGCTGATCTGTGCTGGTCACTGAGGAAATACAACAACTTCGCTGTGGATCACCGGATCGGCTTTCAACATGGCGAAGCGGAGTCCAGCCCTGGGTCGTCACATGTGGCTGCCACAAGCCCACCGGCCTCTGCTCACTCAAGCCCTCCAGAACGTTCCTCACTCTAGGTCGCCGGCCTCTGCTCACTCTAGCCCTTCGGCCGTTCCTCACTCTAGCCCCCGGCCTCTGCCCACTCTAGGCCGCTGCCGCTCACTCTAGGCCGCCGTGTGTGACGCTGTGTGTTTCGTTGTGAAAGCGAAACTACTTTGTTTGGCCTTCCAAAAATGGACACGACTAGAAATCAGTGGTTAAGTTGTATTTACAACACTGTTCCAGAACACTCAACCCAAATATTCAGATGTGTGCAGAACATTTTATAGAGGACTGTTTCCTGAACCTGCAGAGTAGACTACAATGCCGGCTGTTCACAGACTGTAAGTACGTTTTTTATATTTAAAGAGTTTTTATATTTTTAGCTTATATATATATCTGTTTATATGTTTTTTGGACAGTGTAGAGTAGGGCTTGTTGTTTGTTCTTTCTCCGATCACAAATGCAGACATAGTTTTATGTTTACGCGGCGCGATGCAACGCAACGCGTAAAAAGACAGTATAAGTCATTATAATCCATAATTATGTCCCCACTGGATGCAACGAATGCCTCATTTATAATGGGGTTTCATGTTTTTGAATCATCATCGCTCCTGCCTCACAGGGCATCATCACAATATGGTAAGGGGCGTAACATTGCCATCACACGCTTGAGGTATTCGGCCAAAAACAACGCACTGGATAGCTGGCCAATCAAACACCTCGCTTTTCAGAACGATGAGCCTTGTAAAAATCGACACGTTTCAGAAAGCGGGGCATAGAGGAGAAACAATAATGTACAGTATGTGGAAAATAATGTGTTTTTTGAACCTTAAACCGCATAAACACATTTCATTACACCAAATAATGTTATTTAGCAAACATCACATGCCCCTTTAATATAAAAAAAATATTTATAATTGTTTTAATATGAAAAATTATATTTATGTTTAATTATCCAAAAAAACTAATCGGTTTTAGTTACCTATAATAAACCCTGTTTGGAATGACACGATGGTGAGTAAATGATGACATTTTTGGGTGAACTATTAGCCACTATATAGCGCATCAGAGTAGAGCACATATGGGAGCACACAAATTACCTCCCAGGGTCATCCCAGCCTCGAAACACTTCCTCAGACGGCAGGATGGACAGTTCTTCCTCCTCAGTTTATCTATGGTGCAGTCATTCCTGCTAGCGCAGAGATACTTCTGCTTCCCTAGAAGAAGAAACAGACGTTTTTCAGAAATTTTAACTTTTGAGTCAGTTGGCAGCCAAAAGTAAAGACCAGTCAAGTCAAGTCACCTTTATTTTTTATAGCGCTTTTAACAATACAGATTGTGACAAAGCAACTGACCAGCATTAATTAGGAAAATAGTGTCAATAATGCAAAAATGACAATAGTAAACACTCATTTTCAGTTAAAGACAGTTCATCATTAATTCAGTGATGTCAACATCCAGCTCAGTTTAAATAATATCTTTGCAATCATGTCAACGATAACGCTGGAAATGAAGTGTCCCCAACTAAGCAAGCCAGAGGCGACAGCGGCAAGGAACCAAAACTCCATCGGTGACAGAATGGAGAAAAAACCTTGGGAGAAACCAGACTCAATCGGGGGGCCAGTTCTCCTCTGACCAGACAACCAGCAGTACGGAAAAATCAATATAAGACGTAATAAAACAGACGATGAATAATATTAACAGCAATTATTATATGATGCAATCAAACTTATAGCAAATGTGGTAGGTTCGGTAAGTTGTTTCAGGGTTGGCATCATCTGAGGTCTTATGAGGGGTTGGCATCATCTCTTCTAAGGTGTTCTGGATCCAGACTGAAGCTTGTGTAAATCCTAGTTACCACGGGATGTAAAGCTCTGTATCTGGATGTAAGAGCTGGATATATAATTTTTACACTCAAATAAAATGTAGATCAGAATAAAAATGGAGAACACACACACACACACGCAGAATGCTCCAATTAGAGGGAGTTGTCAACGTGACAAGCCAGTCGTAGCCCTCACTCTGGACACCTGGGGACAGCCAAATGAAAACTGCAGAGTGAGTTTTGAAAAGAGGTTCCACGGTGTGTGTCTCTGTGTCTTAATCAGGAATACAGAGAAACTGCTGCAGTAACCTACACAACTGCAGTCAGGTCTGACATATAATTACAATGAGATGTCACAGACATCCACTGCCAGACCTACATACAATTACAACAAGATCTGAGAATAAAACAGAAGTAAAATCGAATCAACAGTAAATCAAGCACAAAAGCAACGCAATTCACTTTACCACAAGAATCAAAATTTAACATACTTAATCATTTACAAAAATACTGGGTAACACACCATGACAATCAAATCTGAAGTAATGCCAAACAAATGTACAAACTTTAATCAGATCTTGCAACTAATCTTTTTACAAAGGTGAGGAGTGTTATTTATAAATCTTTCGTCAGCGTCCAGGAAACCTATTTGAAAAGAGCAACTCTTTTCAAGAAAGTGGTGATGCTAAGTTGTGCAAAAAATTGTGTCACCTTTAAACAAATTCAGAAAGACATCTCTAACCTTACAGATCTGTCCGTCTACAATTATTCATAAACAACAATAAGACTGCACCTCTTAGTATATTGTTCCATGTCTCTCTCTGTCTCCATTAATGACTATTGAAATGGTATAATAGTGTGTTATTTCTCTATTTGATTAAACTGAAGTTCATTGTTGGCTGTGGGGCAACAATGAACTTTTAACTCCTCTTAAAGGGATAGTTCACCCAAAAATGAAAATTCTGTCATTAATTACTCACCCTCATGTCGTTCCAAACCCGTAACACCTCCGTTCCTCTTCGGAACACAAATTAAGATATTTTTGATGAATTCTAAGAGCTCTCTGACCCTCCCATAGGCAGCAAGGGTCCTTACACAATCAAGGTCCAGAAACGTAGCAAGGAGATCGGGAAAATAATCCATGTGACATCAGGGGTTCAACCGTTGCAATTTTACGAAGCTAAGAGAACCCTTGGGGCACAAAAAAAAAAAAAAAAAAAAAAAAGACTTTATTCAACAATCCGTCTCCTCCGTGTCACCGTAGCACCATTTTGGAGAGTATCCACTGAACGCAAACAGCGTATGTTGGTCTGTGTCAGCCGCACCACACGGATACACTTTTTTCGTTCAAATCAAAGCGTAAACAACGTAGAAAATGTATCCGCGTGGCGCCGCGACACATCGGATATTCTCCAAAATGGCGCTACGGTGACTCGGAGGAGACGAATTGATGAATAAAGTTGTTATTTTTTTCCTTTTGTGCACAAAAAGTATTCTCGTAGCTTCGTAAAATTACAGTTGAACCCCTGATGTCACATTAATTATTTTACCGATCTCCTTGCTACGTTTCTGGAACTTGATTGTGGTAATTACATTGCTGTCTATGGGGGGTCAGAGAGCTCTCAGAATGCATCAAAAATATCTAATTGTGTTCCGACGATGAACGGAGGTTTTACGTGTTTGGAACGACATGACGGTGAGTAATTAATGACAGAATTTAATTTTGGTGTGGAATACCTTAACCTTGAAAAATTGTTTGTTCCCACAATCTGTGGGTGTTCAAAAGCAAAAAGGGCGATGAGTTTATCAAAGTGTGTATTATATTTTAATTGGAATGAATGAAACTTGGGGCCTTGATTTGTTCTTAGGCTACACCTACTAAATGATCACTTAGGTCTTTCTTACTACGATGTATAGCATATATATATAGTGCATATATTTGTATATCGTGTGTATATTCAGTCTGCCCTCACCACATAGTTTGGCTCATTAAGATCTCGTGTGCAAACCTAACAACACTACCGTCAAAGTTTGGATTTATTTTATTTTTATCACTTTATTGATGTTTGATTTTTTATTTTTTTCTTTGATTTTAAAGTTTTTTTATTGATTTTATTATGCTGCATTATTTGATCAAAAGTTTACAGTTCTGGATTAAAATGAAGAAAAGCAGGATCCACACTCGCTTGTATGCTTCTTAATGATTTTTGGATTTTTTTTTATTTTGCAAAAAGCACAAATGGATCACCAATTGTTTTGGCATTAGGCCTTCCTCTGTGAATTAATCAATAATACTTTCACAAATAGTTCATTTTAAAAGAATTGGGACTACGGATCATCACGTGGGAACTCTCATTACAGGTGCATCTTATCACAAGTGTTAGCAATTTCCAAGCCAATATCCTGCTTTTTTCATTTGAAGTCATTACCCTAAGTGTTGGCTGAATACATTAAAAACTGTAATATGTGATAAAATACACCTTTTATATTTACAATGTTTTAATAATTCCTTGATGGCAAAACTGAATTTTCAGCAGCCATTACTTCAGTATTCAGTGTCACATGATCCTTCAGAAAAATTTTAATATGCTGATTTGGTGGTCAAAAACCATTTCTTATTATTATCCATGTCAAAAACAGTTGTGCTGCTTAATATTTTGGTGTAAACTGTGATCAATGTTTTTATCTAATGAATCCTTGCTGAATAAAAAAAAATAAAATTTTTTTTTTTTTTTTTACCTTTTAAATGATAGAGCAGTGGTTCCCAACCCTGGTCCTGGAGGCACCCCAACACTGCACATTCTGCATGTCTCCTTTCTCTGACACGCCAATTTCAGTTCTTGAAGTCTCTACTAATGAGCTGATGACCTGAATCAGGTGTGTTTGATTAAGGAGACATGCAAAGCGTGCAGTGTTGGGGTGCCTCCAGGACCAGGGTTGGGAACCACTGTGATAGAGAAGTTTATCTAAGGAACACAAACCTACAAACACAAAACGTTTTCTTCATTACCATGGAACACAAGTTTTCCATGACGATATCAAGTAGAATGTCCAGGCTGCTTTTTTCATACATTGGAAATGACCAATGGAACCTGTCCCTGGCCTGGTCCCCACCCACATTTATCATAGGGAACAGAGCATCTTGCACATTCTGCCTAATAACTCTTTTTGTGTTCCATGCAAGAAAAAAGTAATACACGTTTGGAATGGGAATGTGAAAATGAATAGGTGACATGAATAATGCTGAAATCTATTCTTAGGTCACTTTGAGCTAAGCGTTTGGGTCTCACTGCGTTTCCACTGTCGGGCCAAAAGCAAGCGTCCTAAGTGTGTGCCAGGGCCAGTCACGTTTCCACTGTCGCTTCCGGGGCTTGATCGTGCCTCGTCAGGGCTTCCTCGGGGGCTAACGGCCAGGGTTTTTTGGCCCGCCGAAAACCTTGGGCCAAAGTGGTCCAGCTCAGGCTTGAGGAGTGGTTATGAACAAAGGTGGAATTTCTCCACATCTGGAGAGCATCAGCACCACGAATGATTTCATATAGTTAACAGCTAACAGCAACATTAAAGACTTTTAAAATAAATTTAGCACAAAGCTCACTTTTTAACAGCAGCGAGTGTTTGAAATAACCTCTGTTTGAGATGGAAAAATTATAGAAATGGACATTCTTTCTAAATGTGATGTATATGGTGACTACAAATAAACAGAAACAGACAACTGAATATGTATGTCCTCATTCTTTTGTGAAATAACAGTAAATACCACTTTACTTCTGTGTGACTAATTTTCAATCCTGACAAATTAATTAATTATGATCAATGTATCACTTATTATTGTAAAACATTGACGCTTTTGGATTTAAATCTTTAAGTAAACAACAAAAAATGCAAACAAATGGCCGCTTTTATCACATTCGTTTTGTGATCTCGCTATAGTTCCAGATTTATTCTGATAACTTCTCTTTGTTGGTAAAATTATGGGGTTGCATGACGTTGTTCCAAAGAGGCATGTAAAGGGCGTGGCTCGGTGCTCGGAGCTACAGGTCTGAGGCTATTGGCCCTGCCCGGCCCGTTTAAAGCACTAGCTTGCACTGGCCCCACAGTGGAAAAGCAGCTACTGATTACTAATAGTTTATGGCGAGTCTTCACACACCTCACAGCCAAGTCTGTAATTTCTAGGCTTGTAAGTATTAGATATCTATTTCCTTTTGGATTGCACAATAGGGAAAGAATGTGTCCCTAATTTCTGTATACATAATACACAAAGTGTCGGCTACTTGCTCTCTTTTTATTTTCTCTCTTACTGAATTCCTGAATGCCCGTGTGGGATGTGCCAATTGTTGCAATTTTAAGTGATAATTTTAAGTGAAAACAATAAAAGCTGTACTGGACACATGGTCAGAAGTATATTCATTCTATGGCAGCTTTTAATGCAGCTTTAATGACAGTTTATAGCTGCAATTTAAAGTTCTAATTAAAGTGATAAATGTCCTCTTTACATATGGTGAATATATTTAGCCGTTAATGCAATCCGAAGGCAGACTTTTGTTATAATGAGTGTGTTTATGTTACCCTCAGCAGCTCTCTTAAAGAACACTTTGCAACTTCCACAAGTGAGGGCTCCATAGTGACATCCAGATGCTTCGTCTGAGCAGATTAGGCATATCCTTTGTGGAGGAAGGAAAAACTCCATTGGGAAAACGTCACTCCTCCCTCCATCAAACCTAAAAATAAAAACACAGCGTAAACTAATGGCATGACAAAACACTGACATAAATGTTCTGTTCTCTGTTATATCTGCAGAAGAAAACAAATATGCTACAAACATGGAACTTGTCCAAAAATATGAGGTTCATTATCAGTAATTTGAACAGAACATGCATACCAGCTTTTATCCAAACAAACACAGAAATGTAGCAGAAATGGGCGCGCATGTGTGCATTCAGTTGATCGAGCAGAATAAAAATAGTGTAGATTGTAGCTGAATTTCTCTGAAGTTTTACATCGGTTGTCAAGTGTGTGAGGCTGCTAAATTAGAAATGTGCAGGTCCAGCACTCAGTGATAACATTCCCTATGAAAATGCACAATTGAAAGCAGGTGCATGTGCCTGTCTGTGTGTGTCATTGGTTAAATTATGGTGGTAAGTAGAGGTGACATTATCCTAATGCAAGTGCCAGGTCTCTAATGAAGGGTAATAACTGCTTCATTCCTTGAGGAACGGTGGAAAGATTCTGAGTTAAAGAGAGTCATTCAGCATGATTATTCTGTTCTGATGATGGCAGCCAATTCTGTCACCACACGCAGTGAGAAAGGAAAAGTGAACAAAATGACTGCGATTAGGACAAGGGCATATTTCTGATATTTTCTTGGCTGTCAAAAAGAAGTGGTCAAATGTTGTACATTATAATAACTTTTTGTAAAAGAAAGAGTCAAATAAAGAAATAGAGTACTCAGGCAATACATTGTGACAGTCCAGACCTACATAAAAAAAAAAATCTCATTGTCACATTTGTTTTCTATTTTCTCTCTCTGTTTTCAAATAAAGAAATAGAGAACTCAGGCAATACATTGTGACATCCAGACCTACATAAAAAAAAATCTCATTGTCACCTTTGTTTTCTATTTTCTCTCTCTGTTTTCACCTGTTTTTCCCTTACATACACACGGTTGGGTGCTGCTGGTTCATGACATTTCTGAGAGTCTAACGATCTGTGTGCTTGATGACAAACAAAAGATCAACCCGTAGATGAATGGAAAGATGTCCGTCTAATATTAATGGCAGGAAATAAATAAAGTGAAAATGTCCGTTCACTTCAACTTGAAAACATGTCTGCATTGGTATGAGAGACTTATAAAAAAAATACAAACAGTATAAAACTTTGTTGTCCCTTAGTGTTTTTTTCATTAAAAAAATCAAGAAAAGAGGTTTTTAATAATATTTTCTTAATTTACAATTAAATAATGAATAAACAAACATGTGTGGGAACTTTTGTAAATTACAACACTGGAATTTTCCTGATTTCTGTGCCGATTCCAGTTAGCCCTTTATATGGGTAAAATCACTCTAATGCTGTATGGGAGTCCTGGCATTCTCTGGAGGTGTTTTGGTTGTTTCACTTACACTACTGACCTGCCAGCTGTGGCACTTTCCAAAGAAGTTATATCAATCGCAGGGTTTGGGTGTCTCTCACTATCAGCGTTATGGCAGCTATTGCTTTGACCTCATGCAACGCCGTGTTTAAGAAGGTCACTTGGGCTAAAAATACAGTTGCACTGAGGTTCTGAGCCAGAGCAGTCACACCACACACACACTCTCACCTGGGACTCAAATGGTGTTGGTTTGCTCTCACTTACTATTGCCACTGACAAGTTCTTTAGTCTTCCTCATTACTGTAGATTAGACATAACTTAACAACACCCAAATTACATTTTTGAAATACTCATTGAAATACTAAAAGGTGATGCTAACTGTCTAGCTAATTAGCTACTGTAGCTGACGCAAAGGTGAAATCATTTTTAAATATAATGTCCAAATATTTTTATTCATCCACCTATATATGTTACACTTCATGGAAAAACTAATGATGTGATGTTCAGAACATGGTAACTACACAGACCAGGTTTGAAAAAATATAATCTTATGAAATATAATGATATATATTCCTTAAATAACATGTAATCCCTAACAACTTTTCTCATATCATATATATCTGTGATGTTCTGCAAAAGAACAAGCTTTAAAACACTTTTTTTCTTACTGCTGAAAATTAGATCACTTATGGTAAAATCCATTTTCTCTCAGGTACATACAGTGTAAGCTTCACGGTGAATACATCACTCTTGTCAAATGTATCTTGACCCCATATAGTGGTTATTCTGAGAAAATCCCAGGTATTTTGAGCAATAGGATAGATAAAATATATATATAAAATTCATTTACATAAATAGTCTATATAAAATTACAAAATAAAATTTATTTTGTACATTAAAAATCAATTACTTTAGTACTTTCACTCAAGTAAATTGAAGGATTTTCATACTTCTGGAGTATTATTTTATTACACATATCTGTACTCAAGTACTTGATTTGTGTACTTCGTTCAGCACTGCCACTTTCACTGTACCATTGAACCATTCATTGAAATACCTTCTTTTGTGTTCCACAGTAGAGAGAACGGTTTGGAACGACATGAGTTTGAGTAAATGATGACCAAATGTTCATCACATCGATGTCAGTGACAGTGTTGCGATACTGACGAAATGTAGATGTTTAAAGTATTATGATTCTCGGCCTTATCAGCTCTTGTGATCTGAGCTCACATTTTAACAGGGATGTTAATGACGCCTAAATATAACACAGAGAGAGTGTCTGTGTGTGTTATTATTACTGATGAAGGTAGAGACAGGGAGTATGAGGTTAAGACTGAGCGGGGACACGTTGTGTGTGTGTGTTTGTGAAAAGACAACTGCACCACAACCAAGTAGTTGATTGGACACAGAGTACAGACATAACTATAATGACATGAGATGTCAAGGTTACACACAAGGACAAACACGCATAACAAACACTCACATACATTCCCTCTCTTTCACTTCTCTCCCTCCCTTTCTTTTTCTCTCCGTCTCTGTTGCACTAAACATTGGTTACTGTTTTTCTTTCTTTCTTTCTTTTTCTTTCTTTCAGTGACCACAGCTATCCAGCAAGATTTAAGACAAAATTCAGTGAATAATAACTTTCCATTTCTGTTCCATACAAAAATCTATTGTAGACTTCAAAGAATTGAAATCAGTCACCAGGTCCACATAATAACTACATTTATGATGCTTTTATTGTGCTTTTATGTGTTTTTTGGACCTTGACAAAACCTGGTCTCCCTCCACTTTCAATGTACAAGACAAATCAGCTTGGATAATCTACTAATAAAAAAGACATCAGGTAACATCAACTGTTTCATATGGTAACATTTAAATTTATTCAAGGAAATTAAGAAAATTACATGTTATACAAGTATTAAGTTATATACATTTATATGACTGGGTCAGCCTGATTTCATTACATTAAAATGTGCCAAATTAATTTTTAGGTCTTCAGGTATGCATTCATGCTACACGTATGCAGTCCACTGAAGAATGAATATCACACAAAGTGGTGACAGAATATTAATTTTTGGGTGAACCATCTCTTTAAATCAATAATATTCATTAATGTAAACATAGCGGCAGTAGTTGTGCACAAAGTAGGATTAAATTGTGAATGCCATTTAAATTCCAACTAATTCTGTAATTTGAATTCAGAAGTTTGTCAGGACAAACCAACACCAAACAAAACTAAATATAAACTATATAGGGTCTGTCCTGGGATTCATTAATATTTGAGTCCCCCAGAGTTTCTCTCTTTGGTGGTTCACCTAATTGAATTTTTAGAAGCTTTTCACAATACTTTGGTATGCCCATTATTAATGAATACACAAAATTATTAAATTTAATATTTTTTAATAATGTCTTATACTATCTTATAACCAAGCATTTTGTCATGTCCCTGAGGCACTTCACTGAGTTTGTACTTTAACAAAATGTGCACAGTGTCTATAGTTTTTGGCAATAATGTAAGCATTTATTTGTGTTCCTTTCGTGTGAAAAATTTTTTTTCTAAAAAAATGCTAGATATTTTATAAAAAACAGACTTTAAAGTTATGTCCCTCACTCTGAACTCAACCCCGTCACACTAACCATTCTATGCCCATAATAATTTAGTATCCACACATATGAGACATCATTTACCAGAAATGACATCATTCAGGTCTCTTTAATAGTAGTGCAAAAATAGTTAGCAGTAATCAGACTTTATTCATATTTGTGAGGCATATTATAGTCATGGAGGGTACTGCCCAGCGTAACATCATCAACCCCGTCCCAATATCTGCAGTTCTCATTGTTACGAGTTTGTAAACTTGAGACAGTTGTTGAGTTATTACTTCTTTATTCTCAGTTTAATAAAAAAATATTATATGTAAAATAGTCATGGTTTTCCGTAAAAATTACTATCAAAATCATAATATTTCTCTTTCAAACTAAGAATTTGTGATGTATATTGTCCACTTTTTATGTTTTCGTCCTTACAAGGTCAGATAGTGATCAGCAGAAATGTTTTCATTCTTAATTGTCCTTCCCTGTATTTTTTCCAAAATATTATAGTGACAAGTGTGATGGGGTTTGAAGACGGTACAACATTTGGAAGGGATACATTGCCTTCACTTTTAATTTTTGGTTTTGTTTCTTTCCAAAAAGTTTTTAAAAACTTTCCATTAAAAATATTTTTTGTACCAAAATAATGAGACCCATAGACAACAAGCTGTGTATTTTAGGGTCCGTCATTGGCTGTAACCCATCTGGTCTATGTGTAAGGCGATGTGAGAAGTGTAACAGGTTTGTAGGTGAGGTGATAGTGTGTGTTTGCATGTGTGTCCTGTGATGTTTCCAGAAGTGATTAGGTGCACAGGTGATTTATTGGTCTCGGGTTAAGCTAACAACTCCCATTTGTCACTTCATCTGCACTTGCTGAAAAACAACTTCCTGGAAAGTCACACACAGGCACCGATCCCCTAACCACCAACAAGAATGGCTGAGCACCCATGGACAATAACTTTGACCAATCAAAAAAATAATTTGAGATTCAGCAACCTCTGTAATTGATGGAACACACAAATGGCTCTTTAGAGTGGCTATTTAATGAACAGACTTTCAAATACAAACTTAATAATAACAAAAATCATTAAATTTTTTATTTGTTTATCATAAAATTATGAAAAAATACAATAAAAAAATATTAATTATTCCACTCGTGTGTTTTTTAATCAATTTACTCCAATGTATGTGCGTAGGGTGCTCTTTTAAATCCAGGTATACCAAAATCAGTAAAAAATCCAAAATATGCAGCAGAGCTGAAGAGGTTAGTGGAGTTTAGTTCGTTCCATTCCCAAAACCAGCCAGTAATCTTACAAAATGCAAGTGTCTAATCAGTCATTATTTATGATATTGACCTTCATTAATTTCATACTTTTGTGAATTGGTAATCTTTTCAAAACTAAATAATCAGACTGTACAGAGAGAATTTATGGGTTTGAGCGGTTTTCATTATCAGTAGCTCATATTTAGGCAATTGCATGGAGTACTACATGGCAGTATGCTTCAAAATCAGGAAAAAAAATTAGCAGAAAAAAATTAGCAAAATTAGCAATTTGTTAATCTCCTCTGTGAAAACATCTATAATTAATGCACAAGGGCTTCATTCAATATACTTGTGCATCTGCTAGGGGTTGCACGACTACTGATTTCTGCTAGTAGATTTCTTATTTAAAAAATACTCGAGCTACTCGACTACTCGTGGTTCATGCTACTGTAAATGAAAAGACATGAAATAGTTCTTATCAATAAACGCTTATTAATTCATAGCCTAATGCAACAATTACATATGTAAAGTGTCTTTTTCTGTATCTTTTTTTCATAGTTATCACTGAACAAGTATGCCGTGTTAAACTAAAATAATTATTAATTTCTAAAAAATATATTTATCATGCAAACAGAGAGATTGCAATGTCATGACAAACGTTTAGTGATCGTTTGAACACGACAGAATTAATTCAATGCGCACATTTTCATTACGCAGAACTCTATAAGCGAGTCTTTTTTTAACTTCACTAAACAAGCAAAAGATAAAGATGCAAAAATGTAGGCCTAGTAGAAAATGTATCTGTATCTAAGTTGATTATTAGCCTACTCTTGAGAGAGAGCTGGTTTGGTCTTTGAGAGACTGAGATGTGCAACGCGGCTGTTTGATTGGTGAGCGCGCTGTGCTTATTCCATTCATTCGTATCATATCGTAGCCTAAGGTTTAAATCATTGCCTTTTAAATATATACAAATAAAAGAACGTGTATGGTGTATCATTACAGGTGATATTACTCTTGCCAAGCTCTGGTTTCTGAGAGATGCATGGAGAGGCAACAGTAATGCGGTGTTTGATTTGCGCTCTTTTCATTCATAAAGTTTACATTCATTCACTTAACACTCTATTGCGTGACTTTAGAGGTCTGTGTATAATATTGCGCTGATCCCCTGGCTCAACTGTTATCAAGCAAACACCAGACTGTGCCAGCCTCAGCCAAATATTCAGGCAGAATTATTCCTTGTCCGTTATTCTTTTTTCACACCCCTAATTATTACTACATTACATATTTTAATTTTACATGCAGCATAGATAAAGTCATAGAAAGTAACAGCTACACGCAATATTGAAATCCTAAAATTCACGTCGTACTTGCAAACAAAATTATGGTTAATGCATGCTCGAGTAGTCGATTGTTTCCGACAGCGCCGACTAGTGGTTGAAGTAGTCGATCACTCGACTAGACTATGCAAGCCCTAGCATCTGCTGATTTCATATTATGTGTGGATTACTTGGTTTTATTTGAAAAACAGAAGCATGCCAAATGGACTCCAATGTGAATCTCCGATTTCAACAGCTAATTAATGTGATATCCGGCCGGCCAATGTTAACTTAATTATAAGCAAAACAGAAAAAAAAAACATTTACACTGTTTGCATCTCCAAGGCGTCCTTTGCACATTTTTCTGTTAACATAAAATCTCTGACAACTTGACAGAGATTTCGTAGCCTGTCAGGGCTCTGAACCTGTTCGAGGAACGAAAACGAACGAAATTTTGACAGGAACAGAACCAGAAACACGGAATCAAACGAAATCAAATTTTATAGTTCCGAACAGAATCGAAAATTTGAAATGGCCATTAACCGGTTAATAACTTTATTTTATCGTTCCATTTAATATTTGAAGTTTGCTGTCAACCAATCACGAATTCAAGTAGTAAGGCCTATGCAAATGTGAAGCCAGACTCTAAGAAAATGAAATGCCCACGCTCAGCTGTGAACTCTTCATAGGTAAGTCGCAATGGCAATGCCTCGGCGTTAGAGTTTATCTGGTCATCATATCACATCACGCACCTGCAGCGTTTCTGTGAACGGAGAAAACAGAATAAACCTGTAGGCTTACATAACAGGAATAGCCAATATTGGCCTATACACAAAATGTATTTCACTTAAATCACTGACAGATTAACAAAACGAAAGAAAAAAAATTGTGCTGAGTTTCGGATAATTGTAACGCGCTCCAAAGTTCACGAAGAAAATGATCCATAAGAAAATATTTCTTTTTTTGCAAAAGTTTTTACAGTTTTTCTTTATTTTCCCGTTTATTGTATTTAGCAGAATCTACATTTTTGAATGATGTTTTGCTTCTATCTGTATAACCAGCCAGCTTTGGTACAGTGGGGCAAAAAGGTATTTAGTCAGCCAACAATTGTGCAAGTTCTCCCACTTAAAAAATATGAGAGAGGCCTGTAATTTTCATCATAGGTATACATCAACTATGAGAGACCAAATGAGAAAAAAAAAAATCCAGAAAATCACATTGTAGGATTTTTAAAGAAGTAATTGGTAAATTCCTCGGTAAAATAAGTATTGGTCACCTACAAACAAGCAAGATTTCTGGCTCTCACAGACCTGTAACTTCTTCTTTAAGAGGCTCTTCTGTCCTCCACTGGTTACCTGTATTAATGGCATTTGTTTGAACTCGTTGTCAGTATAAAAAGACACCTGTCCACAACCTCAAACAGTCACACTCCAAATTCCACCATGGCCAAGACCAAAGAGCTTTCAAAGGACACCAGAAACAAAATTGTAAACCTGCACCAGGCTGGGAAGACTGAAACTGCAATAGGTAAGCAGCTTGGTGTGAAAAAAATCAACTGTGGGAGCAATTATTAGAAAATGGAAGACTTACAAGACCACTGATAATCTCCCTCGATTTGGGGCTCCACGCAAGATCTCACCTCGTGGGGTCAAAATGGTCAAGAACTGTGAGCAAAAATCCCAGATCCATACGGGGGGACCTAGTGAATGACCTGCCGAGAGCTGGGACCAAAGTAACAAAGGCTCCCATCAGTAACACACTGCGCTGCCAGGGACTCAAATCTTGCAGTGCCAGACGTGTCCCCTGCTTAAGCCTGTACATGTCCAGGCCTGTCTGAAGTTTGCTTGAGAGCATTTGGATGATCCAGAAAAGGATTGTGAGAATGTCATATGGTCAGATGAAACCAAAATAGAACTTTTTGGTAAAACTCAACTTGTCGTGTTTGGAGGAGAAAGAATGCTGATTTGCATCCAAAGAACACCATACCTACTTGCATGGGGGTGGAAACATCATGCTTTTGGGGTTTTTTTTTCTGCAAAGGGACCAGGACGACTTATCTGTGTAAACGAAAGAATGAATGGGGTCATGTATTGTGAGATTTTGAGTGAAAGCCTCCTTCCATCAGCAAGGGCATTGAAGATGAAACGTGGCGGGTCTTTCAGCATGACAATGATCCCAAAAACACCACCCGGACAACGAAGGAGTGGCTTCGTAAGAAGCATTTCAAGGTCCTTGAGTGGCCTAGCCAGTCTCCAGACCTAAATCCTATAGAAAATCTGTGGAGGGAGTTGAAAATCCGTGTTGCCCAGCGATACAGCCCCAAAACATTACTGCTCTAGAGGAGACTGCATGGAGGAATGGGCCAAAATACAACAGTGTGTGAAAACCTTGTGAAGACTTACCGAAAACGTTTGACCTCTGTCATTGCCAACAAAGTGTTTATAACAAAGTATTGAGATGAAATTTTTGTTATTGACCAAATACTTATTTTCCAACATAATTTGCAAATAAATTCTTTAAAAACCTACAATGTGATTTTCTGGATTTTTTTTTTCTCATTTTGTCCCTCATAGTTGAGGTATACCTATGATGAAAATTACATGCCTCTCTCATCTTTTTAAGTGGGAGAACTTGCAAATTGGTGGCTGACTATACTTTTTTTCCCCACGTATTTCCCTATCGCGCCATCGTCCTCACGCACACCCAGACACACATATTTGCAACTTGCCGCCTGTTCAATTGTCAAAATAAATGAAGTAAAGAAACATTAAAAAGTTGCGCTGCTTCCGGTAACAATCTGTTGCCTTCCGCATGACCACACGCCCACTTTGTTGCAATAGCCGATGGTGATGATGATGTCGATGTAGTAAGACAAAGCCTATTACATAATATAATAACATAATAAATTTAGCATCCAAGCATCGAATATGGAAACATTTGGATTCAACCGAATACGGAGGTAAGGCATCAGTTTCACCTTATTATTGGTTTTGGATTGATGACTAAAAATCAGTTATAGCCTTTATCGCATAGCCTTAACTTTAAGGATTTGTTGTGGAGAGCTGCAAACTAATTACGGTTTTTATCATAATAGCCTAATGTACATTAGCCCTTCTTTTCGAATGTAGCCTATAATAAAATGCGACTGACCCCCCTTTTTTTTTTCACTCTCAAAATGCAATCTTATACAAGTAGCGTTTTTTAACTATGCAGCAAACATTTTTAAATATCTTTAAAAAATACTTTAATGTCTTTAAAGCATTAACAGATTTTTTTATTTTGTTTAGTAGCCTATAATTTGGCCAAAATCTAGAAAAGATGATTCTGTATTGGCTGTGACTAAGCGCAGCAGGTTAAGATACCAGATCGCGATCTCTTCCCTTTTTTTTTTGCTTTTCGAGTAGAAAATGGCTGTACTTTCATTATTCGGCTATTTTTATTATTATTGGCAAAGAAAAAGTTAAAAAAAATAACGTTATTAACCGGTATTTTTTCTAGGCAAACCGGTTTCAGAACGATAATACAGAGGACCGCAGGAACAGAAAAGCTAAAATATTAATTAAATGTGGCCCTTATTTCAAAACATCCACCCAGCACTGGTGTGTGTATGTGTGTGCAGGTGTTTTTTTTTTTTTTTTTTTTAACCAATAATAATGACCCAAGATAAAGGCTAAAGTTAAACAAATGGTCATCAGGAAGGGGGCCCATAGACACAGCACACCACTCAAGCGGTCCGGATAAATCCTCTAAGAGAACACATCAGTGGCGGCTTGTGGGTTTTAAAATAGAGGCGGCACACTAATTTTATTGGTCTGGGATCCCTGCCGATTATTATTATTATTTTTATTATTTGCTTAACCACTTTAAAATGTTTTTTTGGTTGCTTTTAGTCAGAAAACTTAAAGAAAACGACACACATACAGCAAGTTTATATAATTTCACTTACCTGGCCTATCACTTGAAGCAAACATCCCTCCCTTCTTAAAAGTCTGTGTTAAAAGAGAGCTGCCTGTTGCGAATTTAATTAAGCCGACTGCTGTAGCCTATATGCAGCTTAGGCCGTTTTCCCTAAATTTGTATTTATACTGTTTGAATGACAGCTTGGTAATCTGTTGGCGATCAAATATTCAATAACAATATCATTATCAGCGCAGCGGGAGACGTTCAAACTAATATCATGTAATTTACTAGCTAGCCTCCCTTGCAAGGGTTCTTTTCTCAACACTCCTCAGCGCTGAAAGTGAACACTCGATGCTGATTGGCCTTTTTTTTTTTTTTTTACCAACGGAGGCACGAGAGCTTATCTCTCCCCCGGCCTCCTCCTCCCCTTTTCTATCATTAGCGGTTGCAATTACATCAACAGATTCGGCACATTCGCGATAGAAAAACGGCGCTTTCAAGTTATGGTATTACAACTGTGAAATTACAAACAAAAAAAATACACATTCTGAGACTGAAATGAATTGTGAATTTTATTATCATTAAATCGTCGTCCTCCCATTTTCACCTCATAATTATGGGGAAGCTGTGCCTCCCCTGACAAGCCGCCACTGGAAACGTCGCTGGGAGATCCTTAGCTGCTCCAGATAGAGAACTCTGGACAAAACGCTCATAGATTTATGCAATGTTACTAAAAAACATTCACGCTAAACTTAACTTTTGATAAGATGATAATAGTTTGACATTGCAACTAAAATTTGTGTGCAAGCATTTCAGATGTTACTCAAGAGAAGAAACAGCGTGTAAAATGTTAGTTTTGAATGAGGAAACAATTAAATTCTATTTTAGCACAAAATGAATCTTATGCAACTCAAGGCATTTCATATGATTAATGACAGTTAGCCTGGGGCTCATGCAAGTAGTGGGATTTCTTACATAGCATTCCTATTTGAAAATTATATCAGCATCATAAATTACTATTTTTGAGTTGCTCTGTCAATGAAAACATCACACAACCATGTGGTTGTTGAGCCCATTAAAGCATATGTGAGGCACTGGGTGAAGCACAAAGCAGGGCTGCTACAAAGATGAACATCCAGAGTAACAATGAGAAAGTTTTTCGCCATTCTTGAACTATGCAAATAAGCACCTTTGTTGATGAGATGACAACATGGAAAGGTTAGATCCCAAAATTATTCCTGCACCTTCCAGCCAGCTACAGTGTGGGCTCAGTGTGTGCACGGGTCAATTCATTTGAAGTATGTGTGGGCATTCATGCGTGTAAGCATCTAAATGTGCTGAGCAAGTTTAAAACTTCAGTCCTTCACCTATTTGAAAGCCATCTTAATAAAATAATTACCACTGGGGATAAAACAGTTAAAAAAAAAAAAGGTTCTCGTCCTTTTTCTTGCTCTTTTCAAAACACTGAGACTTTTCCCATATATATTGAGAGTATTTAGTTCTGTAGAACAGCAATGGATGCAAATACTATAAAGACATCATGGAAGCTGAAAGTGTTGTTTATTGACAGCCGATCACACAACAGAAAAAAACGTGACAACAGCCAGTCAGCGAATGTCGCTAATAAACCTGCATGCTCTATTGTAACAATCAGTCCACTGAAGGCGAGTTTAAGAACCTAAGTGCAGCTTTATTCCAAAAGTAATCCAAAATACAAACATAATCCAAACAGAGACTTGACTTGGCATGAACAGACTTAAACTCACCGACAGCAGGTTACAACATCAATACTCGACAAAGGACAAAGGCGACATGAGGGCTATTTATATTTAAAAAATGCAGGTCACATGACAAGAACCAACCAATGAGAGACAAGACACATGACTGAGACAACTAATGAGAACATGACACATGAACCAATAGCAGGATAACATGAGGGCACGGGAATCCCATGACTAGACAAGAACCATAACTAAACTCCAAAATAAAAGACATGAAAACAATGAACAAGAAACAAAACCCAAAACCCGATTAATCTATTCCCTGTTTGAATTACAATGGTGTAGTTACCTACTACACAAACACAAGCGATGCTCATGGTGTTTTCAGCGTCTACTGTCTGAATAAATGAAAACATGAACACAAACTTCTTCTCCAGAGCTACCCTGAGAGTAATTTGATCAGCATTTTACAGTTTCATTTGAGAAAATCTAACATCAAACACCAAAATTTAAATATCTCACCATAAACTGACAAAATTTAAGTTTGGCTTAACTTGAGGACATGTATTAAAATTTTTTACTGAAATGTACTTCTCAAAATATTAATACTTACAATGATATTTTTAAGAAATATCATGCAACTAAAATATTTTTTAACCCATGTTTCATTTATACGTTCTGTTTGTTGAACATTTTATTGACAGACAAAAAAGTTTATTTTTTAATTTTAAAGTGTTATAATTTATTTGATTTAATAATTATTATTTTATTTTGTATTATTTTCATTGGTTTTAAATCATACACACAGAATCCAGACAAAAATAAAATGAAAACATCGCAATTTAGGGAAATAGAATGGATTTCGTATGGTCCCAAATCAAGTAACTTATGCTATAGTTTACGTTTACATTCATTCTCAAGGTTTAAAGAACATGAAAAGCATTTCCTTCCTCATGAATGTTACATGCATATTGTTATAATATTTTGTCCAGTCCTAATTTAAAGTTGATTTATTCCTGTGATGGTAGCTCTTCATATCTATTATTTTTTTTTTTTTGTTAAGAGGAAAAATCTTCACTAGTATTATCATTATCTACACTGTAAAAGATGATGCACTGTTAACTTAGTAAAATTACGTTCATCTTATTTTTTTCTGCTCTGTTCACATTACTCAGTTTGATCGAGTTTTTATTACTTTCTGTTACTTAAAGCATTGCAATTAAGTTCAATGAACTTAATTTCTTTGTGTTCAATGAAAAGGTCGAACATGTGGCTCCTTTGTGCATGTGTTATTGACAGAGGTGCACATAAGATTTTCAGCCTGGTCCTCATAAGAGAACCTGGAGATTTGGTTTGGTCGTCACACTAACATAGCGTGACCCATTAAATAAATAAATAGTATAATTATAAATATAAATTAATAATAGTGATAATATTATTGCACTTTATTTAGTTAGGTTTTTAAAAATAAAATAATAAAGTGTGATAATACTATTATAAATCATTTTAAATATTTTAAAATAAAAAGGGAGTATTAAATACAAATACACTTATTATATAGTAAACTTAAAAATAAAATGCTAATATTTCCTTTTCATAATTTTCAAACTTAAAATTAGCAGGCTTTTATTTTGGCGGGTTGCCGGCAAATAAGTATATGCGCTTCCGACAGACGCGTGCGAGCACGAGCACTTGTGCCACCGTGGACATTTTCAAAAGACTTTTTTCGTATTGTCAAACGTTATTTACTTACACAGTCTATAAATATGTAAGACTCCCCTCCAGAAGTCTGAGATCCGCTAATGAGCAACGCCTCGTGGTACCATCACATAAGGGGCAAGTGGAGAGGCTCAAAATCACCTTCCAGAACATTCTCGTTCACCATTCTTGGCTGGTGGAATGATCTTCCCACCCAAATACGGAATGCTGAATTCTTGACAATTTTCAAGCGACAGTTGAAAACTCATCTCTTTCGAAGCTACTTGACTTCATCATAAAAAAAAATCTATCTCCTTACTTATTCCTTCTTTTTCTAGCTTGTACTTATTTGAACAATGCCTAGAAACTTGGTAGTACAAGCACTTCCTGTATCTGTTTGCCTCTTTAAGAAGAATTGCTTTATGTATCTCCCAATTGTAAGTCGCTTTGGATAAAAGCGTCTGCAAAATGACTAAATGTAAATGTAAGCAAAAACACTGTAATGATAATGTTTAAAGTGTTGTCAGGTGGTAATTGAAGCAATATAATCCCTTTGAAATTACCCGCAAAATTAACTTGTCTCACTCTGAAGGGACGTAACTTAAGTTAAACATGATGGTGCAAGAAACGGCGAAGACGGAAGATATTTATTCTGTATATTACCAAAGAATAAAGATAATACCACCGCGATAGATTCTGTATGTAATTGATTTTATTCTTCGTTGAGGAGTTTGTGAAGACAGATGTTGCTACAACCTCTGGACTAAAGTCAGTTCCAGCTCCACCTGCCACAGCAGACTCTGCTGTATATGGAGGCCCTTATGTGTGTACTTTTCATTATTGTACATGCAGATATTATTCAGGTACGTGAACACTTGACTATTGCATGAATAATGAATGTACCATCTTTGAATGTACCAGAAATTTATTTGGTTAATTGCAGTTGAAATAAAATTATAAATAATATGAATTATCACATTTCCCCCAATTCAGCTCCAACGGTCACATCCACATCCACTTCAAAGTTTTTTGAACCGTAACATTTTTTTTTTGTTTTTTTTTTAAAGAAGTCTCTTCTGATCACCAGGCTTGCATTTATTTGATCCAAAGTACAACAAAAACAATTTTGACATATATATATTTACAAATATATAAATAAATAAATCTTTTTGAAAAGTTGTGGGCAGACGATACTTTCTTTAAAAACTTTGGACTAGTAGTGTTCGTAGGGACCTTACCGAACTAAATTGCTTGTTGTTTGCTAATTGTTATTCACTGTATGATAAGTGAAGTTTCTTTGTCTTGATTTTTATACAAACACACTGTGTCTGAGTTGATTTGCATGAGTTTTAATTGAATGGAGCCTAAGAGTGTTCATTTTGTCAAGCAGTATAAATTATGTCTAAATGAGACTACGGTTATCCCTAGAAGATTTTGAAAATACACCCACAAGGACTACATCTGAACTAAATTTTAACCTTCTAGAGAAGTCATGTGGACGTCAATATAAGACGTTCAGAAGATGTCATAAAAAGACGTCCTCAGGGGAGGTCATTTCAACGTGCGACAATGATGTTGAAAATACGTCTTTTGGACGTACTTTTGCTCATTGGGTATTTTGTGATAAAGACCAACTGGATGTACATTGTCACATACTGAGTGAATATTTACAATATAAATGATGTACATTGTCACATACTGAGTGAATATTTACAAAATGTAACCTACAAGGGTGGGATGGGATCAGGACATGTGATTTAGCAAGTTAACCATTTTGTGTTAATGGCCCTCATATCATTTCAGGCATATGCTAAGAACACGGTTAAGCAGAAGTGTCAGCGCAGGACTATTTAATGGATTATGCATTCTTCTTTCGTGTGGTCGAATTGTGGTAAGTTATTTACTTGGACAGTCTTGCAATATATAAAGAAAAGGTAGTGTAATTGTAATGTTTGAAGTGTCTGTTAAATTAGTTACAAAAAGGCCACGTCTTATTCTGAAGGTGTTCACTAACAATAACAATGTCAATAACACCTGATGTACTTGTTACATCATAAGACGTATGGCATCTATACTAATATTAGTCTGTTTCATCCTATGAAATGTTTATTTTTCCAACCTTATGTTTTATTGTAACCAAATTCTGTTTTAGCATGTCTAATTTGAAAGCATAAAACAAGTTTCATTTATTCTTACAATAGCCTTATGATTTTTTGCTCAGAAATTCTGTGTTGTGTATTTACATTTTTTTAAAGGCATAAAACGTTCATTTAATCTATCTTTTAAGTAATGAAAATTAAACAAATTGTATTTTTTGGAAAATAAAGGTAATTTAATATTACAATTAAAACATTGAAGAAATACTGTATGATTATTCCTTAAAAATAAGGTTTTAATAAATTTAGTAGTAGTAGTAGCAGCCTGTTACGTACATTTCCTACTCAACAGTAATATATTTCTGCCAATGCCTTCAAGTTAAACCAAACTTTTATTTTGATGGGTTGCCGTGAATACCTTTACATTTCTGTGTGTGTATGACATGATGATAGTTTTACTCAAATGAAATGGTCAAATGTTCATGAAGTGACTCTCAGAGCAGTTCTGGAGATGTTGTTCATGTATTTATGTCCTCATTAGTGAGACGGCAGAGGTTAATACCACCGGAAGCCCTGTATTATATTAGGGGGGCCGCCCCCCAATAAATGCAGGTTCACTAGTTGGGGGAAGAACTTGAACTGAGCTGGATGATGATGATGACATCACTGAATCAACGATGAACTGACTTTAACTGAAATATTGACTGTTTACTTTTGTCCTCTTTTTAGAGCTGCTTTACAGCAGAATCTGAACTGTCCATAATTAATTCTGCTATTTTCCTGTTTATCAATGTAAAGCTGCTTTGACACAATCTGTATTGTATGAAGTGCTATATATAAATAAGGGTGAGTTGACTTTTGACAATTCTTCATAGAAATGTTTGTGTGCAGTCTGTTTTGAACAATTTTGTATTTTTGAGAATTGTATTAGTAGCCTTCAATTTTACTTTAGAAAGAAATCAGTAAAATAAGATTACATCAAATCAGTCTCAGGTGAATTGTAATTACACAAATACAATAAGTTGTGCTTACTTAATTTTTTCAAGGCAACAGGTTTTTTCAATTTAAGTAAATAGACAGAACTCAGATTAACTTGTTAATTTTAAGTTAAGTAGATTCACACTTTTAAGTAATTGCAATTTAATGAATTAAAGTTAGTCCAACTTAAAAAATAAGTAACCACAACATTTTATTTTGTTTATTTGTTAATGTAACTCAGAATTGTCAAGTTCACTTAACTTTTTTTTCTTTTAATTATGCATGAATTTAATTTACTTAATAATTTTAAGGCAACGGGTTTCCTCAATTTTTTTTAAATAAAGTTAACTGATTGCCTTTTACAGTGTATTTTTATCACTATTTTCATTTATTATCTATTTAATTGGTCCTTACTAATTTCTTTAGAAAAAATCTTACTGACCCTAAACATTTGAACAGTACTGTATATAATAAAACACTTATAAATTGTTAATTTTTAACTTTTAACCCCTTAACTGTCACTCACATTTTTGAACATAGACATGAAAGTGCACTATCCAAACTTAAATTTGTATAATTCATGAATGAAAACATTTTGTAACATGATTTTGATATACCATTTTCATGGTAATGAAATGTCTGATTTTAAAATGGTTTTCAAAGGATGAATTTTGAGGTTTTAAGCTTTCAAATGATATTTAATTTATGATGATTACTAAAACATGTGATAGGTAAAAAGGAAATGAAAAAGATTTTTTTGTGACAAAGGTCAGAACTCCTGTTATGATTTAGATTTTTTGAGGTGCACTCTTGCCATAAATTAATCTATTACTTTTCCTTCATCAATTTTTACACGATATAAAGTTTGTTATGATTAGATTAGGATTTAATTGTAATATAGTGAAGTAAGAGGTTAAAGAGGACCTTTTATGCAAAAATAATTGTGTTTGAAAATGCACAGTGTCCTGAAACACAATTGTTTGGCTCGTGTGTGAAACACCAGCCTCATAATTGCAAAAATCACCCACCATTTTTTATATCCCCATAAATCCATAACAGTCTCTCTGAACAAGTATTCCAGATTTCTCCCATACATACACGTCATTTGTAGGGAAAATGTCCCCAACATTGTGATTCTCTCTGCCCTATTACTAAACCCAGCCCTGAGTGAGAAGCACAGTCCGCCTTTACTGTTTTTTTCTTTCTGCTGTAGCTGATGGAGTGGAAGATACATGTCCAGCTAAAAGAGGCCTTACATGTGTTTGGGATGCACCAAGGAATAACAAAATAACAGAGGAGTTTAAAGGGCTGGAGCACTAGTGTGCAAACTTTTTCCTACCACATTACAAGCTAATAACATGGTTGTTGTCAGCATTAAAAGGTATAATTGCTGCTTTTTTGCAGTTCAAATTTTGTTTGTGATGAAAATAACGTTTTCGTCAGTTATTTTGCCGACGGATCGCTGCATTTCTTACAGATTTCGGCTCATTCGAAATCGGATGCAGATGAAGTAGCACTGAAAGATTATATTTGTTTGAATGCATTATTGAAAGAGCAATTGCGTGTGAATAAGTGTTTAAATCATGATTTCACCTGAAAATATTCAGTATCTACCCAGCAGGCACACAATGTCATAAGACAATGATATTTGGTTAAATTTTGGTTGCGACGTCGGGTGACCAAAATTCAATGTAAATTCAACTTCTAATGTCAATGTTAAATTGATGTCCAAAACCGACGTCAGCTGACGTTGATATTTTGTTGTTTTTATGTTGTGTAACCAAAATCCAATGTTAATTCAACGTCAAATTGGCGTCAAATACTGACGTCAACCCGATTTTCATTCTCTACCAAAATGAAACGTCTGTCTGACGTCATGTCCAATGTCCACCTGATGTTACATAGACGTCCGGTGCCTGCTGGGTAGAAGGAACAAACTAATTCCTTTAGAACTATAACTTTCCGCTCATGTCCATTGCCGTCATCATAACCTTCACATTCTTTCTGATTTAAGTGATCCATCTGTATAAAGCTATAGCTAAATATGTTTAACATGTGAATTATTGCTAAATATGCAGTTATATTACATGCTGTTGGCATGAATTGTACTCGTGATGGAGAGGTGGTGGAGCGCTCTTGGAGCGAGTTAAAACCACTACCCTTCGATTTTAAAAAAATCCGCTCCTCCCTCCATTCAAAATCAAACCACTCCACTCTGCCTCCCTCACATACCTGGTCCCATAACTCCTTCCTCTGATCGCTAACTGTGGTTAATGGTACCTTTCTTGAAGTAATGTCCCAGACAACCTCGTAAATTCCTATTTAATATAATATTGATTCCTGAAGAAATCAGACACGCGTCGTGGCACGCACATCGCTCCATGCAAAGTATCACACTCATATTTTGTATTCCCAAACCTGCCTTTCTGAATATCTTCTGGCACTCTGTAAGGCTACTGTGGCTAAGCTACCATGTCTCTAGCCACTTTTCCAACGAAATTACCTGTAACAATTTGTCCAGGAACTTTTTTCTGGGGGCCCCCAGACCTGTTGCTGTCCTGCCTTTCCCTCGCTCCTAAAGTACAGTGACGAATAAGGCAATATCTGGTGCCTAGGTCTGCACTTGTTTCTCAATACAAGGACCCAATTTCGACTTCTCCTCAGTCAGTTCATCACTCATATTCCTCCTCAGTAGTTTCAGGACTTTGTGATTTCGACTCGGGAGTGTGAAACCTCCTCCCGCGGACGGTACACCACGTCCGGTAATTCTGCAACAGCAACGTACTTGATAACTTCCGTCAGCCGCCTTGGCTATGTCAATTTTTCCTCACTGTATTATACAATAAGAACGAATATGAATATTCAACCACTGCCTCCTTTCATTTTCATTTAAAACGAATGCTCTTTTAGAATTGTTCTCTGTAAACATGATGATAATGAGAAGCCAATAGGGACTAGAGAATGAGAGATAACACACGCAACCTACAGTATTTGAGCTGTAACAAACCACTCCTGTCAACAGCTGACTTGAACATACACTTTTATTTTAAACATTAAAACGGTTACCACCAAAATAATATTTTTCAATAAATGGATTGGTAAACCTTTGCATTTCAGTAAAGCAGCAAACCACAAATTTACAATTTCTAAATGTACATGTACACTATGTATAACAGCTAATGAAAATAATAGCAAATTTCATTATAGATTAGTCAGGTCACTGTGCATGGAAAACTTCATTAAGTGAAAAGCACATTTCTATTAACCTATTTCTATTGAGCAACTGAATGTCACTGTCATAGATAAATTTAAAATACCTCACCGAGTATCCGCATATCTGTCAATCTATTTTGATTAAAACAGTATTTGCTGTTAAACATCAGACTGTAATTTGGCAACTTTGGTTACGGTTACCGCAACTGCTTTCAAGCTGTGCATATGTCTTCTTTAAAACTCACTTTACAGTGTACTTTATATTTAAAACCATTTTTGCACACAAAGTATAGCATACATTATTTTGACAAAAAAAATAAATGAACAATTTCAGATTTTTAATTTTAAAATACAAATGAATCTTTGTTGTGCATGTGGATCTATACTTTTTTATACAATCACATTTGCCTGCAAAGCATAGTCTATAGCCTCATTAGACAACCAATCCTGAAACAAGAATCCCATTCAATGGCTAATAATCAAGAGAAGATCATGTGGGTAAGGGACTTACTACCTGCCATCAAACAGAGATGGCTCTGATCAAGCATCACATATTGATGTACTAGTAGAAATTTAGCACACCTATCACTACAACACTTAAAACAAAGTAACAACAGAAAAACAGTCATTATTTATAGAAAGAGACATCAGATATCCGATGCTAGAACAAATGCTAACATTTAGAAAGGTGTATACATGTTCCTAGGACATCTACAAATGCTGGTGCTGTAAAATGAGTGTAACCGTCCCTACTCTCTCAAAGAAGGAGCCGCTACAAAATATATCGAGGGAGGGGCCCGCCAACCACACTTAATATGTGTACCTTAAATAATACTGGAACAAGATAGAAACTTTAAAGAGTAAGCACACCCCTTTAAAAAGTTTTGAGTAATGAACCGTTTTTCGGCACAACTTCATGAAAGCCTCAAACGGTTCAGAAAGCCACGGTTTCCCGTCACTAACAATAAATGTTAACAATAGGAATGTGAAAGAAGGTCTACAGCACGCACAAAACCCCTTTCATCCAGTGGGCATATTAGTAGCAAGTAAACTACCAATATAAAAGAGTCCTTATTTCTTTAGCTTGAAACACAAATGTTTATCAATCCGGACTCTACAGTGTTGAAGGAGAAAAAAGCAGGCGGCCATGCTTCCTCCTAGCCAAACATCGTCCTCTACTGCTTCACCTGGCTTAAGTTAGAGAGAGTACGCAACTTAGAGCCCCCATAGGATGGTAGTGGAACTACATCTTACCAAAATCCATAGTAACAGAGCTATGGGCTGTTACAGGACGGGAGACATAAACACATGACAGCATCACTGAGCCATAGACTGTAAAAAAAAAAAGATGGACGACGCGTCTCCTATTCCTTCCACTACAGAAAAGTGAAGCCAAAACATTCTCAGTATGGCTTCTGTAATCTTGAGAAAATTGCGTCATTTGAAGCCAGACTCTGCACAGTAACAATTCATTTGTAGCCCGAGTCTGCACAGTAGTGATCATGATGTGGAGCCATAGTACCAAAGTAGGGCTGGGCGATATAGCTAAAAAACATCTCTGAAAGGGTTTTCTAACTGTCCTGAAGCACCCCAGCATTGTCTCCCCTCATCCTAAACACCGATCAACGCGTCAGTCATTAGTAGAAGATGTAAAGACCTGAAGTAGTCAGAAAAGGTAAGAGAGTTGTGGAGAAAATATTATGCGTGTTCTAAACTGCTCATATTCAGCAGTGGCAACTCGTAATGCAATAGCAGCAAACAAGCTAATAACCCAGCTGCTGTGATGTCTGTCAATCAAAGAACAAAAGAAAGAAATTAACTTTTATAGCTTTAAGGATTTATCTATAGGCCTATTTAATTTATAATTTAGTGTTTGATAACTATTTAATTTCTGAATGCTTGCTGAAGGGCACAGCACAGTAGCTAAATAGCCTATTATTAATAATGGGTTTATGTAAAGATTGTTTTAAGTTCACTTAAATTAGAAGTTATCTCGTGTGAGCTCAAGTGCAACAGTCATAGTTTTCGGTCTAAAAAAATGGTTTCGGATTTAACCTAATCAAGATCTTCTCCGCATTGAGCTTCTACATTTCTCTAATATTTTGAATGAATAACGCAGTGGCGCATCTCGTGGGTTCAACTGGATAGGCTAACAAAAACAAGGACACTTATATCATCATCACCACATCTCGTGGCCTTAGGCTCCTAAGCCCGCTAACATTTGATTGTACTATTTTTGCATTCAAATCCAAATGTTTATTTTAAATTCGACTAATATTAATTTTTTATTCACAAACACAGGCAGGCTCAGTACTCATTTCAGCACGTGTTCGTGTGTGCTGTCTGCTTATCACTCATAGCAAGCGCTATTAAAGTATGGAGTACCATAGATAAAAAGGGATATGTTTTATCACCCAGGCCAGGCCTATACCAAAGTCTAGGGATGTAACGGTATGAAAATTTCTTATCACGATTATAGTGACCAAAATTATCACAGTTATCAGTATTATCACGGTATTGTTAAAATGTGCTGGAGATGTTCAAAAAGTACCGACACATAAATCACTATTAGTTCTACACGACCCCTTTTCATACATGTTAACCAGGAGTCACTCTCATTTATAATCGCGGCATCGTCTGATAAAATCAACATGCATCTACACTAAAAAAAGCGGTTGTTTTGGTTATATAACTTTTTTGTCTCATGCAGCGCACTGCCTGCGTCTGAGTAACAAACTAAAAAAAACAACAAACAAAAAAGTGCATGTGATATTAACAGACGAACTACGCTCATATTTATAATTCCAAACAATCAGTAAGCGACAGGTGCTAGGAAATGCTGTTTTGTACTCATTTATTGACGAGTCGGCTGCATTGCGGCCAACTGAAAGCGCTGCTTCTCTGCCGCTCACTGCACAGAACAGACGCTGAGAGAGGTGACACTTCTCCGGGAAAGTCAGACCTCGCGTTCGCGGAACAGCACTGGCGAAATCTTCCAACTGAACCATAGCTAAGGTTTATCAAAAAAAGTCGCTAGGTTTGTCAGTATTATTTGGTGGCCTAGTCTATAGGAAGCAAAAGCCACTAAAAGGGTCTGAAAGTTGCTAAATCTAGTGCTAAAGTCGCGCTCGTGTGTGTGTGAGACGCGGGAGCTGATGGCAGGGGGCGGTGGATATTTGTGGCGGTCAATGTGGATATTGTGGATGAGTTCTTCTGTGTCATCACGTTCTATTAGTTCTACAGCTTCAGTTTCTGAACTTTCACGCTTAGTAACACATACAGCTGTGCCCTCACCACAGTGCAACAGTGAATAGGGACCCCTTTCAAACAGTGTCGCGTTCCAAACGTTGTTTAAGTGACATACACCGGTATTGAGGTATTAAAAAAATTAATATTATAACAAAAATAAACACCGGTATTCGGTATGAACCGGTATACCGCCCAGCACTACTGCAAATGAATCTGGTGAAAGCACAGTTAAGAGTCCATGCTGCTTCTGCACCGCATACGTAATGCACATGGACTGCATACACACTGCAAACGGAATACGTGTGAAACAGGCATGTCACCACACCCCGTAGGATCAAATAACTAATTAAAAGCAAACTTATTAGAAAAATTAACACTTCTACAACGCCGGTCGCACCGCGCTCCTCCATCACTTTTTTTTTTGGTGCGTTAAATTACTTAGTGTAGGAGATCATGATCCGCACTCACGAAAACGGTCTTCTTTCTTCATTTTATTGTTTTCTGTTTTCGTGAGTGTGGATCATGATCTCCTATACTAGAAAAATGAACACTTGAACATACATCAGCATGATAAGAGCTACCTAAAATGATGGAAACCATCTTTGAAAAAAAAAAAATTATTTGAAGTGACATTTGATTCCCTGGCCAAAGGTCTCTCCTGTTGCGTCAAGGGGGAAACACCTGCTTACTCTGTTACTGAAGCCTGATTTGTTCACGTTTGTGTTGCTGCACAAACCAATGGCGCTCTAGCCTGCCAGAAAAAGAGGAGCCGACCTCTATATAGGTCAGCTTAGAGAGCAATTTCATCAGAATTTTCAACTTCAGCGACGAAATCATTCCTTTGCTGACTCTGCTATCAAGAAGCCAGAAGGGGACGAAGAAAGAAGCTCAGCCTGCTGCTCGCTGCAGTATAGGAGCCCCTGTAGAGGAAGAAGCGGAAAGACTTCCCCTGTGACCATCCTGCACTACAAAGAGCAAATTTCTTGCAGATTTTGTTTCAAATGTCGCACAGACGGGTACAGCAAGTGCATTCCCTTCCTAGGCAGTGACTATACAGAGGCTGTGCTCACTGAGATGTCATGCTCTCACTGCGAGAGTATGAGTCTTGCCTGTCTTTGCTCTTGGATCGCCTTCTTTAATGAAGGCTGTCCTCCCCGCTCTCCTGTTTGCTTTCTCGCCTAGGAGAAAGAAACAGCGGTTCTTGCCTGCAGTTCATGAAGAACTCACCAAGACGTGGCGCGCTCCCTATTCGGTTCATATTAACCCCTCCACTTCTGCCGCTCTCACCACCGTTGATGGCGTTGACGACAGAAGTTACAGCAAGTTACTACCCCCTCTGGAACACATGGTTGCTGCCCACCTGTGCCCGTCATTCTGCCCTCGGTTTAAAAGCCCATGCAGTGCTTCCATCTAAGCCCTGCAGGACTAAATCAGCCTCGGCCAACAGGGCTTATGCAGCGGCCGGTCAGGCCAGCTCAGGGCTGCATACGATGGCGGTACTCCAGGTGTTCCAGGCCAAGCTTCTGAGCAACATGGATGACTCCGGCCAGGAATCTAATGCTTTTAAGGAGCTGTTCACAGTAACTGACCTGGCTCTGCACGCTACAAAAGCAATTGGAAAGGCCATGGCCAATCTGGTGGTTCCAGAGCACCACCTTTGGCTGAATCTTACAGAGATCAGGGACGCTGAGAAAATGGCCTTCCTCGAACCAGTCTCGCCAAAGGGACTATTTGGCCCTGCCATGGACAGGTTTGCTGAGCAATTTACGGAGGCACAGAAGACGTCGTAAGCGCTGTGTCATTTCCTGCATAAGCACTCCAGTTCAGCGTCGGCTAGTCGCCAGAAGACCCCATCCAGTCAGCAGCCTGCAAAGCTTGTCGATGTTGTAGCCTTGGCTTACGCCTCAGTTGGCTTGCAGTGCCCCAAAGGTGTGAGGGCCCACTCCACTAGAGGAATAACCTCCTCCTGGGCTTGGTCCAGCGGAATCTCTATTGGTGAGATATGTGCGGCCGCCGGCTGGTCGTCGCCATCCACATTTGCCAGATTCTATAACTTAGATGTCCCTGCCCTGCAGGCATGGATTTTGTTTTTCTCACGGATTTTCCCCTTGAGAGTGGAAAAGGTTATGTCTTGTAGTCCTCAGCCTATTGGCTTGGGTCTCAACTTTGCTCATGCTTTGTAGGAGTCCTTGACACGAGTGCTCCGAGGCTGGGCTCGCAGAGCAGGCTTCGTTCTGCATCTGCTCATAGCATGCACTATTGGATGCGTTCCCCACATGCATCCTTGACGCAACGGAAGAGACTGTTCAATAGGGAACGCTCTGCTTACTAATGTAACCTCGGTCCCTGAGATAAGGGAATGAGTGTTGCATAAGTTGCCGTGCTATAAGGCTGCATGCGAATCGATGACTGTCGCTTCAGTTGAAAGATTCTGATGAAATGGCGGTCTGAGCTGACTTATATAGAGGTTGGTTCCTCCTTTTCTGGAAGGCAGGAGTGCCATTGGTTTGTGCAGCTACACAAAAGTGAACAAATCAGGCTTTAGTAAAAGAGCAAACGGGAGTTTCCCCACATGCATCCTTGACACAATGCTCATTCCCTTATCTCAGGGAACCTAGGTTACGTTAGTAACCAGAGCATTATTTTAGTTTGTCTCATGTCCCATTAGATTACATGGAGAGGGCAGGGTTTATGGCCTATACTGGGTCCAGCCACCTGGGGGCAAATCAAACCTTTCGGCTTCACATTTCAGTGCTTGTGCACATTTCAGCCAGGTCAGTCCCACTTGACTGGACAAGGCTCTAGACTGCGACCAAAATTGTAGAATTTCTTTCTTTAAATTTTTTTATTTATTTGATTCCTCTGTGTTAGCTAAATGTTCTGTAATTTATTAGTCGGTATATAATACAGCATGTGGTGAAATAAACGTTATGTAAGCTAGTTTGTCATTGTAGCCTACTCTTTCATTGCTGTTGTGCTTTTTAATAAAGAATAACAATGAATGCATCTTTTGTTTTAGACTTAAAAAGTGAAAGGTGTATTATGTCAGCAAAACTATCTTTTCTTGTAAAACGTTACAACAAGATCGAGAATCCAAAAGCGAAAGCATCCGAAGCCTAGCTTATAACATAGCAAAAGAGGAACGCCCGTTCACAAAATTCAAATAACAAATAATACTATTGATGAAAAAGAACAGGTTAAATGTTAACCACTTTAGTTACCATATAACTATAAACTTTGATAAAAGTTCATCAGCATGCACTGATTAATCCCATTTTGTAGCAAAAAAAAAGTGACCAATTTATATGCTTGTGCGACCAACTGAGAAAGTTAGTCACAAAAGAGCGACCAGTGGTAAGAACGAGTCTAGAGCCCTGTGAACTGTTAAGGTGTTTAAAAAATAAACAAATAAATAAAACGTTTATTCTGTGGCACTTAAAAAAAATTATTTGATGCCCATTTTTGTTTCTTATAGGAGCCGATGGCTCCTTATGTGATTTTTTTTTGTCTGGAGCCCTGACCAGGATAACAGCAGATTGCAGCCTTTGATATAGATCATCTCCCCTTGATTATTAACCAGTGAATGGGGTTGCTGCCAAGTGTTTGTTTCATCATTTAAGCCAATATTTGCCTGTATGAAGAGGACAATGAGCACATTTTTGTTGCAGCGCTCAGGAGAAAATGTCGCCCACATTTGTCAAAGTAGCTCTAAGATAAAATAATATGTGAATCACCATATATTAGGAACAATGTCCAGGAACTGCTGCATATACATCACTGTTTTTTCTTTTCAGTGTATCTGTATGTTTGTCAAGTTGTGCTTGACTGAGATAAAATGCTAGACCAAAAAGAAGAAAAAAAAACATTCCAGAGACAATCATCTTTAGCACAGTAACTTTTCTTGTGCTCTGTGATATTTGACATTTGGTTTCTTATACATCATTATACAAATTATATTTAAGTAATTAATTAGGGCTTAGATCTGAAAAAAACAAAACTACAAAAAAAGTTTTTAGTGTAGTGAAAAAAATGTTCTACACATAGCAATAGCACTTAAGAAAAGCTATTACACATATGGTGTTTAAGTTAGAGGTGCAATTGCTTTCAAAACGAAATGACACACAACTATTTTAGTAATATATGACTTTAAATAAAACTTACAGGATAATAAACAGGAAAAAAATCCAAAGGAAATTTACAGGACTGTACAAAATGGTCTCTGTGTGATTTTTGTTGAAGTCCTTTAAGAGGAGGAGTGTTATCTAATAAGGTGTGCTGATTACAATAAGACCCAGAGCATGTCAAATAGGGTCAGTTCTCATTTCATGTGGTGACCAGATCATGAAAAGTCTGTTTTCAAATTTCAAATTAAAAATGTTTGATGCATCATACATTTTAAAACGTAGTAAATGTATTAAAACGTAATACATTTTCCCGCCTCCTTCTTCCCAACCTACGAACGTTGTTACATTGGTGCCGAAACCCGGGAGGAAGGAGGGACACGCAGTAGAGCGCAGTCTCGTGGGTACCCCCCAGCCTGCGAGGGGTGATGGGGGTATGTGACGAGAGGGCCGGGGCCAAGAGCCGTGGGAACGGAGGAGCTCCGGAAGGATAAAAGGAGGAGTGACGACAGTGTTGCACGAGAGAGGACCAGGCCTGGACTTTATTTTGTGTTTTGTGTGCGGCAGTCGTCCGCGAGGGGCCGCCGTTTAATTCATTTTGTGTTTGTTTATTTTATTAAAGTTTTCTTTAAATGTTCGCCGGTTCCCGCCTCCTCCTTCCGAACTACGAACGTTGTTACAGTGACAAAGCACTTTAATTTAATAGATCGTTAAAGATCGCGAAAACGATTCAAACACCAACGTGATTCTATTCCTAAATAACAATGATTCGTCTGTTTCATTCCTCAACCTTTGACGTGTGCAATCAATGTTGTGATCACTTGGTTCATCTGTGAAGCGTATGATCACACCAGTGTGATTTGAACGTTTACATTTACGTTCGCGCCGCCACTGACCTAAAGAGAGCAGCTGTCTGTCATGAATGAAATAGCTTCACAGTCTTTTCAGCCACACAATATCATTATTCTGTTACAAACATTCAAATCACAGAAATACTGGAATAAAAGTTTATAATTCAGATATAAACTGTGTGTACGATGCATACGGTAGTGATTAAAATAGAGTAAATCACCTTTTGAAAGTAATTTGACACTTCAAATGAAGATTTATTGATTACATTGTTACGCCAGTAGGTGACGAAAATGGGCTGTTAAAATGTATTTGTCTTTGAATCATACAAGAGATTCGTTCAAGAACGCTGATTCATCCAGTAATGGAACAAGTACATCTTGAGTGAGTCATTTAATCATTCATTCATGAATTACATGTGATTTTGTTTAGTTGTCTAATGTTTTTTCTTCAGAATCATGAGAGAACCACAACTTCCATTGGGGAAAAAAAGAAAGAAAATGTATCCAATTTATCCAGAATCATGCAATTCTATTTTGCACACAAACAGCTCTTAAAGAGTCCAGCTTTTATGTAGCCTGTTGATTTTTGTTCATGGTATTCAGCTCCAATAAATGGTTTGCAAAAAAGAGACACAGGATAAATGTTTGATATCATTATTTAATCACATTGGAATCGAAACTGGGAATCGAAAAGAATCTGAATCGATAAGCAGAATCAGAATCGGAACTGATCAAATTCAAACGATACCCAACCCTATTCCAGAGACAAGAGTATAAACGTTAAACCCACACATTAAAATGGAATATACCTAACCTCTTCTCTATACATCTCCGATTGTGCGGTGCATTTTTTATATCATAGATTTCAGTAATATACATTTCAATAACTCATTTAATGCAATTTTCCACCCATTAGACGGCCCAATTATCATACAAAGAAACTGGATTTCCAGATGATTGAAAGCCCAGTAGCCAAAAAAGCAAGCAGATGCTTTTTTCCACTGCAAATAGTGCACATAATGCTCTCACTGAAGCATACAGGTGGCACCTAAACCTACTTATTTAGACGCTTCTGCCCAATATACGCTGACTTTTGCTCCACTGAAATCAATGGTACGCGTATCTACCATCGACTCCCAGTGAATTTGCAGTCATAGAAGTGAATGGCATAAATTTATTTTTTATCAAGTTAACTTAAAGAAATATTTTTCCCGAAAATGAAAATTCTGTCATTATTTAATCACCCTGTTGTCATAAAGCCATCACTTAAGTCAAACCTGAATGAACATGTGAATGAGATTTCAGAGAAAGATTTTATTTTCTTTCACAAAGCTATTATACACATATGGACAATTTTACGGTGATTTTTGTACTTTTAGTGTTTGACAGCGGTCACTTTGAACTATCATTTTATGGGAAGAGCTTTATAAAGATTTTTCTAAAATTCTCTCTTTTTTTGTCGAAAGATTATTTTTGGAACATGAGATTGAAGTAAATATTGATAAATCTGTTCATTTTTTTCTGTCATAATTTATGTTGTTTCAAACCTGTATAATTTTTTTTCCTCTGTAGGACACAAAATAACATATTTTGAAGAATACTTAATTCTAAACAACACCGGACCCCATTGACTTCACTGTTTGAACAAACAAACAAAATATTTGTCTTGTTCACAGTAGAAAGCACGTAAAAAGAGTTTGAAAGGACATGAAAATGTATAAATTATGACAGAATTTTCATTATTGATTGAACTATCTTTAGCTAACTAAGACTTGTTATAGCACTTGCATATCGTTGCTCTTTTGTTGATTTTTGATTGCTTCCATTGTCCTCATTTGTAAGTCGCTTTGGATAAAAGCATCTGCTAAATGACTAAATGCAAATTGTATTTGTAAAATAAAAACACTTTGACTGAGGGTTCTCAAAACTCTAGTGCAATGGAGCTACAGTGAACTCTTCTATGGTTCTCAGTACAAGCCACATGTTTCTACCTAGAACGCTTTGTAAGGAACCTTTGCCTTGTTTGGAATGCTGTTTGACTAAAACTGGTGTACTTCAGATTATTACACAACAGAGACGCACGTACACAAAAAAAATCTAACAACCCCGCAATCCCCCACTCCCTCTCTGTCACTGTCTCTCCCACTCATAGACACACAAATAAATACAAACATATTTGTACCACTAACCCAGCTATCTATGTTCAGTGGTCATCCAGCAGCTCACAGTTTGTCTATTTTTGCACCATCCAATCATCAAAGTCATCGCTTATTTAAAATGTTCAATATTTTGAAAAGAAAAGCCACCTTAAATTATAGCTAGTTGTCAAGCAGACTACCACAACAATCACAAAAGATTAATATGGTGAACTGTACATGTAAGTAAAAACAATTCTTACTCAAATGAGTAAAGTGTACCCTAAAAACTTGTTGTGGTATTCACAAACCACTTTTTTGCCTAAATGTGGCCTCGTTGTAAGATTCATGTTCAGAAGATTTATTGTGTGTGATATCAGGTCAAGACCAGTATAAAGTCCCTCACACTTTGTCTCATTATTTGGGTCTCTGTGTGTCAGTTTCATGTTCTGGCTGGTGTCTTAAACCATATTTTTCGCAAAGATCAAGTGGTTTTGCATCCAACTCAAACCCCAAAGATTCAAAGGTTAAACACACAACTAAGCTCAAATTCCTTTCAGGAAAAAAAACACACTCCGTATACACTAAAACACAGCCTTGGAAAAAATACTCATTTAACTATGGTTCAGATGGAAGCACCAAGCGTTCACTCAAGTTCTTTAGACAAATGCAGAACACGCAACTGTTTTTCTCCATATACAGTCGTGGCCAAAAGTATTGGCAGTGACATAAATTTTGTGTTTTGCAAAATTTGCTGCTTAAACTGTTGTGGTGTTCATTCACATTGTTTCTACAAGTTTTGGCAGTGACATAATCTAGAAACAATGTGAATGAACACCACAACCGCTTAAACAGCAAATTTTGCAAAACACAAAATTTATGTCACTGCCAAAACGTTTGGCCACGACTGTAGTCTTAATTTAAGATAAAGTTTCCTTCCAGCTTGCATATTTTCTTATTAATGTTCTGCTTTTGTTCCAGCCTGTGCAGGTCTAATTAAAACCAGTTTTTTAAAACAGCCATCCCACTTTTTATTCAAGTCAAATTACATTTATTTTTAATTAAAGAGAACACTGTAAAACCCCAAATGTTGACAAAGTGAGATATCAAAACAACCAAATATAGTAAAAGATATAAATGCTTAAACTGTTAGTCTGTGCAATGCAATTTAACTAATGCCTGTCAATGAAAATGCACAGCATGACAGTTGGACCTGCATGTCGGTGTGTGAATCAAAATGTTCCCTTTCCATGTATAGTTTGTGGGTGATTAAATGTGTGAATGACTCAGAACGAGAACGAGAATACAGAGAAGTTCAAGGCTAAAAGCTTTGAAGTGCATGGTGTCTTTGCGCTCGGACACAACTGTGTGGGGTTGCCTTGATGGCAGTATCCCTGGAACCCAGCTACCCTGAGGGAGGAGTGTGTTAATGTGTACAGCTGCCTCTGTGTACTGGTTTACTTGGCTGCAGACATAAAGAGAGGAACTTCAAACAAATTAAGGCTTCCTTCAGGAATTACAATTTTATTTCATTCCTACCTAATAAAATGGTCCTGAAGCAACTGAACCCAATCCATTAACAGAAAACCAATAAAGAACATTCCTATACAGAACTGAAACTGAACACGAAACCAGGGGTCATGCGAAAGTACTGGGGTCTTATAAAACAATGCCTTTTATTCAAAATATTTCACAAAATTTCTGACTATTTGAGTGGACATATTTTAACTAATCACCTAATGAGCATTATGTAATGTTTAATAAAAGTTTTTATAAATTGTTAAGAAGAAAATTTTGCTGTTTTATTCTGAGGGTCCCTGGGGCAGCTAAGAATCTGAATAAAAGGTCCCAGGGTCTGTAAAGTTTGGAAATCTCCTTTAAAAAAAACTCAATTATGCACTCCAAATGAGTGCATATGGTCCTGTGCATTGTTTCTTGCTAATTTCGGTTAGTCATTAATGAATCATATTAAAATAAATATAAACTGTAAACAAACATTTCCACAAGTCGGACAAACTTTTGCACTGTCCTCCGTACAGTCGCATTTCGGGGTTCAAAGACAGGCGTGTTATTTTAACGCGCGCCATTTTAATCAACTTTATCAACGTAACGAATTGGTTGTAGCGCACAAAATTTGTGTGGAAAGAAAAAACACAGCAGTGCTCCCTCTTACCTGCCATCCGTAAATGATGTTACATCCAGCCAGTTGCCCATCTCGTTTTTCAAGCAGGGCATGTTAGGGTAAGGGGGACGGGTCAACATCCCGCCGGGGTACCACTGTCCGGGCGGAGGTCGCTCCCGCGGAACCAGAGCCTCGTTTCGGCCGTACTCGTAGGGGTTACAGATAAAAGGCGTATCGTGGCCAGATGCGTAAGGGGTCCTATGTTTGGGAGTCCCGTACTGGCCATTACAGTCCTCAGCGTACCTATGCGGGTACGCCCAAGTGTCATTTAGTTCACGGGGCATCATCTCCGCCTTGATTTTGACATTATAGAGATTAACGTAATCCTCCACGGGGCCCGCGAACTCGCCGGACATCTCCGCGGGCTTCGCGAAGCTCTGGCTCGGTCCGTTTTCGAGCTCCGGTTGCACGAAATGGGCCATGCTCGCGGGCAACAGTTGTTCGAACTGGCACGAAGCCGCTCGCGTTGAGTCCATGCCCGGTGCTGTCGTCGCTGCCGTACCTTCTGAACTCAAGTTGTCAATGTCCCCGGACAAGCTGGCGAACTCATGCACACCCTGCACATCCGCGGTTAGGTGTGATCGAGACGCGCTGCTGCACTGCAAGGTCGTCACTTCACCTGCTAGCTGCTCCAGGTCGCCACTTTTAAACATCTCGAGCACTTTGTCCCTGCCTCGCAGCTCCGCGCCTCTGTCTCGTCCCGCCGTGGAGAGGACCCCTCTTTCCTCCTGTTCCCGTTGCTTACTGAGCAGTGAAATAAAGGTGGGGGGGGGGGGGGGGAGGTGGGGGGAGACATTTCAACAAATAGATTTCCTCACTACTACTTTTAGTGGTCAGGGGCGGCGGCGCATGGTGCGGTCCCACCTCGCCCAGTTCGCTGGACTCCATAGCTAAGCCCAGAGATACGGACACGGCTTTGCACAGCTCTCGCGTTGTCTCCGAGATGCTACTGCTGCTGCTGGTGCTGGTGCTGGTGGTGGTGGTGTTGTTGCACGCGCGACTACTACTCGCCACTCTTGCGTCACAGTGCGAGTTAACTTCAGCCTCAGCGCAGCCCTTCTGTCCGCTCTCTGCGCAGCCCTTCTGTCCGCTCTCTGCGCCCCAAAGGAAACCTGCGCGACTGCCGCTGCTTTCGGTGGCGTCTGCGCGGCCCGAGCTTGACAAGGACTTGTCGCATTTACTTCCTGTTGAACTCCGCATCACTGAACTCGCACTCTCGCACTCTTTCTCGGGGCAGCATATTATTCCCTTGCTGGGGGCCAGCTTGTTTAAACGCATTTCCATCGACGCGGTCTCCAGCAGGCAGCCGCGCTTCTTGGAGCTAAAAAAGTCCAAACTCTCGGCGTTGCTCTCTCTCGCGACGCGCACGTTTTGGAAAACGCTCTGGTAAGGTCCGTGAAAACCTGCGTCTGGGGACTCGCAAGCCTCCCCCGGAACCTCCATAGTCTAGAAACAGAGTACAACACAGGCCGTGAGGGTTTAAAGGGGACTCACCGCAACAAGTTCATCGACGAAATCCTTGAAAAAGTTCCAGTCAGACAGACACCAAAGAGCTGCGCTGCGCGAGACCGTGTAAGCAAAAATAATCAAACGAGCGCTCACGCTCGCCGGAGACTCATAGGCGGCTCTTAATAGACGTCAACGGAAAAGTTTTCCGAAAATGCACGTGAACAGCCTTCTGCTCTACAGAGCGTTATTCCGTCCCGCCGTATGCTCAAGTCAGACTTGTAGTCTACGCGCGTTGTCCATAAATGAGCTGATGAACGTGAACCCTACAGGGGGTGGGAATTTCTCTCCGCCGCTCGACTTGTTTTCCGTCTACCTTGAGAACAAGCGATAAGATTTGCGCTGCATGTTTTCAATGATCAGTCCGACTCCGAGCCGAGGCGGCGGTTACTACAATACCCTAGGAAAATCACAACATCCACACTTTCTTTTTTAAAGTACAATTAAAGCCCCATTCTCTCGTGTCAGGTACTCTCCTGGGCTCAGGCGCAGGTAATGCGGGGAGAGCCTGCTGTTTCACGGTGTTTTGCAGGGGTAAGCAGTTATTTTACGGAGAGTTCGCTCTCAAAGTCCTTGAGCGCTTTAACTGTCGGGACTAAATAATACAGAAACAAGTACGGCGCCAGTAATACGGGTACATGAGAACACGCTACAAATACGAGCACGGGATCACAACTCATTTTCACTTAGTAAAATATAACACTGATGGATATATATATATATATATATATCATAGGTTTAAAAAAGGTGAAAAATACAATAAAATCAATCAGCCCCATACCGTGCTCTATGGGAGTCTGCACGGTGCGCACTTTATAGGAGTTCTGGGCCTCTGTTCTGTGGAAATGTTTCCCATGACATTTATTACTGAACACACATTAAATCCACCACGGGACTGTTAAATCCACAAAAATAGCCATTTGAAGAGCAAAATATAGGATGATGGCTATTTTTTTAAAGTGGGAGAAGGCTTAACCTTGCCAGAATAAATGTTCCTGTCTGGACATTTAATGTCAGTTAAATTAAATATGAAATTACATGTTTTTTATGTGCGTAATTTAATGGGCTATTTTATTAAATGACAGAATTTAAGCTAAAATTAATGTAAGGTTAGATTTGTAAGCATTATAAGCCCCCGGGGAGCATTATAAAGCCCCGGGGGGAATGTAAATGTTTGAGTTGAGAATATGAAATATGGAAAATGTGACTAAATCAACAATAAAAGGAAATGAGAAAGAGTCAGAATGTTTTAAATAAATAAGCTCTGCATGAACAAATACATGAAATCACCATTTTTGCTTGGACTGTTGTTGCTTTGACAAAGGCAAGGCACCACTTTAGGTTTTCATTAAGCTCTAGAAGATGAGCAAACATCAAGACAATAATTATATCTACTAAACAGTCAGGTCCTGAGGTGTCTTCTCATTCACATCCAGCCAGTGCAATACTATCCTTTCAACCCTATCCTTTTTTATTCACTGTAACTAAATGTGACCTTTATTGTTCTCTTTGCCACAAGGCTCAGAAGATTTTAACGCTCCTCAGTGAGAATACAGTATTCATTACTAATCCCTGTTGTCAGTTCAAAATCAATAACAGTGTAACATATAAACTCTTATGTTACAAGAAGAATTATTTCCTGGCATAAACTTTGCCCTATTAAGAAGCAAGAGTTCAGAGAAGCACTTCACATGCAGCAAGCGTATGCAGTTCAGGAAAAGGATATTGCATTTGCAGTGCTTTATTGTCGTGAACCGTGTCTGATTTGGATGACGAATGCTGCAGTGGAGTGTTTGAGGTTATTCAGAATGAGTGGCTTTATTCAGAATGAATTGGTGAGCGGCTGTGGGAGGAGCTGAGAGTGAGGGACGAAAGTTGAGAGGGCTGTTTTGTTTTGGCCGGAGATTGCTGAGATGAAGGGAAAGTGCTCAGTTGCGTTGTTTATCAGTGGAGGCTGAGTTTTGGTTATATCTCATCATCATGTTTTTTTGTTTATCATTAGGAACAGGCATTCTTCCCATCTCTTGCTGGTGCTCTGTTTTTTTTCTTCTTCTTTTGCTCTATCACATCTGTGTGAGTGTGTGTGTGTGTGTGTGTGTGTGTGTGTGTGCAGCACCTGTTGCTTAGTAACTGAAATTCCACATATACTCAGAGCATTACGGCAAAGTACAGCCCATTTACTCTGATTGAAAAAAAAATAAATGTTCTTGTATTTATTTAAAATAATTTCGAAGGTTATGGAGGCCTGCTAATATTATGTTAAAAGAACAGTCCAGGTTCACAATGGAAGTGAAAGGGTCAATCCGTAAACATTAATGCTTACTGTTTCAAACATACAAGCATAAAGAATAAGCATGTGGAAAAAATGTAAAGTAAAATTATATACAATTTTACAACTTTGATGCCATGACAACATAATGCCTAAAAACTCTAAAATGATCATAAAAATTACAAGAACAACTTTAATGCTCAAATAAACAAGTTTCAACCGAATTAAGTGCTTTATAAAATTCTAAGCTTCATATTTCTGCTTGTAAAAAAATGGTCTCATTCATTTCCATTGTATGTGGTGCCTCACTGTAATTTTATTCCACAAACACTGTTGATTGATTGAACTTCACTTCTATTGTTTATGGAACATTCATTTAATATTTTCTTTGAATATTTTTAGATTTATTTTAACCTTAGGCTGTCACCAGAATCAAGATTATATGAATCCTGACACGTGCAAATTAAAGTCTGTGTCTGTTTTGTGTTCAGTGATGAGCAAAACCTTTTGATTTACAGTTTTTCTCAATCGATTTGACACTTTTCTCCAATGCAACGCACTTGTTCTCAAAACAATTAGCACAGCCATCCAAACACAAAATTATCTTAACCAAACAGTTCAACTTTACTGCAAAATGAAGCACTGCCATTTTTTCTAGTAACGCATTTATAAAAAAGTAAATATTAACATCAAATCTATAGGTGTGTTCTCTATTGATTATAAAACTCATTCATAGATGCACAAATATGCTAATGAAAATACATGTTTATTGCAATTCCTCAACAGGGAGTTTTGTTTTATATATTACTGTGTAAATCTAAATGAAATAAAAATTGTTATCTAACACCTGCTATCAGGCATGAGAAAAAAAATGCCCCTTTAAACTTCAAATCTGTGTGTGCCACCTTTAGCAGCAAGCACTGCAAACAAACTTTTCTGATAACTACAGATCAGTCTTTTACAGCACAGTGGTGGATATACTGTATATATATATTATATATACATATATATATATAATATATTTACTATATATATATATATATAGATAGATACTGTAGACCTTTTAGCTGTGAAATACTAGTGTTTTCTAATAGCCTAATTTGGCCATCACTGGGGAGACACACGTTGGTTTTTGCTGTATACTCATATATGCTGATTTAAAGGGATGGTTGACTGTTTTATTTAGGCTTTGAATTGTTTTTGGGTGCATCAACATTGTTATGCTTCGTTACACAAAATCAAATAAAATACAGATACCCCGGCTCTAGCCCAGAGAAAGGCGCGCACGTAAACGTGCTCTCCTCTACTCCAAGTGTGCACGCTCAAACTGGTCATTACACTAACCCCATACTGTGTCCCCTTCATGCTTCTTGCGCAAACATCAACAAAAAGCGCGTCCTCCTCATGAGTTCTGTTGTCCGCCCGGCATGCTCCGAACGGTCGGTTGATTCTCTAACTCGTGTCAGTTCCATGGCGGATCTAGAAAATAATGTTTAGGGTGGCAAAGGGGTTGCATGGGGTCTATGAGGGGTGGCAACACTAAAGCAAGCCCCCATGCATAGTTTTTTGGGGATTTATGGTCTGACATATACAGTTGTGTTCACAAATATTGTATTGCCATTAAGAAATTATCTATACTGTTTAAAATGAAAAATACATAACAACATTTCAATATCCATCATGACATGACAAGTCAATGCACAATATAAAAAACTTCAACAGGTTATAAATGTATCTGAGCTTGTATCACTAAAGAAGACATGCGGTTCTATTACAATTACATAGGCTACTTAGATGGTATAATAACGTTTAGTGCAAGTTTAAGAGCAACAAATATTTTTGAATTTCCAGACATTAGAAAGAAATACAATAATACCAAAGCACTGAAACTTGGATCAGTTTTGAAAATAATGTTTGATTTTCTGTTATTAACAGAGATGGGAACGTCTGTAATCACCCAGAACATACTCTATCAACCATGTACTCTAGCAACACCACAGCAACTGCATAGCAAGAGCCTAGCAACCACCCAGAAGATCCTGCAACCAAACTAGCAACACGTGAGCACCATCTAGAACAGCGAACGGGGACCAAACCTTTGATGTTGTTGAAACACGATGTAGACCAGCATAAATGGTTCCTTCAAACGGTCAGTCGAGGATTACAGGTGTCGCCAGGTTGTTTTCAACTGCTTACACAACATTTCAAACTTGGCCTCTGTTGTTCAAAACTTACACACAAACCAAAAATTGCACCAAAATGCAAAAATGCCTCATCTCTTTGTCAAAACGAAGCGACTGCGTCAAAATTCACAAACACAGCCAAAAGCCCACATTTGCAAACACCTTTGCCTATTGAATTCCTGTTAGAATTTTTGTGTGGTCATAAGAATTATGTGTTGGGTTTTTGCACAAAGGGTTTTATTGAAAGGAAAACTGAGCAAAGCCGAGAATTTAGTGTATGTTTAGCAGATTTGTGGAGTGGGGGCTTCTGGGGTCTGAGATGTCACCTTTCAGAAATTGGTGACAAGTAAGATTTTGTGTGCAAGCAGTTAAAAAACTGTAAATGCTTTACAACAAAGTCAAAGAACCCATGGACTTTCCTGCCCCTGACACTGAGATCCTAACACTGTAACAAAACTCTTACTAGGATCAGGAATTTATTATTAATTGCAGCTTCATGTCTATTACGTATACATAATTAAATTAAGAATACAGAGGTATAATTCCCACTTCACTTTTGGGAAAATCATTTTCATTTTACACTGGAAAGTATCCTCAGTAAATAAAAGTACTAGAAAGTGCACATACCAAAGAATTGTATTAACTTGGCATGCCCCACAATCGTCACATTAAAAAATAATAAAAAATACAATTTATCATCCTCTGCTAATTTGGGGGCCAAATTTTCATACAATACGTACTATAGCCCGTTTCTTCGGTCTCTTGACCCAAGACTAGTATAGCCTATCTCTAGGCAGTTCATTTCTCAGTTCGTCCTGGCAAATGCCGTACATATAAAAAAATATGGTTACAATAATTGACAGTACATGACTGAAGGTGTACACATGTCTACAGTGTTTACTGGACATATAGAAAATTTGAAATTTTTCCATTATCAATGTAACTGGTACTGTACTGTAATTATACGGTATTGTAATATAAAACCCCTGTAGCTATTGGCTCAGCTCTCTCCTCTCTCTGTTGTCAACATGCAGAGATTCTGATTGGTGTGTCATCAGCAGTGTTGGGCTAGTTACTCAAAGAATGTAATATATTACTCATTACTAGTTACTCATTTCAAAAGTAATATGGTTAATTTACTTATTATTTTCTGGCAACATAATTAGTTACACTACTAGTTACTTTTTCTTCACGCCCCACAGAAGTTGTAACTGTATATCTTCCCCATAAAATTCTAGTGATTGATAGTGACATTCAAGTAGATGTTTTGTATTAATCTCATTAATTGTCATGTGTAGCTTGAAGCTAATTGTAATTTCTCTGTTACCCATATACGATTATATTTTATTATGTATTTTATCAAATCACAAAGTAAGAAACTTTAATTTTCCAAAAAGATTTTTAATTATATTAATACATGCTGATCAGAGGTATGTGGGTGGGATATAATGCCAGAGTAAAGTAAATCCACAACTTACACAACAGTGCTCAGATCATCTTTTTTCCTGACAAAATCAATATAATGCAATATTTCTATCTGCTGAATGTAAGCTTTTCCATATTCCAAGCTTGCCTGCTGCACTGGGGACATCACATGCATGTGCCAGTCGTGAAAATTATGAAAATAAATCAATGAATTATTTGCTTGTTGGATTTTAAATCAGCGGGGTTGAGGCATAAAAAGTAACTACACTCTTAAAAATAAAGGTGCTTCACGATGCCATAGAAGAACCTTTTTGTCTAAATGGTTCCATAAAGATTAACATCTGAAGAACCTTTCTGTTTGACAAAAGGTTCTTTGTGGCGAAATAAGGTTCTTGAGATTATAAAAAGGTAATAAGGAGATGGTTCTTTAAAGAACCTTTCACTGAATGGTTCTTTGTGGAACCAAAAAATTGATTTTCTATGGCATCGCTTGAAGAACCTTTTGAAGCACCATTATTTTAAAGATTTAAGTAACTAACTTGTTTCTGAGATGGTACGGTATTCTTCTGAACATCGTATAGTATTAGTTACACTACTAGTTACTGCAAAAAGTAACATTATTACAGTAACTAAGTTACTAGTAACTAGCTACTGCCCAACACTGGGGCATCATTTTTTGCTACCCATAATTTCACTTACTCATTGGTTAAACTGTTGAGAAATGTTCTGTTGACAATGAAGTATGGTTTTGCGGGGAAAGTTCCAACTAAATCGTTTATTAAATGACGTGTTTTTGCCATTATTTTGCGTTACTCTGTTATCGCCGCGGCTGAAAAGTAGCACATAATTCTGGGGTGGCAGGTGCAGGGGCGGAGCCAGGGGGTGGCCGTGGCCACCACTGACTTAAGCTTGGCCACCCCACTCACAACTGCAGTTTTTTCCTATTTTTCTTGACAAGAAATGTATTTATTAAGATGCGGAACCGCCGTTTCTCTTTATGACCACATCAAACGGGAAAATTTTCAGACGCGCCTCACCATCGCCTCAGCACCAGCGCAGTCAACGAGCGCGAAAGAACGGCCAAATGAGCTTCATTAGAACAACAGTGACGCGTCTGTGAGATTTTGTTAGGCTTCTGTCAGAAACAACTTTCCTGTCCTGTCCAGCCCGTGCCTGTCTCAGTGCGCATTCGAGGCGCACGCTTCTATACTCTTAAATCATAAATCAAGCCCACACAAAACGATAGCATACATGTAGTTTCTGTCCGTCAGTTAATTCAAAGAATTCCAAAGCAGACGATTAAATTTACCAACGTGCATGCATGTAGGCTATGTATAGCATCACATAAAGAACGTCTCTCAAATGCATGTACTAAAATATATGAGCCTATTCTCAACTCGAGAATCACAATATAAATCACAAGCCGATGCTATATGTATTATTTATTTTCCTTAGGGTGGCATTTGTCACGACCCCGTGCACCCCGGTAGGATTCCCCCCTGGTTTACCCTCTTACTCCGTCAGCATAAGTGCTTTCACATGTGTGTAAGATCATTTTAATGCAAAGTAGCTGAACGTATACAAACGCATTTTCAAATGGTTACTTTCGTAATGAGTGTACCACGGTAACTTTTGCCCGTTTCTCTGACAAGGAGTCTCCATATCGCTTTCACTTTGACCTGATGAGACCCAGAGAATATTTAGTGAAGAGGATCGCGCAGAACTGTGGCAGCACGCTCGTATGGTATGTTTTTTTTGTTTGTTTTGCTCACACTTTGAGATATGCTGTTATTTAAATGCTATGTTTACTTTTAATCTACGGTTTTTCCTGATAAAGTGTTAATACGATTAGTATTAATAAATTAATTTGTAGCCAACTACATGGCACAGAAGAACACAAAAGGGCTGTAGGCATAGGGTAATTTTGCGGGGTGGACGGGTTGGACGGTGGGTACGGGTGGGACTGTCCCACCACTTTTTGCCAGGGTCGAGAGTGTCCCTACCACTTTTTGAAAGTAATTGAAAAATATATTGCGGAAGGTAGGCTATGTATTAAATGGAAAACAAGATCAACAAATCATTCTTAATAATCTAATTAGGGTGATAAAAAAACAAAAAAACATTTGACTCCTTATGCATGCATAACTCGTGCAGTGCAATAACGATATATTTGCAGCTGTCGCACTTTTTGTAATGTCATTAGGCTATAGCATTTTGTTTTAAAAATGGAGAGCTTCCTTGTGTTAAGTAGGCCTGCCCTCTACTAAAGATTTTTTATAGTCAACTAGTCGCACGTTATATTAATTGATTAATATAATTATATATTACCTACTGTTCAATAGGCTAATAGCAGACGTTAGCTCAGCCTAATTACCGCTCAGCTCGCGCATAAAGCAATGCTCAAAGCCCGGCAAAGTGTAGGATTAACGTTTCGGGGGAAAAGACACATTTTAATTTTTATAATAACCTAATGCTTTTCTGATTATGTCCGTGAAAGATAGGTTGCCGACTACCCCGACCTGCATCGCCATCTCACTGGACTGGCCTGTAATAAAATGCACCGTTTCATAACGGACTACAAAATTAGAATATTCACATCAACTGGGAGGTTTCCTTATATTGATTTTCATTTTCATATAAAAATTATAATAACCTTTTTGTAATTTACTATTAATGCAGAAGGATGCCTCATCAAAAATTACGCGAATATTGAATATTGTTTTCACGCTTAAGTCAAGTAAAAGGCTGCTTCTTAAACCAGAGAAGGTTTTTTTCGAGTTAAATTTCGAGTTAAAAAGTTCGAGTTGGCAATTCCAAGAAATAAAGTCAGAATGGGGGGCGTAGATAAACTTTAGCAATTCGAGAACATAGTCATCCAAGCAAAAAGTAAGTTTGTTCCAACCTAACACCCTATCCCCATGTAAATCAGATTATTAATAAAACTAGCAAAACGAGTTTGCGCGGTGTCCCCACCACTTTTCAAAGCAAAGTTGCCACTGCGTTTTAGGTACATTTTCAGACGTTTAATGAGGCTCAGAGGTGGCATGAGTGCAATTAAATTCATAAATTCATGTGGAGATTAATGTTTTAAATAGCCTATAAAATTTTGAATACAGAATTGAAATATTTAATAAACTGGAAATTAACACGCTAAAATTTTAACTATATCCGCAGTAGGTGGCGGCAAGTCACTGATTTTATCACTGAATCATTCATTCAATTGATTCGTTCGAACGGCTGAATCATTCAGGAATGAAGCAAGTGACTGTCTTTATTAACTTTTATCTTTATGTATAACGCTTCTCAAAAACTGTAATCTCCATATAGGTCAGATTAACTTTTTGCATTACAAACTCTAGCGGACAGACAGTAAAGCCACTTAAGTGAATGTGCATATGTATTTAAGTAAGAGTCTATAAAGCAGTTTTTGAGGTTGCTGGTGTTCCTTCATCCCCAGGGACCAGTCCAACATTTGACAAATGTTCTGATAAATGAGAGAGACAATCTCTCGTTCTATATCACTCCCAGACACCTGTAAACAGGCCAGATGTTTCTGTAGATAAAAACACTTGGCATACATAATAATTCAACATAAGTCATCTTTTCAGGACATTCAGAAAATATTCAATACTTTAAACTGAGTTGCTGCTATAAACATGTGAGTTTTGTCAAAATGGTTCAAAAATGAGTTTATGTCTCTCTGATTGTCCTAAAGAAGCATATGGGCAAAGGTATGAAGTATTCATCCTATGTGGGTATTTGATCAGCCATGAACACATGGGCACTAATTAAATAAAGGAAAATGAAGGTGTGGCTGCCAAAACTATTTCACATTTAGTGGTTGACAAAAACCACAAATATTTGAAATGATTGTGAGCAGGTGTTTTTGCTATTCAATGCTCTAAAGAGGACCGTTTTGTTCTTAGTGTGAAAAATATTCTGCACTATAAAGCACCTTTTGTATATTGTAAAGGTTCTATGGATGTTAAAGGTTCTTCATGGAACCATATGCATATGGCAATAAGAATGTGTGCACTGTGCAGTCTGCTTTTTTGAACAGTTGACTGGAATGTCATCCCAGCCAAAAAATTATTTTTTTAAACTTTATTTACATATGCACATATAGACATATGCAATATTCTGGTCTTCATTATTAACAACTAAGGAGAACTTTGAAAAATGTTGAGCAAGTGTGAGAAAAAAGAAAGCAATATTTCTCCAGGCTAAACGTTTAGTTGATTCCTCCATTCTCGAATTGAAGGTTACAAAAAGACAGCACAAAGAGGAGGGTTTGATATTTTCTTCCCATCTACGGCTCTGCATCCAGAGAAGAAGTCCACACTTAAGACTTTTTAACAGAGAAAGGAGTAAAGAACAAAAGACACATGATACACAACCAACTTTAAGCCTCTCTAACCTTTCTCTCTTTGTCAATCCATGATATCAAGTTTATATTTACAAGCAAACACTTACACATTCCAATCCAGTCCAGTCATTTTACCCAAAAGAGATGAAAAAGAGAGAAAGAAGCAGACGGAAAGACAAATGGAGATACAACATAACAAGCTGCAAGAAGTTTATCATTCTCTGTGGTGTCAATGCTGTGCCAACAACTGAAGATTAACATCTGTCAATGGGATGTGGCCCGCACTAATCAGTGAGGCTGGGTGTTTCACAACGCACGTCTAGTGTGTGAGAGTATGCATGTACGAGGCCTAAAAAATTCATAGCCTTCTGCTCATCTTTCAGTTAAATTATTATATTCCTGTTTAGGGAAGGTCTTCGTTTCAATTGATCATATCACTCATCCCCCTCAAAAGTCAGCAGACATTCTCTGCGTCTCTCCCTCGTGCCAGAGTCTGATCACTACAGCCTCTTTGGCTTTGATTCATGTGCATCTGAGAGAGCTGTCAGAGCGGGTGAGGTAAGTTTATACTGTTTATATACCGGCTGCTCTGTGGTCAGTGAAAGTCATTAGCATAAGCTCCACCTACTCTTTCATGTCACACCATTTGCTGCTGCTTAGTTGGAGTACAACAACTCCTCTGAGTAAGAGTTAAACTATTTCCTCACAAAGCAGCGATACACCTGCAAGCATATTCCTTTTTATTACGTTTCTGTTCATCTTTCGGCTTGCACAAGCTGTTTTGAATCATGAAATCTCTTGGTCTCATCCTATTAATGCATGATGTGTTGGCCACAAGTGTCCGATTTTGACAAGTCAAACTTTTCAGTTAATAAAACATCCAGTCAGGCTGAAGCTGGGGTTACGCAGCATTGGTTAAAAGACAGCAGGACATGTGCAAAAAGCTGGCACTGACCAACTGATATAAATTTATGATGTATTTCTCCAAAAACCTCATTTTGGAACAATTTGCCATGTATTTACTTTCTCTGCAGCAGATCAGCCTACACTCTTAAAAATAAAGGTGCTTCAAAAGGGTCTTCACAGCGATGCCATAGAAGAACCATTTTTGGTTCCACAAAGAACCATTCAGTCAAAGGTTCTTTAAAGAACCATTTCTTTCTTACCTTTTTGTAATCTGTAGAACCTTCTTTCAATACAAAGAACCTTTTGTGAAACAGAAAAGTTCTTCAGATGTTAAAAGTTCTTTAAGGAACCATTTAAACAAAAAGGTTCTTCTATGGCATCGTCAAGCACCTTTATTTTTAAGAGTGTAATTGAAGTTCATAAGCTGTTTCTGGGAAAGAAACTAAACAAACTGAGGCATAGTATGATCATTTGATGTTTTACTTAGCATTTATATGACAGAATCCACGGTTTTTATATATGGCACAAGCTTTTTTGTTGAAAATAATTGTTTTTAACATTCATACCTTGATATATCATGTTAACCGCAAGGCCCAAGTGAGCTTGCTGGTGTAGAAATGGCCCACAATGCCATGAAATCTATCTAGTGATACTTCCCTTCCCAGTGGCACTGGAAAGTGGTGTCTAATGATCAACACTATTACTGTCAATATGTGAAACAAGATAACACTTCTTATATTTGGTGACATCTTTCCTACATCTTTTCTCACCCTCATGTTGTTCAAAACCAGCATGACATTCTTTGTTCATAAAAACATAAAAGAAGATATTTTATGAAAATCTGGTATGGACAAAAGTCTAGTATGAAAGTTTAGTATGGACCAAAAAAAAAAAAAACATACTGAGACACATCTTCATTTTCTTTACAAATTCATACATCTTTTGTGTTCCAGAAAGCAAATCAGGTTTGGAAGTTAGCTGAGTAAAACAAAATAATAGTACAATGATCAGTAAAAATAAAAGTATGTTTTTCTTTTCAGGTCCTCGTTGGTGGTTGGTTTTTTTTTTTCTCATTATGTCTCTTTTGCCGGTCTAAGCAAACCCCTCGAGTCAGTACGTGATGCTTTTGGGGTTCTTAATTCCACTTTTCATAAGTTTTTTCCTCTATCAACAGCGTGCACAGAGATGTCCCTGGGCCCATATCCGCTACTGTCATCAAGGATAATTAGCTTTCATATTAACCACTTTTGTTAAGATACCCTTTCCTTGTTACTAATTACTGTTGTACGGAATCTTAAGGTGTCTCACTCTCCAGTGTTAAGTGTTCTATCTGAACGCCTGATCGGCTCTGCTCTCCGCCATCACTTAAAACTGAACTCCACTAAACAACCATTCATACACTTGCACAGTACACAAGCAAATGCTCAACAGCACTGGCACCTCCTTCATTTCTACTGGGTCCAAAATTCAGGGTTTCAGTTGATGTCTACCAAAAATTCTTTGCGTTAATCAGCTCGCACTATATTTTTGCCGAAGTTCCACATTACCGACTCTTTCTGCTTAGTAAAAAATATTATACTTATGTATTGAAATACTTTATCTTCTAATACTGTCACAAATTACATTTTCTATTGCCCTGCATTGTACTTTTTAGTACACTAACTGTATACTGAAGTCAACTAATTTTTGTCGCTTTATGCACTTTAATTGTGCAAAGTAGTTGCTAAAGTCCAATTAACGATAATACTTAGTAATTTGATTGTGCTAATGAACTATTGCAATGTATGCTTAGGTCACTTAAATAATTGGAATTTGAATACCGCTTTGTTCAAAGCTCATACACGCCTCATCAAAAGTGACCTTTAAACACATTTTAGACTTAATATTAAGAGAAATGTGCATTGTGCACATGGAGAGCAAATCAAGTGTAATTAGAATGTTTATATCATAAGGTCCTCATTATCTCTCAGGAAATATGTTCATATATTTGAGCTATACTACCGATACTTAGTTTTAAATACATGTATTTTAAATATATTACTTTTTGACTAGATGGGCACCTTCAGAGAACACCATCTGTCCTTACACTTAAATTTAGTTGACTCAACAATACACCTGCGTCTTTTTAGAGGTCAGAGCAAATCTATGCTGCAGATAAGGATGTGTGTGAAGTGGAAGAGGACAGGAACGGGCTCAGATAAGATTCAGGGATGAGGTGATCACATGGACGACCACGACAGTACTCATGACAACAATGGCCAAACTATCTGTGAAACTGTTTTGTTAATATAACATCATGATGTTCTGTAATTTGAGTTGCTTAAGATCAGTTAAGTGACAAAACATTGTCTCTGACCTGGTCCAGTTCAGACACAATAACTCTTGACAGAATATAAAAATACTCCTTCACGCACTCTCTCCCACTCTCTCTATCTGTTTTTTCCTCCTTTGCCAAAACCACTATGACTGCTATGCAAGGCTACAGTGCCCTCCTACTCCCTCACTCTCTCACACACACACACACAAAACACACACAACACACACACACACACACACCAGCCGTGCATTTCTCTGGTCATCAACACAATACCCAACCTCTGGCACAAAACTTTTCACTTACGAACATGCAGAATGGGGGAGGTGAAAGTTTCAAGAAACTGATACCTGGTAGTCTCATCAGGTCCATAACCCTTAGGACAAATATATGGGATATACAGCTGGCGTTATATACATACTACCGTTCCATGCTTGAAACTAGGCTTTAATTGTTTCATATACATCATGCATGGAAAAGATATGGGCCTATATAGTCCATATAGAACTGAAACAAGATAATCTAATATCATAACTTTTTTACCTGTATTGGTGTAGAGCTGCCTAGGTCGCAGAGGTGGACAGTGACGAAGTACATTTAATTAAGATTGTACTTAAGTACACTTTACTTGAGTATTATTTTTCTGGAAACTTATGACTTTAACTTCACTACATTTGAAAGACAAATATTTTACTTTTCACTCCACTACATTTCTATCAGGGTCCTCGAAGTAGAAAGTCGTTACTATGTAGCAGCTTTGCAAGTCCATGGGTGATTTTTTTTTTCTTCTCTAAAACGTGACTTTTTTTTCAGACAGTCTATCAGCAATCCCTCTTGTAAGGCTACATGAAGTGACCTCCCAGCATTTTTTGAACACTGACCAACTGCAAATGTGATATTTATTTAAAACAATTCAATAATAAGAAATTAATATTGTGGTATATATTTCACCAAGAGTGTCCGTGTGGCACAATTAGTACATAAATATTACTTATAAAGCAACAGAAGAACTGTTGTGCGTCTCCTAATAAAACACGATAGGTTTTGGACTTGAAGCAGCACTGCACAGACTCTTCTGTCTATGACATCAAAGTGCATTGAGAGCGATTAGAGAGCATTTTTGAATGTTTGTTTTGATGTCAAATAAATCTTGCTGTTTTGTTTTTGTGTTAAAGCAGTGTTGCTGTTGTACCGTTATTGCGGGTCCACCTCTGTATAGATGTTACCATATAAATGTGAATGTTATAAAAATAAATGATTGTTAAATAAAAGAAATACATATTTCCATATATGTGTGTATATACTGCATGAGTAAATATATTTACATTTAGTCATTTAGCAGACACTTTTATCCAAAACAAATGAGGAAAACAGAAACAATCAACATATATCCTGGCAATGACAAAGTCTCGGTTAGCCTAATGCGTACAACGTAGCAAAAAAAAAAAAGTGTCTAACGGACTGCTTACTTGCTACGGGTACTGCAATATATATATATATATATGATATTTCACACATACACACCACACACACACCCCCACTATATATCTATATATATATATATAATCTTATATCTAAATATTATTATCTATATATATAATCTATAAGATAAAACAAAAATTCAGATTATAACTGAAATATATAAGTTAATATAGCTTCTATTTTCAATAGTACTCTTCCCTGCAGTACCATATCTTATTACATGTTCGGACAACACCGTTCAGATGTCACACCCATAAGATTTTTGTGTGTCCAATGAAATATATCAACTTACGTAATGTACTGAATAAAGCGTGATACATAAACAATAACTACTCACTGTTTGTTGTTGTTTTAATACAAGTACTTGACTGTCAATGTATTTTAGAGTTTGACATGATTACCAAATTCAGGTTTTCGTCACCACCGATCAGATTGTCCAACTCCGTCAGTTCTTTCACCTCCTCCATTGAATATTGGGATAATAATTTCATTATGAATTTTATATTGTTGGGGAATTATTGGTCACATGGTGAACGTGTAATCTGTCCCTTCTAACACCTAATGTGTTTTGAATGCTAAAACATCTTGAATGCGTAAAGATAACTGAACCCATTATATTACCAGCCAAGGTAAAGAAAGCACATTTAGTTAAAAATTAGAAAACTTGGGAGGTTGTATCAAAGCATAGCTCAGTAGCTTAGTACATATAAGAAATATTATTTAGGTTGATCATTGTGTCTGGAGTACAAGGGTTTATCTTTTCAATTTTGCACCGGTTTTCCACTTCTCAAGAATGACTGGTATATTGTCACATATTTTTCAATAGCCTACATGAAAGCAGCCATTCCTTGTGTATTATTCAATATATTGTAATATATTTACACAATATATTATTCTTTATCATTTCTAATATACCGTTATCTCATTTAATATATTGATCATTCATAGATTAGGAAATATATTTTCTTTGCTAAAGGGAAGGCATAGTAAACATGGCCTGCTCTGGTACTTGCTGAGCTGCAGCGTTCAACTTAAAGTAATGCAGTCTAATAATGGAATGCAATACAATACAATGTACTGTAATGTAATATAATGTTATGAGCTACAAATGAAAATGAATTGTTGTGCTATTTAAGTTTTATTAAGCTGTGTAGAGTCATTGATTCATTCATGTAAATTCATCATCGCCCCCTTTTGTCCTTAAGAGGCTGCTGCAAGCGAGATAAACCATGAAATTCTTAAACCGAGTAAAAAGATCTCAGACCACATTCATTTGAGAGAGAAAAAAACTTATATCATCACATTTTGAGGAACAGGACTGCGCAACAAGTTTTCAAACGGGTATCATGTTATATGAGATTCGTATTCAGGCTTTTGTGAGAAATCCCTTTGAATCGCAATTTCCATTCAAGAGCATTTCTCAACGAAACGGACTTTGACTGAGCCCGGCCCGCACATCTTTTCTTCTGCGGCTTTAGCGGATTTCAGTGACAGCAGTGCGAACATGTCGGGACATGCCTGTGTGTCCCAGCGCGCAGCGCCCTGTAGCGCACCGGGCAAATGTGCCAGCCAGTCAACTTCAACCGCAAGCGAAACTGGACCGAATTTGCCCAAAGCCACAGAAGACGATTACTTTAATGGGACAGAGAATTAAGTGACTGCTGAGATTTGCCCCTGCTGCAATGTAAGTGTGGATGAAACGGTCCCTAATACGTGACTTTACAGGAGATTCATGATAGCGGTGCATTGCTCTCTACTTTTGTATCATAGCAGTGTGCCCTACTTAGTTCAGTTTGACCACTTCTCACTTTTCTTGTATTTTATGCCTCGGTTAGATTATTCCCAACAGATCATTTAACTGAGGTATTTTTGTATTAGATGGCACCTCGATGTGTGCTCTCGCTTGATCTGTTTCTCTGTGTTCTGAGATCTGGAATGGATGAAAATGAATGGACATTAATCTTTATTATTGAAACGAACGTAAATAGCTGACTGTAGCCTATATACATTGCAGGAAACTAACGAAAGCTTTTTCCTTTAAAAAAATGCTATTAATTCGCTATAGTGAAATGGACTGTAAATTCTAAGCAAAATAATCTATCTAATATTTCTTTAAACAGAGGCTGACCTAAAACTATTATTAGATCGCATGTTAGATCGTTTTTTGAATTTTGAATTCTTACTAATACGGACTGGGAAATTATTCGTTTTTGCAGATTCTGTTCAAGCAGTTGTCTAATGTATTATGTTTTTGTACTTTAAAAAACTATAGACATTAGAAACATTAAACCTAAAATGCAAACGTTTGGGGCGTAAACAGGTTTAGAAATATTTAGTTGTAGCTAAACTGTTGCATTTAAAATGTACATTTAAAAATAATAACACAAAAGTAAATAAATGCATAGATAGGCTAGCCTATATTTAAATTATATCTAGATCGAATTTAACCTTGAGCTGTGATTTTTAAATTCATTTTAATTCAGTGATTACTTCTAAGAAGTACACTGTAAAAAAAAAAAGGCAGCTATAGTTGCCAGTACTTTACTGTAAAATGTATACAGTATATTATAATATAGATGATACAATAGAAAGCCACATAAAGAATCAGAGTACATGGCAGTGGCATGAAACATGGTCTATATTTGTGTATAGACAGTGTGCAGGGTCACACACACGACACTTAAATAATTCAATAAACATGAATTAAATAACAGAAAATGTAACACAAATGTACATTGCTGATAACAAAAATAAGATAAAAAATAAAATAAAATTAATTTTATTTGAAGTGTCATCCAGGGATTTCTGTTAATGTCCTTTTACTGTTTTTCACCATAAATTATAATCGTTTTTATTCCCAAAACCATAAATTTGACAGTATTTTATGGTAAATGGCATAATTTTAAGTTAATTTGCACTTTTTCCCTGTATACGTACTGCCAATTAACAATTAAGAACTTCACTGGCAGTATATGATATTTTATATCTCATAGTTTTGAATTGGTGTGTATTGTAAGCCAATATTGCATGCTATATGATTTAACTCTTCCCCCCCCCCCTTCTCTTAGATATGGAATGGACTGCTCGATGGACGAATATTACAACGGTGGACAATGTCACAAGTGCCCACAATGTCCACCTGGTCAAGAACTGAAAGAGGTGAGAGAAAGAGCGATATTGTGTGTGAGTGAGCAAGAGAAATGCCCTGCTGTGTATCCATCATTTCAGGATTACTGTAAAGCAAACATTTGAAAAGTCATTCACTTTATTAATCAACATTTGAGAAGCCCAGAGGCTGTGTGAAGAAAATAACACCTATAATTAACCGTCACTTATTTTTAAACACATTTAGATAAACTAGCATATGAATCCCAGCAGTCAAAGTCAGCAACCTGTTTGACTGACTTTGTAAGACAATATATAAGTAGATACTGTATTTATAAACACTTGATTATGCAGGGAATGTTTATCCTGCTGGAGGTGGGGACAGCTTCGACAAGTGGGGACACCAGCTTCTAAAGTTTGCTGGTCTTAGCTGGTGCTCAGTTGGTATAGCTGGTCAGCAAACTGCTCTCCCAGCCTGAAAACCCAGCTGAAAACCCCAGTCTGACAAATCTGGAAGACTAACTAAGGCCAGCAAATCAGCCTATAGACTGGTTTATGCAGTTGTTTTTGACAAGTTAATCCAAATATTCCCATATAGTTTCTCATTTTGGCTAGTTTATCAGGTTATTTTGTAGCAAATGTTGGACTGATGGTTTAGTAGTCCTTGACATACAACTTAAGGATAAAATTATTTTTTCATTTATAATTTCTAAGCTATTTAATAGCTACATTATCAATATTTTGATCGACAGTGTGGTGTGTGTGTGTGTGTGTATAAACCATTGACTATATTAATAAAACACAGAAAAGTATTGATAGTTACTTTTTTTTTTTTTTTTTCAAATAATTGATTAAAATTGGCAGAGCCCCAAATTGTGGACTATGTAAACATGCTGTGGTATCATATCCCTGCCACCAGAGGCTTACACATGACCTTAAATGACTTGCAAACAGGGCAAGGTTACAAAAGCTGTGTTCTCAGAAAAAAATGGACACATCCAATGTACTTATCGTGTTACTGATTATGTTTGTGTGCTTGTGGGCGATTAGGACTGTGGTTATGGCGTAGGAGTGTCGGCAGTGTGTGACGTATGTGAAGTTCGGTGGTTTAAGGAAGTCTGGGGTTCTCACCCTTGCGCACTGTGCCAGAACTGCCGCAGACTCAACAGACACCAAATCAAGCACTGCACTCACACAGACAATGCAGTGTGTGGAAACTGCCTCCCTGGGTGAGACTTTCTCACACATACACACAAAACAACCTTTATGACATATGACGTTTATAACTGATAATTGTGATCAACCCACACACGACTGATTGCATGCAACTTCACACCCAAAACTTCATAGACTCACACACACACACACACACCTGTATCCTGGTTTTCAAACCGAAACCTTTTTTTTCTCTAATGAAAGTTTCTACAGTAAAATGCGACTGGATAGACAAGAAGATTTGGAATGCCTTCCATGTGGCCCCGCACCCTTCAGAAACATACAGTGTAGCCGTGAGTACCATACTGATAAATACAACTTACACCAGCATGACTGACTCCAAGCACGGTGTCAAGTTAAAAGCGTGTCTCCAGACCCCCTGTGTTCTGTTCAGTTCTGTTTTGCTTCATCCAACTGTTTTTGAACAAAATGCATTCTATTTAACTGCCCCATAAGCAGAGCTCAATCAGAGAGGGCAACCCTCTATGGACACCTTAGAATGATGTACACACAGAATGATGTCTGTGAATTGTCTGTTTTGATGAGCATTCACGTAAACACACTTGGTTATGTGAACAGAAGCAGTTGGGAGAATATCAGATATGTATCAGTATATTGCATTCGTGCATTCGGTTTTAAGTGGACAGCATGTTAATCAAGCAACAAAAGAAAGAGCGAAAATCTTTTCATGCTTAAAGACACACTTTCTTCATATTTTCATCCTCTAAAATTTGTGGTATTCTCTTCACCCCTGCTCGCACTCATTCTTTCCATGCTCTTATCTGAGCTTCAGTACTTTTACCTCTTTTCTCACTGTTTTATCTCTATTCTCTTTATTCTCTCAACGTGATTACGGGTTAAGTAAGGGAGAAGGTATTTATCCAGCAAGGATCAGTCAATGCTCTTTGAAAGTGCTCAGCATGGACTGAGGGTCGATCCTCCCTGAACCGACATCATCATGGATTGACAGAGGTCTTTTAGCATTCTGCTGATCAGATACACCACCAGCAACAGGAAGAGGGGTGCTTAGAAAGAAAGGGAAGGCAACAGAATAAGGCAGCTGCGGTTGTTGTGTTTTTAAAAGCAAGACTCATTAAGATTTGCTGTGCTATTGATTCATATCCTTATAGTTGTTGATGAGTGCAGGTTCTAAAAACTTTGGAATCTGTTGATTGTGTTTTAAAAGAAGAGTTTACATAGACAAGAAAATTCCATCAGGATTTATTCACTCTCATGTCATTCCAAACCTATATCGTGCTTATTTTAAGTGGAACACTAAGAAGAATTTCTTGAAGAATATGAAAAAATTGTGATCATGTTTGTTAAGTTTCAAAAAAGGCGCAAAAAGTAGTTCATTGGACTTGTGTGTTATATTCCAAGTCTTCTGCAGCCACACAATTTATGTAATGAAATGGAGTTGTTAATGACTAATAATAATCTTCCTCTCCAGTGATCATTGAGTCAGTGAGTCACCTGAGAACTGAATCTTTAAACAAATCATTATTTTGACCACAGATTTTTTTTTTCAATTGTCTGTTTCATATAAATCAGTCAGATTAATGTTTTTACTATTTACTGACATAGTAAAAGACCCAAAACATACAACCTTCAAAGTACTTAATTACCAAACCAAATAAATAAATACAATTACTGAATTACCTCTTCAACAAAAGAAAGAAAGAGTAAATAATGACAGAATTTTAGAATGAAAGTTGATCTTGGTAGTATGTGTTCTAACTGATTCTTCCACTTTTAGGTGAAGGGGGGACTGGTGTTGCAAAAGCCCAGACCTCAGCACCTCCCATCCAAAATGTATCGTCCATATTGACTGCTTGTGCAGCAACAGCTATATTAACAACCGTCCTATTTACAATTGTGTGTGTCACCTACCAGACACGGTCTTCACTTCGGAAAACATGCAAACGTATGAATATACATACACTGAATATACAGTACATACAACAGTAATCCACTAAACCACTTGGTGTGGCTTAAAACATAAATGTAACAGATTTCATTCGACCTCTACTCTCAGGTTGTTTATCACCAGTCAGTAACGGTCACCGTGACAGTGATGCAGCTTCGGTTCCAATGACAACCCTGCACACAGTGATGCAGGACACAGAAGTGGACACATCAAGTAAGTGTGCATGACAGGCTTTGAGTTACAGCTTGATTACAGACACAATGAGAATGTGATGTAAAAAAACAAAAAACAATTCCGGCTATACACCACATGGCAAAAAAAATCACTTTCAAAAAGAGATTCAAGCTATCCGCAATTCGCCATTTTCTCTATTTTCACAATGTCTTTTCAAATGTGTTTCAGAAGAGTAGAAAAGAATAATTCATATTTTTAACTAGACCACAAAAGATGATTTAAAAAAAATGTTTAGCATGCTCGCAATCCATATAAAGGCAGTGGATAGAGATTAGCATCAAGTTTTCAAAAATAGATGAAAAATATCACAGAATTAGGGATGCAACGAAATGAAAATTATTGGCCAAAGCCGAACAAAAGGAAACACTGGGCCAAAGGTTGGATACCGAACACGGTTTTTCGCATTTTTTCCTCATGTATTTTGCCAATTTTTTTCACCAATACATAAATTAAATAGCCAAAATGTGTTTTTTACTGTTTTGTCTTGTTTTTCAAAGAAAAAAACAATTATTACAAAATATTTACTTAACACTGAATGTTTTCTAACGTTCTAGCAGACATTATACCAACAAAGCACAATTTAACTTAAAATGAATAAGTTGGTAAAATAATATTCTTGGGCCATTTTTGAGACTTGAATCAGGTATGCATTTTTTACTGTACAAATAAAAGCAGCCTTGCTGAGCAGAAGAGAATTATTTTAAAACATTAGAATATATTACAGATCCCAATTTGAACACTATGTGTGAATGGTATAATAATGTTATACCTGTAGGTGTGCTCCGATTGATCGGCTACCGATCTCTATCGGCCGATAATCGGGTTGGGATGATTGATCGGCGGTCTCTAAAAGGCCGATCTCAAAAAACGATCTCAAGCTGATGACGCTGCAATGAGAGGTTTGGCCCGACATGCAGCGTTACCGTCTCTGTCCGGCGCAGGTGAAATAACTATAATGCTGAAGGTGAGGTACAATTACTTACAAAGTAATTAGAAAACCTTGTGTGAGACATAATTTCACAAGCGCGCGTGCGCGCATGCTCTCTCTTTCTCTCTCAAATAGCAAATGTTCTTCAAATCACCATCAAATAGTACTGTCTTAACGGCTGCACCGTTACGACAGGATTCGTCCCTGGCACAGGTAACACTCAGGATTTGTCACATCGTCACTAAAGTTTATTAATTGCATTTTTTTTTTAATTCTTGCCAGTGTTTATCCATTCAGTGCTCGCACGCTCTCCTGGAGACTGCGCTCATGCACACTCGAAGCGCACAAACATAACGCCAGGTTCACATTACTCCATTTACAATGCGTATGCAGTGCATATTTTTTCCACGCTCATGTTAACGGATTAAAGCGTTCACTGCACACGGTTGTGGTCTGGCAGTGTGTTCAGGAGCGGTGCGTCTGCAGCAGTGCAGAGATTGTTTTTGCACCGAGTCTATTTTTGCTGCGTGCAAGCGCTTATTTAAAGTAACAGCGCATTGTTTGCAGTTATTATGAACATGGATTGACACGAAAATGTTGTAATTATACCATAAATGCATATTATTAAAATCTACTGTGTTTCACAGTCAACACATGTGGCTTTTTGGCTAGGTTTAAAGGAAAAGAGCATTTTTAGATAAACAAGGCAATAATAGATGTCACTGGTGGAGGTAGGAAAACAAAGTTTTTTTATGAACCGCAGGATTGCTTGTAATACAGATTTCAGTGCAAAAGTAAAGGCAGTAGAGCTGTCTATTTCTGTCAAATGGTAAGTTTGTGATAACATAAGAAAAAGTAACTTACAATGTTTTAACCAATTGCTTTAGCAACTTAATATATAAATCTAGAAGTAAATGCAAATGTAAAAAGCATTGACTAATGTGTTGCTTATATTTATTGTGCCTAAACATGTCTTTGAAAGATTGTATTACTGTACTGTGTAAAAAAATAATTGCAATGCTGAAAAAAACATTTTCAGTGACAATGTTTGGATTTGAAATCAAAATAACGGATAAATGTGTTTGTGGTAAACAGCCTGAATTGGACTCCTGTGTGAACGCTGCTTCCGCTCTCACAAGAGTCACCTAAGAGGGGAATTCCCCCATTTTTAAAAATGAAATTCAGGCCCTGAATAAATGTATAAAAATTCTGATTGGAGTATCAATATAAATAGTTTTAAATGATAAAAAGAAGGCTTTAAAAAGATCGGTATCGGTATCGGTAGATACTGCTTTCTGTGATCGGTGATCGGCCTCAAAAATCCTGATCGGAGCACCTCTAGTTAACAGAGCTGTTGTATTTATTATCATTATTATTGTCTTTTTATTTTTTTACAGAACAACAGTAAATTTACAATACTAACATTTATGAATGTCGATGGAGTTCTTGCTTTTCTCAGCTTTTATTTTGGCAGAAACCCACAGAAAGTCCTCAGTGCAGTTGACAGCAGATTTATAAATGATTCTCATTACGATTTTGGGAAGATGTTTGTCGCACTTATCGCATTGTCACATGCCTTTAAAAATGTTCATAAATTCATAAAAATGTTACTGAGCAACAGACGACTGTATCAGCACAGATTTTCCTCTCGCTTTGGACTTTGAACCCTGGCAAACAAGCAGATAGAGCCGCGAGCTTGTGCAGCGCTGTCAGAATACGTGCAATGCGTGCGTATATTGGAAAACATAACGTTCTGCAATTTATTTACTAATTGTTTAAGGCCATTTCATGATTTCAATCATCATACAGTAACAAGCAACAACCACCCTTCCACTTCTCATCGAAGACATGTAATGCAGTACTAATCAGTCTCTCGCTGTCGTGCTTGTAATGATTTTTGCATCTTTCTCAGACAGTTTTAAATACTTCCACACTGCCGACATGTTTGCTGCATTAGTGCGTGTTATCATTATCATGTGCGTTTAACATTATTGTTCGGTACAATTTATTTTTGTCTTTTCGCTGATCCTGCCGAACACCGAAAGAGCTTTTTTTTTTGCTATTGTCGGCCAAATAATTTTGGTTGCCGAACATTCGGTGCATCCCTACACAGAATGGTCCCATACATCATGTGCCATATATTCCAAGTGTTCTGGGGGTATATGACAGGGTTTGGTGAAAACCAAACCTAAATTTAATGTATTATTTATAGTGCTGGGCAACGATTAATCGCATACATCGCATCCAAAATAAAAGTTTTTGTGAACATAATGTGTACTGTGTATATTTATTATGTATATATAAAAGACCACTCACACACTCAGATATATATTTAGAAAACATTTCATGTATTTTAACATTTATAATATAAATTATATGAATATATACTTGTAAATACATGTAAATATTTTCTAATTATATACTGTATGTGTGTGTATTTATATATACATAATAAATATACACAGTACACACACATATATTATGTACACAAAAACTTTTATTTTGCATGCGAATAATCGCGATTAATCGCTGCCCAGCACTAATTATTTAACAACAATTCTGACCTTGGCTGTTGGTCTCTGAAAATGACTTTTTGTTCATTAAATGAAATAATTTACCAACGGGAAAAAATAGCTTAATTTTTATATACATTCTCTGAAAAGAGAGCTTATTATCTGACACTTTGATTCTCAACTAAATTTATCTTGTTTCATGTATGTTAAGATATAATATTTATTAAGAAATATGGCACCAAAATCATCAGTGCTTAAAATTACATTATGTGTATTTGTATATTTATTTAAAAGAGAGAACGTAAGAGATGTGATGATTGTGTGCCTGACTTGTTTGGTCTGTGTCCCGTAAGATCCTTGCCTGCTATTGAAGCACCCCTGCACGCTTAATGACATCACCACCACGATGACTTCTGATCTTGGCCTGCATAGGTGTGAGGTTCTTCCTCTGATGCGAAGTTCTGCGTACACAGATCCTGGAACGGGAGTCATCATGCAGGCAACAGAAACACCTGAAGTTTCTTCTTCAGACTCCTCCCTCTCCAGCCAGCATGTCATTCTCACTCTGGTAGGAGGACAGTCTGCAGTGAGGCCCTGCTGTGCCGTAGAGCAGCAAACAGCCTGGGGGCTTCATGCTCCTGTAGAGTGCACTGAACTGGACCTTCAGTATCTCTCCAATGCCCCAGAGCTCCAGACATTCAGACCTTCAGACTTCATAGCCAGAAATATCCCACAGTGCCCTCAGGCCTGATTCTGCAGGACCTGGAGAGAAGAGAGCAAGAAGAGAAAGTGGAAAAGGATATTGTTAACGTGAAAAGAGATCAGAGCTGAAAACGTACGATTATGGTAATGAGACACTTAAAGAATCAACATACACTCTCAATACATATATGTATATATATCATGTGAAGTTCATTGAAATAAGTGTGCTACTGTAGTTGTTTGAGGTTTCTGCAATGTGAGAAACAGGTGCTTATTAGCACAAAAGGACATTAACAGGAGAGAGGCAGAGAAAAAAAGATCTTCATATGCCTATAAAGTCGCAATTAACAGAAGTAGCAACAGATGTTTCTTCAGTATTTTGATGTACATCTGAGTGAATTGGATTATCAAAGAAGGAAAAAAATGTAGAGTGGGACTTAGTTCTATCCATTGGTTGTTGATTGCTTGTTGATCATTCACAAGAAGATCAATAGCATATTTAAAAATGTTGATTTAATTCCGACTTTAATTGAACACATACCCATTTATATTTAGCGAATAGTTCACACAAAATTTAAATTCTGTCAGTATTTACTCACTCTTTTGTCAATCCAAACATATAAGCTATTATAATGTCAGAATTTTAATTGAGAAAGAGCTGCTTTAAAATAGTTTTTTCATTCAGTGAATGTATAACAGCTGGAAAGACATGAGGGTAAATAAATGATGACAGAATGTTAATTTTTGGGTGAACTACACTACCATTCAAAAGTTTGGGATAAGATTATTTTTCCAAATGAATAAATGTAACAAATTAAAATTTTTTTGTGGATTCTAAAGTTTAGAATCCACAAAAAATATTAACCAGCACAACTGATTTCAACTTTGATAATAATAATGATACATTTTTCTTGAGCACATGAACATATAGAAGTTTCTGTAAGGATCATGTACCGCTGAAAATTGTCAGCTTCAGCCCACATCACAGGAGAAATTTATATTTTTTTTAAAAATATAATTTTTTTTAATTTTGCAAATGATATCTCAGTCCAATATTTACTGTATTTTGATTCAATAAATGCCGCCTTGGTGAGCATAAAATAATTCTTTCAAAAACTTAAAACTCAAAACGTTCTGAACATTCTTTGCAATTATCCCTTTAAATTACGTAGGTTGTAGTATCTGCTCAATGTAAGCTCACTCCTGCTGTCTATAGTCAACAGAATGGATAATTTCCCTCTCCCTAAACCTCAGTGATGCAGGTCATGTTCTTCATTGGTCTGTGCTTAGTTATAATAATAATAACATAATAATTCAGTACATTTATATAGTGCTTTTCTGCTTTTCTAAGCACTCAAAGCGCTCTACATTGTGAGGGGGTATCTCCTCATCCACCACCAGTGTGCAGCATCGACATGGATGATGCGACCACCCATATTGCGCCAGAACGCCCATCACACACCAGCTTAATGGTGGAGAGGAGACAGAGTGATGAAGCCAATCAGCAGATATGGGGATGGTTAGGAGGCCATGATGGTCAGAGGCCAATGGGAAAATTTGGCCAGGATGCCGAGGTCACACCTCTACTCTTTTCGAAAGATATCCTGGGATTTTTAATGACCACAGAAAGTCAGGACCTCGGTTTAACGCCTCCGAAGGATGGATATAACAACTATACTAGACCTGCTACAAAAGCCATAACTAGACTTTATGGAGACTGCGCTTGATTTTGCTAATCACTGGATTTTTAACTACCACTACTATTACCATTACTGATGACAGCCTCATAGTACCTGATTTGCTGTTTACTTTGCTAAAACTTTTTTGAGTTTTGGACTGAACAGTAGTATGCTGCCGGGCAAACCAAACTGTCTTATGCCTAAATGGTGTCACATTACTAGGCTTTGGCATTGCATTACTACTATAAACCAGCAAAACATAAAACAATTAATTTTATTGTACATTAAATTTAACTAACAGCATGTGTAAAAAGATTATGGGGGAATTCTGGCTATCACAGGTTGTTGTGTGAACCCACCTTGACTTAAGAATAATTATCCTAATCCTTAAAGCTTCAGGTCTTAGATGTGGCCAAGTGTTTTTTTTTTAATTAAGTATCAAAAATGGAACATGCCACAACACGCGGTATTGTGATATTGCCTGTGATAAAGCTTGACATTGTGTCCCTTACATTCCACGTAAATGGGTTTCATCTCAATCATTTTTTTTGGCTGTCTTAAATTGAATAAGCACAGGATGTTTTTGTGAGTGTTAAATGCATCTCTCCAACACTTTCATAGCCTCTATAGCCTATTAGTGCTGCAGGGCAACAGTATGAGAGCACATGTCAATCAGATTTACCACTTTTTTTTTAAAGCTTTTTATTTTACAGCAGTGCAAAATTGGAGCTAAATTCTTTTGGCAGTGTGATAAAGGACCTGTGCACACAGAATATTCCATGCTTCACGATTTTTACAGGATTTAACAATATTTATCCAAACACTCAGTTACACAAATTCAAGTACACAACCACTAATGTACAGTAAGTTAACTGCACAGAGGATATGATGTTTTCAATACTCCTAAAATATAATTTAACCTCATTACAACCAGCATGTGCAAACATGTCTTAAAACACGTGCATTACAGTTCTTTGAAGAAGACTGCAGTTAGTCGCCCGAGGAGCGAGATCTATTGCAAATAGTTCTTTAGTCATTAGGTGTGTCTGTGAATACACAAAAATGTTTTTGAGGTGGTTTGGTGGACAGACGCAGATGGGATGCCACAGGTGCCACAAAAACTACAATATTGCAATGGCTATTCGGCTTCACTCTGTCCAAACTGGTTTTTATACTCCATATGTGCGTCCCTTACTTCACAGGCTTTGAGCTTGAAAGTATAAAATAATGCAACAAAAATTATAATTCTGAAATGAAGATTGATACATTCTTCTCCTATTTTATTCTGGTGACATTAAAGTGCATTTTTTAAAATAACAGCAGTTTTGTTAGAGCTAGCCTATTTCCTGAGTAGTTTCAGAGTTGGCATTTTAAGTTGCTGGGAATGAGGCATAGCAATGACCTCTTCAAAACGGACCGCATCCAAAAAGGCATTTAAAGCAATTGTTCATCTTTTTGCACCTTAGATAAATATTGCTTTTAATTTGTAACGCTAATTTAAAAGCTTGAACATTTTAGCATTTATATGTGATTTTTCTTCTACGGTAAAATGGTGCTAGTTTCTTTTTTGTATATTTTGCATATTTGTAGCCAAATTTCTCTATAAGTCTGCCTGCATTTTGTTGTGCTAAACATTTATTGAGTTCATTGTAAAATATATATCAGAGTTCTATTTCTTTTTTTCCAAAAAAAAAAAAAAAATCTCATCAGTGTTAAATGTGGCAAACTGTGTTGTATTGTAGTAACAGTAGGATTTTTTCTACTTTAAGTTGAATGTGTTCTTAATGAATCGGGTACAGTATTTTGCGGGACAATGCAATGATGCTATTGTTGCCAGTGTTGTTTTGTTTAGCATATTTCAAATAAATAGTTTTTCTACTTTTTTCATTATGCTAATGTCAGATTTTCGTTTATTTTGCATCAGTACACCAATGCAAAGTGTCGCCAAGTCAATGTATAAAACATACATTAAAACAATTATTTGGGTATTTTTGGGTAAATTTAAACATTTTGTATATCAAACTGAAAATGCACAAGCTGTACTGAAAGAAAAACTCATATTAAGATGTGACTGCCCTCTACTGTTCATTTGTAAACAATGGAGGTTTCTCTAGTGCCTATTTGCTGAAACTTCAGGTCATTAGATCTGACTTTTCTTCTCCTCAGATATTTGCATGTGTATTTACATTTTACAGTAAAGCTTGAGATAACGAAAATACGGAAGCTGGGACTTCGAAACATAATCCAGCAAAAACGTGTAATCCAGTGTTAGCCTAATTGCTTATGTAGGATTTACCTGAGATCTCGCATCAAAAGGCGACTTTTCAGAAGCGCTGTAGCACGCACCCTTGATTACACCAAAAAAAAAAAAAAACCCAAATTCCTAAACAATAGGTCTCACGGCCCGAACAACCTTTCAGCTACCGTCAGTGCTCTGCCCAACAGGAAGTTGGCTATTCAGGGCTGTGTAAAAAGCGCATGCTCTGGAATTTGATATACTCCTCTGAGGACTTCCAACCGATTGACACCAAACTCGGTGAACATGATCTCAAGACATTGGGGATGCTAAATTGCCAAGGGATTTTTGATATCTCGAATGGTTTGTCCGTGGCGAGGTGGTGAAGTTATGGCGAGAAATGAGAAACAGGAAGTGTCTAATAGCATCCACATACATTGTCTGATTTTGATCAAACTGAAGGAATTTGTTTTGTTGTATGATGCCGATCGCATTGATGTGACTATTAGGAGTCAAAGATATAGCGCCACCAACTGGCGGAAGGAAGTGTGTCATTTTCAAAATGCTTTAAATTCAGCATCTTATTTTTACCCGATTTGCTTCAAACTTCATCAGATTAATGTCAAAACACGGCCGATGTAAAACTGTTAAGGGGATATTGATATCTAAAATGTTGTTGCTATGGCAACCTGTCAAACTTGAATATTCCTTTCTGGTGATTTTGATTCAGATAGCATTCTTAGAATTTAATGAAACTCAACACACATATAAGTATTAATGATATATAGACACTGCGAAAAGTTCATAAAAGGGCGTGGAAGAGGCACTCTATAGCGCCACCTTTTGACAAAACTTGGGGGGTTAGTTTTAGCTACAGCCACCAAACGTGGTACATATATTGTTCTCATCAAGCCGGACAACTTTCTAATTTACAGTAATTAGCTACGACCAACAGAAAGTCGGCTATTTTGGTTTGAATATTTTGGAAAAATACGGCTGTGAATTAATTAATTACTACTACCAGGAAAATTATACAATTCACACCAAACTTTTCCTACATGATGCCAAAACACTGAGGAACTTAAATTGCGGATGGATTTTGGATAGCTTGAACGGTTTTGCTGTGGTGATTTATTAAAATATCAGTAAAAAAGGAAACAGTAATTGTCTTATATTATTAAAGTGCATTTTCCAAACTCTTCAAAACTTTTTACTTATAGAGAACAAGTCATTCTGAGGAAACTTGCTTAGTTTAAAAAATGCATCATGCTCAGAGGCCACAAAAAAATTAAAACTATCACTCATAATTGGTGTCAGGTGAAGACCGTAATACCAAGGATGAACACCAGATAGAGCCATAGGATTAAAAATCTGTACTCTCAGTATAGTTCTAAATAATTATTGTAGAAATGCTTTTAGAGCATTAAAATAAGTTTTAAAAATCTTTAAAGAAAAAATCATTACAACTTTTATTTATCCTACCTCTCTCACTGATAGGATAACAAATATTTTAAGTCTTTTAAAATATTTAAAAAGTATTTAGACATTACTGCTCAGTTCAATTAATAGAAGAAATAAACACACCACCACATATATAATATACTATTATATATATATATTATATAAATTATATGATTATATATATATATATATATATTATATTATTAAAATTAACAGATAAAATAATATGTTATTTTAATGGTCATTGTTTTATATACTTTTCACAACTGCTTATAGATCATTAAAATAATTTTTATAAAAGGTCATAGATCATAAAAAGTGTTGGCAACAATTTACAATAAGGTCTCTTGGGTTAACATTAATTAATGCATTAACTAACATAAACTAACAATGAACAATATATTTTTAGATTACTTAATCTTTTTAATGTTAGTTTTAAATAATATTTGAATATTTTTCAAATATTCATGTTCATGTTAATTCACAGTACATAAACTAATGTTAAGATACAACTTTAAATTTTAATAATGTATTAAAACATTTTTAACTTAACATTAATTAACATTAATAAATGCTATATAATTGTTGTTCATGTTAACTAATATAGTTAAATAATATAGTTTTTAACATTAGTTAATTCACAACTAACAAACTAAGTATGAACAACATATTTTTACTGTATTTATTTGTGTTATTAAAAAAATAGTTTTTGTTAGTTCATGGTACAGTAACTGATGTACATTAACAATAAATTGTAATTAATAATGTAGTAGTCAATTTTGAACATAATATTAACTAAGATTCATAAATACTATATAATATTGTTCATGTTAACTTATGTAATGTTAAAAACTAAAACCTTATTGAAAAGTATTGCAAAAGTTTTATATATTGTTCTCTTTGTGTGTGTGTGTGTGTGTGTGTTGTGTGTGTGTGTGTGTGTGGGTGTGTGTGTGGGACAAATGCGGACAACATTTTTTTGTATAATGACAAAGGTATGACAGGTATTATAAGGAGAAGGTGACTTAAGAGGACATTACCCCATGTCCACATTTTTCAAAACGCTTATAAATCACACAGAATGGAGTGTATTGAAAATCTGAAATAGCACACAGTTTCCTGTAAGGGGTAGGTTTAGGGGTAGGGTTGGTGTAGGGCAATAGCACATACAGTTTGTACAGTATAAAAACCATTACGCCTATGGGATGTCCCCACTTTTCACAAAAACAAACCTTTGTGTATGTGTGTGTGTGTGAGAAAGAGAGAGGAGAGAGAGACTTGCATTAGTAAAGGCTACATAATTATTGTTCATGTTAATTAACATAGACTTATGTTAATAACTGAAACCTTATTGAAAGTGTTACCAAAGTTTTAAATATTGTTGTGTGTATGTGTCTATATGGTTCGGATTAACTCTTTAATTGCCGTATCCCTTAAAACCAGACTGCCAGAGGGTTACTGTAAATGCATGTGCCCACTGTGCACTGTTCTCCTGATGCCATCGGGGCGGGGTGGGTGCGGGGGGGCGTTTGCACTACGGCTTGGGCCCGCCATCGCTGCTTGCAGCTATATTTGATGGATTGAAGTCGTGTGGATTATTGTGATGTTTCACCACAGACGATCCACTGGTGGGCAAGTGATGTAATGCTAAATTTCTCTAAATCTGTTCTGATGAAGAAACAAGCTCATCTACATCTTGGATGGCCTAAACGGGCATTTTTTAGATTAAATTTTAATTGAACTATTCTTTTTAGTTTACAACTCTTTGGATATTTTAGGGGGAAATCTGAGACAATACTAATGTTGAGAGCTCCATTAAGCTATAAATCTGTGAGCAATAAAAATCTCTTTATGTTATTCACAATACAGTATTTTAGAATCATATTTCTTAGAATATTATCCTAAAGATTGAAAGTCAGAGACTATGAAGATTACCTGTAATGATGATGTTTTAAGGGAATTTAAGTTGTAGGCAGTTGTAGTTCCTCCCTAGACTACTTAATTAAAATGAGTTCATGTAGATTCAAAATGAAGATGGAGATGGAAGGTGCTGGAGGGATAAACTGTCAAGGGATTGGCTATATATGTGCAAGCTCTTGTGCTGTGATCGACAGGACAAGATGAACAAGCTCTTGACTTGACCTATCATTTGGGAAACAATTAAGTGAATAATATAGAGTGGGAAATCTTGTCAGGTGCTGTGGGAATAAGAGGTGAAAGATAGATGAATGATAAGATTGGCCAAGGATAAATTAATGTTTGTGGGACATTGCTTTAACTCAAATTGGGGCAGATGTAGACAAGGTTACAGCTATTCTAAAAACCCCAGATCATCACTCTCTCTTGAAGACCTTGACTGACTTGGCAATTACTTGAGGAAGTGAGAAATAAAGCCGCACAGAGACAGAATGCAGTGCGTAATATCACTGCTGCAGAATACATTAGCTAGAAATAGGCTATTATACATCCTAGTGCTTCTTGTCCTATAGTGTAATGGCATTATTTCTCACTGGAGTAACACGCCAAACAGAGCACTCAGAGTAGCAGAATAAGCCCCCCAAAAATGGACATGATTAAGAAGATAACAGTATACTATATGCAGCTGCCAGAGGGATGTGGATCAATGTGTCCAGTTCAGACTCTGAGTAAGTCTGATACTAAAGTTTTCTTATTACAGCATAATATTAGATTTCTTCTAATACATTCAATTTTCACACTCAGTACAACTGCAGATGGGAACGTCTTAAAAGGAATGTTCTTACAATTCCTTCCATCTAATGGGATAGTTCATCCAAAAAAAAAAAACTTTTACTTAGAGTTTACTCATTTACTTTTATTTACTTTGTCATCATTTACTTACCCCCATGTTGTTCTAAACCCATGATTTGACTTTAACTGGACACCACTGAAATAATGAATAATGTCATGGTCAGTCTTTTCCAAGAAATAACCATTAACAGGGCATGGTGTGTTCATACTTCAGAAAGGACATTAAGTAGGCAATTAAAAGTGACGTGACATGTATGGTGACCCATACTTGGAATTAGTGCTCTGCATTTTAACCAGTGGTGTAACTTTGCTTTGAAAAGTGGTGGGGACACCGGGCAACTATTTTGCTAGTTTTTTATTTAATAACCTAATATACTTGGGGACTGGGTTTAGAGTTGAACAAACTAAATTTTTGCTTTTCAAAAATACACTGATGTACCAGGGGCAGCGCCAGAGAATTATGAACGCAGGTGCCGAGGGGGTGCTAGATCATTGACAGAGGGAGCTGGGCAATTCATTTGGCTACAGACTCATTCTTACCACTTGTCGATTCTTTTGCATTAACTTCTCAGGTGGTTGCACTAGCACGGTTTTTTTTTTTTTTTTTTTAAATGCTATTAATCAATGCATGCTGATGCACACACACAGCAGTGAACACACACCCGGAGCAGTGGGCAGCCATTCATGCTGCGGCGCCCGGGGAGCAGTTGGGGGTTCGGTGCCTTGCTCAAGGGGAATTGAAGTCGTGGTATTGAAGTGGGATGGAGAAGGTACATTCACTCCCCCCACCTACAATCCCTGCCGGTACGAGACTCGAATCCACAACCTTTGGGTTATGAGTCCGAGTCTCTAACCATTAGGCCACAACTTAAGAGAACTTCAGTAAGATTAAATACTTTTGGCTGCAAGAGCTCTGCTGTTCCAAACAGAAACAGCATGGTTATCACATTCACAGCCATGTTAATTTGAAAAACAGCAATAGGCTATAGCGTGTGTGATGATATTGCTTTTATATAGCCTAACAGTTCAACAAGAACTTGCATGCTGCACTGCCGGTTATTTTGTCTGTTTTGCTCCACCAATGAAAGTACCTCCAAACAAAGTCAAAGCACAACCTTGGCTTGTCTTTGAGCACCAGTGGGCGGGGTTCAGCCGTCTTCCTGAATGAATCAGTGTGTTTGGAGGAATCGGTTTGACGTACTATAACTCACTCATAAACAGAGCTGGGTAGATTACTTACAAATTGTAATTCGTTACTGATTCCAAATTACATGACAGAAATTGTAGTTAGTAACGTGATCCATTACATTACATTACACATTTGTACGGTATATGTCAGGCAATTTTTTGGTTTCTTTTGACATGACATGAACATGAAGTGCATTAAACATGACCTTACCTTACCTCAAGGTTTCCCAAATGGGTTTAGAAAAGGAACTGTCTGCAGGGTGTTCCTGAGTTTAATGAAAAGCTAATAATTAACTAAATCATAATAATGTAAAAATAAATAATTTAAATATTACATCAATCAAAATAAAACACTTACAAAAAAAAATATGAAATTATTTATTTGTCTACCTGCATGTCATGTGACCATTAACTAACGCCAGAGAACCGTGAACATGCTAATGTGATACTTATTTATTTTAAAATTTCACAGGTACTTCAATTAAATATATTAGGTGAAAGTTTTGTGACAAAAATTTTGGGAATGCCTGCATTACGTGCAGCCTAAATAAGTAGTAACATGAATTTGTGCATTTTAATGTGTTTGAAAGACAAAGGCCTTCCAAAGACATCAAATAATCTACTGAGTGATAATTCAAATAAAAATGTATGTGTTCATCAGTAGTTGATGCAATTTTGAAACACTTCTTAAACCTGAAATGCTTTTTGTAAGTCCAGTGGTCAAATGCTGTGTAGCCACTTGACTAATGACAGTAGGCTATATTTTAAGCAGTAAGCTATTTTAGGAAGGAACATTTAAAATATGAATAGGAATTAGGGAGAATCAATTAGTTACAGTAATCAGTAAGTTACAAATAATTTACTGATTTTGTGTGAATAATATGTAATTATGCAATCAAAGTAACTGTAGTCTGATTACGAGTAATTTAAAATGTAATTTAATCTAACTACAAGTACTTTTAAGGCACATTCCTTATGAGGTAAGGTAATGAAATAATTCAGCCACCGAAATCGTTCAGAAACACATATTCATTCAGAAATGAATGCAACATGTTACTGTATTTGAGCAGAGCTGGGTAGTATGCATGTAATCTGGATTACGTAATCAGATTCCAAATTGTTTGGTTCATTTATGAATCAGTTATTTTGAAGGAATCAGGTGACTGAGTGATTCATAAACTCACTCAAAGACAGTAACTTGCCGCCGACAACTGGAGAAACAATGTCACCTGCTGAAACTGTGACTAGTAGCCTACTGCAATGGAGAAATCATGCATAGGAAACACTATTTAAATTTTCAATAAAGCAGTTGCATTTGTTTGAACCTAAAGCTCCTCCGCTGCCATCATCTCTTCAATGAATGTCACAGAAAGAATGATTGATTTTGGCAAAGAAGGTCCTGGAGGGAAATCAAGAAGACAGCTGCAGCCTGTGGAGCCACGCACCGTGCACTCAGTATCTGCAGGAAGAGTGAAACTTAAAAAGAAAAAGCCATTGTGGTCAGCATTTTTGGCGCTCAATATGGAAAATATTCCAACAAGTGATAGCTCCTGTTATATCAGGGATTTATTCCAGGGGATACGTGTGTCAAAATTCTAAGAATGACGTAATTTTACTCTTATTCCTAGACTAAAGAATAAGAGTGATTCATAAAGGTGCCTAAGTGTTAACACTAGGTCTCAGCTTCTAAATTATGTAAGAGAGCTAGAGAGGTCTCCTAACCTATTTAGGAGTAACAAGATGGCAGCAAAGAGGAGGAGACACACACTTTCCAATGAAGACATGACATATTGGAGTTATATGATGATATGGAGTTGATAAAAAGATACAAACTTGGGCGTTACGATAGTCTTTTTTTTTTTTTGCAACTGACCAAGTAAGAAATTGTATACTTTTTCAACCTACAATTTCAATGCTAAACTGCAAGACGAAGAAATTAAAAGAGTAATTAAATTTTTTTTTTTTTGGCTGTTTAAAATTGGAAAAAGCCAGCAATGCACCAGTGATGACACAGTAAGCAGGGTCTTACATATTGTGGCACTAACGCCACCAAACACAACAGTGGCCAAAAGTGATGTGTGGAGGTTTTTTTTTTATGACCCCACATGTCACTTAAACCATTAAAATATAAAGGGAAAAAAACACTGACCAGTGTTGCCAACTGCTTTCAATTGAAAGTAGCTAAAATGGTCACTAAATGTTTTACAACAAGATTACATCATAATGGCGACACGGATTAGCATTCACAGTCTTTAATGAAGAAAAACACGGGATAATCCATAATAGGAGCTGGGCAAATACACGTAGAAACAAGTAGACCTGACAAACACAAAAGGCAAAAGCATGGATTTAAATAACAAGGGACAATTGGGAAAAACACAGGTGGCATCAGGGAACATATTTTTTTTTTTATCCAAACTAAACGAGGACTTTTTTTTTTTATTGTTTGAACATGACCAAAATAAGGACAAACAGGAACAGAAGAAACAGGGGAAGGGAAAAACAGGACACGCAGGCTCCAGAATCCAAAAACGTGGCAGACTTGCATTCTTAGACTTGCATTCTCAGACACTTGCACTTGCGCTTCCGCTAGCGACGTCAATTGCAGTCTTTATTTTTTTTATTTTGTTCCATTTATTTATTCTTTTTGTTTGAATCTCAACATTTTACAACAGTAGCCAGATGGTGAAGACAAGAAAAAAAGAAACTAAATCACGAAGTCACTTGCAATCGCCACTTGCACTCTCTGATTCCTGCGACGTCACTTGCAATCGACACAAATCTTGCGTGTTGCCAATGGAGACAAGACGGTGTGGTGATTAAATGATTAAAACTAATTTTGTACCGTAACGTGCAGGGTCCTGCAAGCCATCTGTAGGAGAAAAACAGCAGACCCGCAATCGTGGACACAGAACAGCAGAATTTTTGTATGTGAACGCAATGGCGCAAAAGTTCTCGTTTTAAGCGTGTTCTCTGTAGCTCGAAAAACAAACTTAACATGGCTTAAGTATTAAGATGCTAGTATTCAAATATAAAATTCACTATGACGTTTATTAAGATAAGATGTGTTATAGTATTTCCCCCACCACACCGCAAAAGTGACACATGTGGCCATTCATAATGGAGATGATGATAAAGACCACACTCAATGACTTCATTATTAAAATCAGCCTACATACTAACATACAGGCACGCAGGTTGAGCCCAGAATAAACGCAAACATGCAACGTTCGCGGTTAAACATTTTCACTATAGGCATAAACTGTCTACAGCTCGTTATATCCCCCAAAAAATTTTGTCTTGTCCTTATTAATATATTACGTGTTTTATTTATAATGATTTTTTTATGGGAGGAAAATGTTTAACGTGCAGTTTAACACATTGCGTTCTGGGCTTGTCTGTTTGCCTGTACGGAGTCGATCCTTTTAAAATCCTTTAATGCATTTCATAATGCACGTTCATAATTGCTGTTCTGTATTTACTTTGAGTCAACAACAAGACATATTGGCTACTGAATTGTCTTTATCATCCCTTATTATGCCACATTAAGCGTTTGCTGTATGGGAGGACAAGTGAAAGTTTGTGCATTGTGTTCATGGCCATCTGCTTGCCTTGTAGTACATTAAATAAATAACTATATATCGAATTTGATCTTTTAATGGCACTTAATGCTTAATACGTTAAGCGATATTAAGTGTTTATGTTTTTCTACAAGAGGAAAACGCTTAACGAGATACTTTGTGCATTGCTTTCATATTCTGCTGTTCTGTGGCCACGGATTTGCGGGTATTGTCTTTTTCTTGCAGGACCCTGTACGTTATAGTATAAAATTAGTTTTAATAATTTAATCACCACCACAGCTTCTTGTCTGCATTGGCAACACGCACGATTTGTGACGTCGCAGGTATCGGAGAGTGCAAGTGGCGATTGCAAGTGACATTGTAATTTAGTTTCTTGTTTCTTGTCTTCACCACCTGGCTACTGTTGTAAAATGTTGAGAGATTCAAACAAAAAGTAATCAATAAATAGAACAAAATAAAAAAAGACTGCAAGTGACGTCGCTAGTGGAAGTGCAAGTGTATGAGAGTGCAAGTGCAAGGCTGCAGCCAGACCCTTCTCCCGAATCCTGACATTACTCCCCCTCCCGGAAGGTGCGTCCTCGCACCGTAACAACAGATGGAGGCATAGGTGGGAGCTTGGGAGGACGCTCAGGAGGAGGACTGACACCCGGGAGGGGGCCGGCAGACAGAGACCAGGGAGGTGATGAAGGAGGGAGGAGACAGGAGGGACTTGGAGCAGGAGGAGCCACGCTGAACTCAGGCCACAGCAACATTCTTAAGAGCATTTCTGAGAAGTTTATACATACGGGCCCAGATGCTGAATAACAAGAGCTTAAAGGGTAAGTTCACCCAAAAATGAAAAATTCAGTCTTTAATTACTCACCCTCATTGTTCCAAACCCGTAAGACCTTCGTACATCTTCAGAACACAAATTAAGATATATTTTTGGATGATGAAATCTGAGAGCTCTCTGATTATCTTTTTTTTAACCCCCTACACTTCCTAAACCAAAATTAAAGATTAAAAATACAGTTTAAACTTACCTGAATCCCTAAACCAAAAACTATGTGAAAAGATGTGCAAAATAAAATGGCGTCAACCCCCCTACACATATATCGACGATAAACGATATTTACAATAGCTGAACACAACTGAAAGAATGAATAATGTCATGGTCACTCTTTTCCAAGAAATGACAAAGTCAATAGCTACAGTTCGAAATCAGAATCCAAAATCGTAGTCAATCAGGCGTGGGTCAAGTTAACAAGAAACATCACAGGTTGAGCTAAGCAGGGTTGAGCCTGGTTAGTACCTGGATGGGAGACCTCCTGGGAAAACTAGGTTGATGTTGGAAAAGGTGTTAGTGAGGCCAGCAGGGGTGCTCACCCTGTGGTCTGTGTGGGTCCTAACGCCCCAGTATAGTGATGGGGACACTATACTTTAAAAAAGCACCATCCTTCGGATGAGACGTTAAACTGAGGTCTTGATTCTCTGTGGTCATTAAAAATCCAGACATTCTGTAAAGAGTAAGTGGTGGTATGTTTTGTAACCCCGGTTTTTGTTGTTTGTACTGGCCAAATTCCCTCCACTGGCCCTTATCAATCATGCACATACATTCACAGAGAGAATATAGACGGTTTTATCGGGCGCACGCGCCTGGCCCAAAGTTTACTTCCGGTCTGTATTTGTTTATCGTCTGGCTGTGATTGTCCGAAATAACAAACGCAGTTAAAGTTGACTGAAGTTGGGCTCAGTTTGTTGTGCTGTGGGATGCAATGTTTCCCATACATTGATTTATTTGTGGCGACCCACCACAATATCAAAACTGACCGTCACAAATAGATTTTCTAAAAGGCTTTGACTTCGTTGAAAAAATATGAGCACTGCACATTTCAAAATTGAAACGCAGCACGGGTGTTTTTATATCACTGCATCTCTGAAGGAAACGACTGTCTTCAGAACATTTTCAATGTCATTTTCATTTCGTCTTGCCTGTATTTGATAAAGCAGCGTTTGTGAGTGGAGCTCTGCTTTGTGTACCGCGTTACCGAGGAAACTCAGGCAGGAAATTTTTTGTAAATTTGGGCATTTTTTTTCAATAAGCCCATCGGATTTACGCCACAAACATATTTTGCTTGTTATCAGAAATCATCTACTCTAGAAGGACTTGTTGTCATTGATTCTTCGCGGGGAAAAAGGCGGAAGGAAGCTACCCCCCCGGAAGTTAAGTTTGGGCTACAAAAGCGCATGCGCAACAGTGACTCAGGCTCATAACTTAAAATTAAAGCGTTTCTCAAACCATTAGGCATATTTTAGGGAAATAAATCGGTGTAAAACTGATGGTTTTAGCCCTGTTGAGTCACATCAGTGTTCAAACAACTGACATGATCAGCTCAGCCAAAGCTTTTAAGTGCAAACTACCACTGATCTGTCTCCAACTTCACTGCCATGCCATGTTTTTGATTTGAGTGCAGAAACAGAATTTGACTGAATTTCAAGCTGGACACACTGGCAGAGTTTTATTGCATTTTAGTACTTCAAGACTAAAAGTGTCATTATTATAGAAAGTATCCACAGTTATTTTAATTTGTAATAATATTTCACAATATTACTGTTTTTATTGTAAATGCACATTGCCTTGGTGAGCATGCGAGACTTTTTTCAAAAACATAAAAAAAAATACATCCTTGCGCTTTTGAACGTTTTTTTGTATATTAAAATACATACCAAAATCCACCCATGTAAGGCAGAAAAATGTTTTACTGTCTCAGACTATAAGATAAAACATTTAAAAAGTTTAAAAATAAAATAGAAATTTTCCAGCTGCAATAATTATATTTGTATACAGAAACATTTGTAAAAGAGACCTGTTTGATGTTATCAAACCTTAACAAAACAACTAAAAACACTTGATAAATATACAACATGAAAAAGTTGTAATGCAAATGTATTCAAAATGTACATAATATTCCTACACAGTTTAGGCTGAGTACAAAATCAGACCAAGAATCCAAGCTATCTGATTATTATAAACAGAATTAACTTGATGTTCCCAGGCTGGGTAAACTGGGATTAATCCAGTAAGAAATTTTGAAAATCTTTGCAAAAACTGGGTTATTATATGTCAATTCATATAGGGTGAAACCAGATACAATGGGACACTTTTAATAGTCTCATTCTCACTGTCCTGTAATGGCCCAATTGACCTGGATTCATCCTATCTATGGCCTCTCTCATTTACTGAAATGGGCAATGAGGTCCCAAAGATGTAATCCCAGTGTCTGAAGTAAGGGGCGAAGTTCCCTTTAAAGTGCTGATGGTGGGCCAGGTGGTGCGGTGCCCCGCCAAAGCAAGGCAAGAACCGATGCAGGGACCAAGGAAAGTCATATCCACAGTGATCCTCCACAGCCAACCAGGTGTTAACCAGATGGAAAAGGATTTCGCTAAAAGGGTGGCAGCCCACAAGCATGGCACTTATAAATGCAAGGGTTTGTAGAGACAGCAGTTCAGAAATACTGGAGTCTTGAGCTGCCAGAGCAAAAGTGTCCCTGTTCTGATGGTGAATGTGGTGGACGTTGTGGTACAGCCAGGGAGTTCTGGGAAAAAAAATAAGACATTTTATGTTAGTTTATATATAATATTATATATAATATAAATATGAATTCAAATATTTAATATAAATAGATACATCAATTATGCATATATATGGGCCTTGCTAAAGTTACAAAGTGGAGACAACAAGAGTGAGATGTGATAATGACATCAACAGATTATGAAAGAGGAATGGATGTGAGTGTTTTTTTTATATGAAATTTTGAGCTGTGCACATGATAGTTTATGTGTGTTCCTTATATTTGTGAATCTAAATTTATAAAGTAGTTGGAGTCTGCAATTTGACCGAAAAGAAGAAACATTAAAATCGCTGTGGGACAATTTTCACCAAAGATTCTCTGCCTCCTGGTTAATTTTTAAATCATTTTGGCACAGTCAATAATATCTCACATAAGTTACGACAATATAAGCCTTACAGAACAGAACACATGGGATTATTTATTTGTTTCATAGCAATTTCATAGCATTTGTTTGTCATGTTTCCTTTTCATCTCGTGTTAAAGGTTTAATTTTTGAGTTATTTTCCACCATAGCTATTTTTCTTAAATCTGGTGAAGCCTTTATCCATTATTTTATTAGGTTAATAAAAGCAAATATTATTATATGAAATAATAACTTTAATTAAATTAAGGCATTAACATTTATTAAATTATAATTAGATTTTAATTATTAATTTAATACTCCTATATAATTATAATCTAAAAATATCCATAAGTATCTTTGCTTTTTAGTTTTTTCAAATAGTGCCATAGGGCTTTTAAGGATGCGCTAATGACCCGTTGTTCTTAATAAGCCCACTAAGCTAAGAACACATTAAAGCAATATGAAAAGCATTAACTGTGCTCGAAACCCATCTTTTTTTCTCATAAACTATACCCACTTCATGTGTGTCTTCAGGCGAAAACTAAATTTTTTTTTTTTACAAAAGTGAAAAGTCAAATTGATTCATATACATACAAAAATATGTATTTTTCAAAGCTGTAGCCTAAAGGCCAAGCTAAAAGGCTGTAACTTTTCAAATGTGTCCTATGAGGACAGATTAAACACTTTTTAAAAATAAATAATTTGTGTTTATTCGGATATTCTTGAGAATGCCAGCCGGTTCCAATAGCCTACCAGTGTAGATTAGCGTTTAATTTAATAAAACATGTTAAAAATGACAATAAATGATTATAAGATTTAAAGGGGTCATATGATGCGATTTCAATTTTTTCGTTCTCTTTGGAGTGTTACAAGCTATTGGTGCAGAAAGAAGATCTGTAAAGTTGCAAACAACTAAAGTCTCAAATCCAAAGAGATAATCTTTATAAAAGTTAAGAGTCAGCCACACCTACCTAAAACGGCTCGTTCTAACACGACCCCACATGTCTACATCACTATGTGGGAAGATTTGCATAATGCTGCCCAAATGTTCACGCAAAGAAAGAAGGCGTAACTTTTATTCTCGCTGTAGTATTGTTGCCGCCGCTATGTCGTGAAGGCGCTGTGTGCTTCGTTGTGAAAGCGAAACTACTTTGTTTGGCCTTTCAAAAGAGGATGATATCGCTCCTGGAGATGATCCGTGCTGGCCTGAGGAAAATACTCCAACTCGCAGCCTCTGTGGATCGACTGGATCGATTTCACAGTGGGACCGAGCGGGCAAGGGTCCAGACCGGGGTCGTTCAACTGTGGTTGCGAAGGATCACTAATTATGGTAAGGGGGGAAACATTCAATCACGCTTGAGGAATTCGGCCAATCACACCGCACTGGATAGCTGGCCAATCAGAGCACACCTCACTTTTCAGACCGATGAGCTTTGTAAAAATCGACGCGTTTCAGAAAGGCGGGGCATAGAGGAGAAACAATAATGTACAGTATGGGAAAAATAAGGTTTTTTTAAACCGTAAACCGCAAAAATATATATAAACACATTTCATTACACCAAATAATGTTCTCTTTAGCAGCATCATATGACCCCTTTAAAAAATTCGTCATTCAAAGTTTCAAAGCTCCACACATGTAATATTGGAAGCTCCACATTCTGTCATGTGAGATGTGTGATGCTTACTTGTGAATGGTGTAATGACAAAAGAAGAAGAGCGTGTCGAATATGAGCATACACGATACACATTCCCTGAAGGCATGGAAACAAGACGGTGCTCTCTCCGGGAAATGCGTGCGCCGTACCGACAGAAACAGCGCAGTTAACGGTAAAACGCCAACCACGTATTTCCATAAAATTCGAGTAGCACATCGAAACCACTGATGCAAGCCAACGACTTCACGGCATATCCTGTACTTATGGAGCCATCCCACGTATGAACTGAACACATCCAGAAGCATGAAGGGAGCAGAGAAGATGAGATGAGTGCTAAAAGCTGCGCACACGCTTATGTGGGGTGACATGAGGAGCACATGACGTTCCGCATATATGAAGTCCCAAATCCACTGAAGAAGTGCATCGCCTCCGAAAATCAGTAAGAAGAGAACAATCATCCTTGTGGACTATTGTTGTTTCGGCATAACCGCTAATGAAGCTGCAGCAGCGATGATGTCCTCCAGATTTTGGTGCAAACGGTGTGAAGATCACTTTCATTCTGACACAGCTTTAAGCAGCGGGAATGTGAACGCGAGCCACAACGGTGAAAACGGCTCTCCTCCCACACCAACTTTAAAAGACAATGTCACTCAGTCTGTTATCCGCATATTAATATGAGCAGCATTGGATCGTGATCTTCTAGCGAAATTATGCCCCTTAATTAATGTGCTTAATAACATTGTGTACACAAAGTAACAGGGCATATTGTGTCTAAAATGTAAATTACTCTATTAAATTACAGTGATTATTAAGTAAATAATGAACTGTTATATAAAACATGATCACTTTGCGGAAACCATTTAAACAGTCACACTGTCTGCTTTTAATTCAATGAAAGCTGATCATAAAGTTACCAAATGTTAAAGGGATAAAGCCCAAAATGAAAACGTTATCATCCTCGTGTCGTTCCAAAACTGTATGACTTTCTTTCTTCTGTGGAACCATAACAGCTTTTGAGAAATGTAATAGTTTTGAGTAGTGCCTCAGTGTTTAGTTCATACGGAAGTCAATGGCAGCTAAAACAGTTCAGAATATATTTTTTGTGTTGCACAGAAGAATGAAATTCATACAGGTTTGGACGAAATGAGGGTAAGTAAATGGTAACCAAACTTGTAATTTTTTGATAAACTGTCCCATTTCTGGTCTTAGTGAACACTGGTAGAATATACATCGTTTAATGATTTTTCATTCTTTATTAATTAATTAATTTACTATTATTATTACTTCAGCTCTGTCTTTATTTATATTGTATTCATTATACCTTTAATTATTGTTTGTAGCTGGAGATCCTAAAAATGTGTGTGAAACAATGTGTGTCATACCTTTTCAAATAAATACATCAAATAATTAAACATTTTCACTAATTATCAACCACATATGACAGTTTCCTTATTAACAGCATCTGCGTATGTTTTGTGTGGCGCTCATACTGTATTGAGACCTGGTGACCGTGGGAACACAATAATATGCTCTTGCTCCTTCTTTGTTACTAAGACACCAGCAACAGAGATCAGATGCCAAATTTAAATATCTTTCACATTGTCAGTTCTAGATTTTTGTAGAAGGCAAGGCTCTCACTTCAGTAGAGAAGGAGGATAAATGCCTCACTATATTAGCTTTTCATTTACAAAACATGCTAAGCACACAGCTTTTTTTTTTTCCAAGTCCAAGACTGCTTTGGCAGTCATTAATTTGTCTTGGCATATTTGTGAAAATAGCAGGACGAATGGATCACTAATTCAAACATCCTATATCCGAGTGCTTCCAATTCATTACTCACCCACACACTGAGAGAGAAAAATGACTCACTTCCCAGAATACAGTACTGACTTCCAATATAATGATTTAAAAAAAAAGGTTATCTAATATTTGATTCATTTTGTAATATTCTATTCCAGGCTTACCTGGTTTTGGATTTGATGACTCATTCACTCGGTGATCTCAGAAGCACATTTTGATGAATGTATTATGAAGTTGGTTCTTGAACTATTCAATTCTATTTGGTTTCCTTTATTTTTTTAATCACATTTAAATACAAAACATGCTGTTTTAAAGAACTGAATAGACAGACAAATAAAAACAAGAATCAATCATTGATGATAAAATTCAACACCCCAGACAATAATGCTAAAGAATTGATTTAAAACCAGACAAAAAGGGGCAGACCTAACATGAAATGTTCCACAAACTTGGGGCCAAAACAACCACAAAAGAATCTCAGCTGTCTCAATGGGGAGTAGGGGGTCAAAAGATTATTGAGGGGCAAGGCCCAACCAAGGCCTCAATACAAACAACAGAATCTTAAAATCAATACGAAACTTCACAGGCAACCAATGATGAGAGTCAAGAACCAGAATAATGTACTCTCTTTTTTTGGTCACTGTTTAGAATCTGGCAGCAGCATTCTGCACCAGCTGTAGAGATAATTGAGGTAAATCGACATAAAGCACATTACAACAGTCAAGCCTTGATCTATTAAGGACATGATTCATGAATCGCTATTTCCATGTCATTCCTGGAAAAGAACGATTTCAATTAAGTAATAGCCCTGAGATGTAAAAAGCTGCTCCTGACAGCACTAATTTGCTCTTCAAATAATAGATGTCAAACAAGACTCTGAGGTCTGAACATTAGATAAGTGGGAACTTAACTGAATTTGAAAAGCTGAGACAAAGCCTATAGGATCAGCACTTTGGGATTGGAATCATTTAGCTGCAAGAAGTTACTAGCCATCAAGGTATTAATTTCATCAAAGCAGTTCAGCACACTGGTTACAGCGCCTTTACTATCTAAGTTTATTGGCAAATAAAATTGGGTATCATTTGCATAGCAGTGATAGGGGTATTATATTTCTGAAAAAATTGAGCTCAATAAGCTTTTTTCATTTACTAAACATGCTAAGCACAACGATTGACTTGCTGTTTTTGTTGTTTTTTTCTTTTGGTCAGGTAGTGCAGTCCAAGTCTGCTTTGGAAGTCATTCGTTTATCTTGGTATACGTGTGAAAATAACAAGGAGAATGGATTGCTAACTCAAACGTCCACTATCTGCTTCCAATTCATTACTGACCACATGTTAAGAGAAATGACTAATTTCCTAGGACACAGTAGTGAATTCCAAAGTAATGAATTTGTCTTTTTTTTTAATGTTATCTAATATTTGATCTATTTTGTAAAATTCTATTCCAGGCTTACCTGGTTTTGGGTTTATAATCAATCAATAATTATATTTCGGTCCTCACAGACAACTTTTCACAAAAATAAATAAATAAACATAATTACCGAAAAAGGTGTAGGCCGAAGCCTTGCTTATTATGCCTACCCTTTATACATAGTAAACTGATGAGCGACACATTAAAAAATACAAGATAAACAATGTTACATAAACATTTCCCAAAATGTACATACATAATTCAAAACAAACATAAAAAATACGCAATCCAGCTATTACTTCAATATTTTAACAATACACAAACAATTATTGATACTGAGTCATAAAATTATTTTTTTATAATTTTTTTAATTTGCAAAGTGAATTACATAATTTATAATTCCTTAGCCCCATTTATCACATAGAGTTAACCCTTTGAGAGACAAAACACTACTTTTTGCAGTAGTTCTTGCCCAATTACTTATTTAAACATAACAATCAGCTTGAGATATACTGGACATTTCTCTTACTTTGCAACAGCTCTGAATGACCATTTGAAACGAATTATTTAACACTTGTACATTTTCTGTGATTATATAAATCAACTAAATCTAAATTAATAAACAATTTGTTTGTTGGTTCGTAATAATCAAACCCTTTTAACAATCCTAATAGCTTTCTTTTGTAAAATATATATTGAATTTATATTGGTTTTATATGTATGACCCCACACCTCCACACAATAAGTAATGTATGGAACTATGAGCGCACAATACAATATATATAAAGTTTTTTCATTCAACATATGTTTTATTCTATTTAATATTGCAATGGATTTGGACATTTTTGTTTGGTTAATATGTGGTTTCCAACATAATTTATGATCAATTATAACACCCAAAAATTTATTTTCATACACTCTTTCTATTTTCACATTGTTAATCCTTATTTTTACTTTATTGTTACTTTGTTGATTACTAAATATTATAAACTTTGTTTTACTTAAATTCAGTGAAAGTCTGTTATCATCAAACCATTTTTTGAAAACCATAAGTTCGATTTCCACTGTATTCAGAAGCTGTTCCAAATTTTCCCCCGAACAATATAAATTTATATCATCAGCAAACAAAATAATTTTTAATACTTTAGACACTTTACAAATATCATTTATGTACAGTACAAACAATTTGGGGCCTAGCACCGAACCTTGCGGAACACCACAAGTAACTTTCATTAAATCTGATTTAACATTATTTATTTGTACAAATTGATATCTGTCATCGAGGTAACTTTTTAACCAAGAGAAGGGTTTTCCTCTTATACCATATCTCTCCAGTTTCATCATTAATAAACCACAATCAATAGTGTTAAATGCTTTTTTTAAATCCAGGAACACCCCCACAGTATATTCATTATTATCCATTGAAGAAGAAATATCTTCTACCAGTTCCATCACAGCCACTGAGGTCGACCTGTTTGTTATAAAGCCATACTGATGATCACTCAATAATTTGTGTTTGTCTATAAAATTATCAAGCCTGCACACAAATATTTTCTCTAGTATTTGTGAGAACTGGGAAAGAAGAGAAATTGGTCTATAGTTGGAAAAAAATGCCTATCTCCACTTTTAAAAATAGGAATAACTTTAGCTGTTTTCATATTACTTGGGAATATGCCTGTTAAAAAGGACTGATTACAAATGTAAGTGGTTTTACTATATATTCTATAATATTTTGTATTAACAATATGTCAGTATCATTACAATCAGTGGAATATTTGTTCTTACAATTATTAACAATGTAAAGTATTTCCTTTTCGTCAACTCCCCTAATAAACATTGAGTAATCATTACTGGAAATATTCATTTCATCTATCCTATCCCCAGTTCTCTGTTCCACAATCTCTTTTGCTAAATTGTACCCAATATTTACAAAATACTTATTAAACTCTGTTTTGGTGCCAGAGGCACATTTTGATTAATATATTATGAAGTTGGTTCTTGAACTTTAGGACGATTAGGATGATATAGGAGGGTTAGGACGATTCCAAGGGCCCGGTGAGGGAGAGGGGGCCCGGGACGCGTTTTTTAAATTTGGCCACCACGGTAACTCCAAAACATGCTGCTTTTAAAGTTGGCACAAAATAATGTTGAACGATTTGTTTATACTAAAAATCCTCAATCGTCTCCCTGAGGGTAACAGATTAAATACTATATATTAAGGAAGTATATTATGAATATGTCGTTTCGCTTCCCAACCTACATTTTTAAAGCAATATGTACAAGTTTAGCAAGTTTCGATTTTGATTGGACAGTCAGATTTCCATACCATGCTGTAATACCATATCTTATCAAACTCTCAAAAACAGACTAATAAAACAGAAATAAAATCCTCTGATTTACCCCAAATACTTTTAACCCTCACAAAAAAATATAACCTCTGCTGCAGTCTAGAACACAGACTATTGATGGGAGAAGACCAACATAAAGAATTGTTCATATAAACACCCAAGTATTTGTGCGATGAAACCTGTTCAATAAACTTTCCATGTATTATTACAGGATATTTACATTTAAAATCAAAGAATTATCATCACACCATCCTACAAATCTATCTACTTCTGAAAAGTACTGTGAAGGAGTAGTATTCCTGTGCAATAAACTCAATATTGCTGTATCATCCGAGAATTTAATAAAAAAAAATATTATCCTAACCTGAGACACATTCATCAGTATAAAATGTAAACAAAATGGGTGAACTAACAGCCCTGCGGTGCCCCCGTATTAGTAATTTTCACCTCAGACTTGTTGTCTATGATTTGTTAAAAATGAATAAAACCATTTAATATAAAAGGGGTTCCCTTTCAATTCTATCAGCTTCCCAATTAATATCTTAGGTTGGAGTGTATTGAATGCCGAATTAAAATCTATAAAAAAAGTAAACATGCATATGAGGGTCAAGCGATAATTTAATCTCCTCTTTTAGAACATTTATTACTAATCTTTCAAAACAATGCCACAGGTCTAAAATCACAATTTTCAACTGGGCAATTTTTCATGGGAACAGGAGTAATTAGTTTTTTTTTCACACAAAGAAGGAATACCATGCAAATCTAAAGATCTCTGAAAAATAGGACAGAATGCTGGAGTAAGTTCGTTAGTACAAGTTTTTAACAAGATGGCAGAGATTCCATCAGGACCCGTAGATTTTTTGGTACATATACCTTTAAATATAGAACAAAATAAACGTGAAATCAATGCGGGCCAGATGTGGGCCGGATCTGGGCCAACACTATGCCGCTGTCTGGGATGTGTGTGGCAACCTCTAGTCTCTGATCTGAATTACATATAATCAGCCATTTCCTCTAATGATGACTCAAACCTAAGAAAAAAATCATTCAGATCATTAGCTCTTTGCTGATCATTACTAGTTATAAGTCTTTCCGGAGGGGTTCCATATTAGTTACTACTTTCCTAGTGTCCCATAATTTCCTGGAATCCCCAGAGTTAAAATTTTGTTCTATAATGTCTCCATGTTTGTTCCTAGCCTCCTTCAACAAAATATTTAATTCCTTTTGAACTAGTTTTAATTCCATTTTATCTTGGTTGGTAAAAGCTAAGTTCGTCCTATTTAAACACTTCTTAATTTCCTTTGTTATATAACTTTTGTTATTAGGAAACACAGTTACAGTTTTCTTTTCAACCACTGTGTTCACACAAAAGTTGATGTAATCTGTTATTGCCTCTGTGGCATCCTCAACATCCATTTCATGAAACAGTTCCCAGTCCGTGCAAGCAAAGCAGCCATTTAAAATTTCAATACTGTCATCGGACCAAACCGAAACAGTCTTTGTCTGTGGCTTTATCCGTTTTAAAAGTGTTCTATAAGTAGTAATCAAGTGAATAGTAAGATCGCAGTTCAACAAGGGGGGTTTAGGCTTGGCCACATATGCATCCTTCACATTCCTGTAACATTTATCTAAAATCGTATTTCCTCGGGTATCATATACTGTTCATACCCTAGTGAAAGGTTCAGTCTGCAATGATTAAAATCGCCAAGAATGAAGAGCGGAGCTGCAGGAGTACGCTTAGTACATATAAGCGAAGTGGCAAAACACTACTTTGGGATTCTGTAACCAGATAACCCCCACATAATACATTTGAGTCTCTGCACTAGAGCTCTCCATGCTGCTGTGTGTCGCTCTGCTGTCAGGTATGCATCTCTTAAATTCATCTTTGAGCAATTGATGTTATGTATTTATCTCAATTGGAACTGAATTTAATTCTGAACTGGCTTCTAATTGTTTAATTATGTAATTGGCATGGTACATTTTTACCCGACTAATAATAAAGTGTTATATTTGATTTATTCTGATCTCTTCTGAAATCATTATTTCTAGTAAATTAAAGTGCAGTCTGGTGTTTCCGCAAATCTGCGTACAGGATAGATCATACCGAAGTACCAATGAATGGACCATGGGTGATACCAGGTTGTTAATGAACGAATAATTGAAAGTATGGGATTTCCAGAATAATCAAACATCTAAATTAATACATAATCCACATTTGTGATCAGTTTTTAATTAGAAATACTGCCTAATGATCACTTGAAAGTGGAGTCAGATGAACATGGGGCTAAACTAAAATTGAAACCAAATCCTGATAAATTAAGTGAACTTTGCAGAAGTGCAAGTAAAAGACCTAGACGCATTATACCTTTGCCCACCAATTTGATTCCGTCTTTGGGCCAATCTGGGTGGATCATTACATCATCATCTGTGTTCTTCAGTGGCTGACAGGACTCTTCAGCAAGTGGTGAATACTGCACAAAATATCATAGACACACCACCATCATGGACAGCTACATAAGTTGGACATTGTAAACAACACCATAAGGTTTTATAGAAGTATCAGATCATCTGGTTTAGGTGTTTGAGAAAACAATATTTTGCCACCTGAAAATGTTCATAACAATTAATCCATTACTCATAGCCAGATAAGGGCCACTGGTTTCCAAAGAAAACACACTATTACAATCCATCAATAACAGCATACAGCCACGGATCTACTGAAACTAATAATGTTTAGTTCTTGGGAATTATTTTTCACTTCATTAATAAACTAACCATTAACTAATAACGTAGTTCAATGTAATAACAAATCTTGAAAAGTTTGGCAGATTAGATAACAGCAATTGGTCTGCATAAAATAAAAAAATGAGGGTGCTTTTACACTAACAATTTAGTTCAAAACAGACTCAGTTCGCATGAAAAACTAGTAAAGTGAAAGTTGTCATTCTGACCTGGGAGTGCACTGGGGTACTGCAAACTTGTTCAGGAAGTAAATTAACCTGCATGCATTTTAGCTGATGACAACGCCATTAGTTCAACAAAATGTGTAGGGGATGAAATTATAATGTCAATTCATATTGTACAGTACATCTAACTATACTGATCTGCTTTATCTGAGGTGATTTTCATTTCTCTCCAGGGTGGCAGAAGAAACTAGTGCAGAACAAACACGAGCACAAATTATAACAAACAGGCAATCAAACTTGCACATGTGGTAGTGGGACTGTTTAACTCTTAATGCCCAGCACTGCCTGAACAGAGGCACACATGTATACCTCAAATACATGTACTAAGAACTCCATGGCATCTGCTGGCATCTCTGAATAATGAACAAAAGTGCCATTCACATCACAGTAACCATTCCATTGCTCTCCAGACACCTATAAATGAATGATACCTGCTGTTTTTCATGCTGCATGATAATTCTGTGTACATAAAATAGGTGGACTTTTACAGGAAAACTAAATACGGCTTATTATAATATCTTGTACCATACCATATAAACAATTTGCAAATCCAAACAAATCCAAATGGTTCATCAACTTGTAGGTTTAAAAAATCAATAAAGATATTTGTTTAGATAAGATAAGTTGTTAGATTAAGATAGATGCGTTAAAGGGAATTATGACTTGGTTGGACACTTTTTTAATGTTAGCTAGTGTGTAATGTTGCTGTTTGAGCATTAACAATATCTGCAAAGTTACGAAGCTCAAAGTCCACTGGTAAAAAGAGTTTTTATATTCACAGAAGAGTCACTTTTAAAAAACTAACAACAGATCGACTCTTTGGAACCTACGAAGCGCAATATGCTTTGGGATTGGTGATAGTCACAAATACCGACGAATGGGACCAGGACTGGTTGAGCTGCACTAGAGAAGGCAACGAGTGTTATCATACCTATATGAGGAAGACCCGCTATTGATGAATCCCGAAAGGACAGACGAAGACTTAGCGTGAGTATACAATTCATGCGGAAGTTTATATACTCGCAGAGGTCAAATTGATTTGATTATGACGCAATATTTACACTGAAGCTCGCAGGCGGCTAAGGTAAGGGGCATGACATTTCCCGACCAAGCACCAAGTGCTGCCAATCACAACACACACCGGGCCCAGCTAACCAATCACAGCACATTTAGTGTTTCAGAAGGCGGGCCTTCATTTGATACAGGAACTAATCAAGCAGTTTATGCCAGACTGAGGTGTTGTAATAATGTAAAATGTGTGAAAAATAATGTGTTTTTCGAAAAAACCTAGTATGAGAGCCTGTTCTAGTACACCCCCCAAAACAAAATCAAGACTTTGTAAAATGAGCATAATCGGTGTAGCAAATCAGCTCATGGGAAATAGGAATAATTAACCATAACTAATTATGATAAATTATTAATATTTTAGATCCACTGTAAATATTTAGCTGACCACTCAGGGTCAAACGTCTTGTCAATTCTAAGAACGTTAAATTCCCGGTTAAGGGAAATAACTTTCTTACTATACAATTCTATAAGTTTGTAACGTAAATCTGCACGATTATTGACTCCGGTTATGAGTAAAAAATGAACACGTCAAGTGTGATACAAGAAGTAAGGGTGGTATACATTACAAGCCCTGCGCATACACACTTAAACTAGTCTAACCATACTACAATGAAACAAATTAGCCGGAGTGGGTTGTTAGTTAACAATAAGATACTACACACAACACACATACAGTTGGTATAGGAAAGGGTTAAAGTTTAGCACTAAAGAAAGAAACATAAGGAATGACATTTATGGAACCAATTTGCATATTCAGCAGATCTAAAACTGAGGGGAAACACGTCAGATTCTTGTTAGCAAACAAATTGTAAACAAGGTGTCATGTAACTGGATACTTAATGCATCAATTAAAATCGACTAAGTTTGATACTTGCACGTCTGTATGAACAAAAGATTCCTGATGCGATCTTACGGCACCAAGATCTTGCTGAAGTTGGTTGATGAGAAAGATCTAGTTTGAGTCAGAGTCACTTGATGATTGAAAAGGACTAGGCCGGAGCCTGGCACTAGCTTTGGTATCCTGGAGCGTTTCTCTCATCTTCATTTTAGCATCTCCCTGAACCACCGTCTGGGGCGGGTCACATGGAGTGTGGCTTTTTAAAGCCTGCAGAGATTCACGCCTCCCAAGATGGGTTCGTCCAATGAGGAAGGCTGAAATCACAAGCGGGAGGTTGGAAATACTGGGGAATTTTATGACCCTTTGTGTGAGAGCATGGTATTTTGCATATGTAATTCGCTTGAGTGTTGAGGCACGAATTAGTACAGATTATTAGAACATCAATATGTTGTAGGTCAGCAGTATATATATATAATTTGTTTCGATCATAAGAAGGCGAATTCATAGATAATAGACATGAAATAGGTGAGGTTATATTAACTAGGGGTCTATGATAACATGAATAAAACAGAATACACTACAACAGACAATATACAAGAAAAGTAATGGTATACACAATGACCTGAGGATATGCGTGTTCATTCAAAGAAAAGTTTTCCTATTAATTAATTAGAGAAGAATCAATTTTTACTGTGCATTGTGTCTTTCTCACTGAGTAAAAGATGGGAGTTTCTTTTCCCTACATCTGTTAGGCCATAAATAAAACCAGTGGATTATCTGATTAGTTGGTCATGGTGATCAAAGGGGGGGGATGGTGTCAACGCGAGAAGCCTGGATCGGTCACTCTTGAAATGCGGGGGACTGGGCGATTTGGTAATCATATGAATAATTGAGTTTGTTAAATATAGCTAACAAAATATATATATTGTGTTTGATTGGTCCAGATGCTACAAATTCCCCCTCTTCGGGCGTTTTTGTCCGTAGAATAGACAACAACGAGCGTTGTCAAGGTGCAGAACAATCGAACACCCACCTGGCACTCACGGCTGGGAGCCAGTGGTGGTTTTTGGCTTTTGGTGCCGTGTTGGATGCTGTCTGGTGGTGTGCTGTGGTGATGTAGGCTGTAGCAGGTGTGGGTCCTCGAGCTATGCAGCAGGTGTCGAGGGCGGGGTCACCTGTCATCCTGAAGTGAGTTAGTCGGGTTAGGATGTTTTTTTGTTGATGTTGTTAGGCAGTAGGCTATCTGTGGTACCCACGATGTGGAACAGCCGGGTTAGAATCTCACTGGTGAGAGTGCAGGTGGTTACAGGGATTGCAGGTAATTGTTATGGATATTTTGTAGCGTGCAGAGAGTTTCAGAATGACCTAGTGATGATGGCAGGAGAGCAGCAGGTGGTTGTTAGCTCTCTGTTCTGCGCGAACGTCACTAGAAATCTGATGTTTACAGCGTCGCTTGGCTCTTGTGGCGGCACCGAATTGAGCTTGCCCGAGTTGTGTTGCTAGAGCTTTCGCTGTTGGGCATGTGGACCCGTTGCTCAATCCAACGTTGTCTGACTGCTTCTGGGGGTGTCGACCGGTTTCAAGGGATGCTCCTCCCTTGGAGGGCCTGATGCTGTGTTGCAGCAGGCAAAGAGTCAGAGGTTTGTCCTTCTCAATAATCCTTAGTTGAGTTTTGTTCAAGGAGATCTTTTGCAAGTGTCTGCAGCTCCTGTAACCCAGAAGTAGGCATTTCCAGCTGTCCTTGTGTAGCCTCCGTAGTGTGGAGGAGGATGTTGTGGTGGACTGCTGTTGGACATACCGTGGTGTTTGCAGGATGAGGACGCCTTTTCCCAGTGGTTGGTCTGGAACCTGGGTCTGTTGCCATGGTGATGGCTCTGTCCTCTTCTGGCTAGGGGCTTTCTGTAGAAGGGTTTTGCATTGTGGCAATGCTGGGTGCCCTCTGGTGCCCGCTTTGGATTCTGAGTCGTGAAGTTCAGAATCAGTGGGGTTTGAAAAACACCTTTAGTGGAGGCCTTGTGCTTGATAAAGGCCTTCTGTGTCAGGTTACGCAGCTGTGGATTAGGCATTGTGCGGCAGGCCCTAAAGCCTAGATGACTTCTTGCAGCTGGTGACCTCCGCCATCCCAGGGTAATTGTGAGCTTTGGAGTAAGTTTGTCAAAGTCTGTGGTAGTAAGCATGGGGAGTTTCACGCCGGCCCTGCTTGGTGTCTGGGGCAGCGATCAGTCCGTGTTCAGACTCTGGGTCTGAGAGTATTTAGGTTGCCAGATGTGTTGTCTCTGGCCAGCTCGTTGGGGTCTGTGGGGTCACACGGTGTGTGTGTCTGCAGTGATCCTCTGGAAAAGCCCCTGCCCCACCCCCTTGTGGCTGCTAGTTGTTGACGTGTGAACAGTGGCTCTCGCCCACCCCTCGCAGGTTCAGACTCTTGGCTGAGGGGGTGGGCCTGCTGGACAGGGGAAGTTCTGTTTCGTGTTTTCCCTATCTGTTCGCCTTGTGGTCTGCAAGCATATTTCAGTTCATTTGTGACACTGAATTCACCTCGCGATTGCGTTGCTTCGGTTCGCCTGAAAATTTTTTTTTTTTTGTTGCAGCTGCAGAGGTTTTCAGGGAGCTGACTTGTGAAGTGTCAAGCAGAAGGCTTTGGCTCCCTTTCCCCCCTTTCGTAGCTGTGCACAGGCGTAGAGGGCTTGCACTGCTGGCGACATGATGTTCAACCGGCTGTCTTTTGCTTAAGTCTATGAGCAGTCGGTAGGACTGTTTAAATTCTATCTGAACCAAGTCAAGCTCCTTTCTAACTGCTGAGTCAGGGTTTGGACCTCAGCACTGTCTGTATGCAGGTGGCCTTGTAAGGCCTAAGATGTGGTGTCTTTCTCATTTAGTTCCACATATGTTGTTTTAAGAGTGACTTTGTGTGAAACAGTTCTCTTTTCAAGTCCTGTGTGATGGCTTTTTCCAGCGGCGCTTGGTGTGTAGCAGCTGTTAGAGCCTCTGTGAAGATTGGTGATTTCCTTCTGTCGTACCATTCTGTGAGGTTCTTTGCATCCTTTCTGTGCTTTCTCTCGTTGAGCAGGGGTCAGTTCTCTGCAGAATTCTGTGACTTGCAGCTTCAGCTCATATACCTCCTGTCTGAGACCCTTGAGGGTGTGGGCCAAGGAGAGGATGATGCTGGTCAAGTGTTATGTCGCTTATGTCGCAGTCTCGCTGTTCCTTTCTTTGCCGTTGCAGGTCGTTGGCTGCTTTGAGCTGATTGATGTCCATTACAGTGCTCTACTGAATGTCCAGGTGGTCCTGGGTGAGCTGCCAGGCTGGATGGGTGTGGATGCTGCGACATACTGGCACACGTTGTGGGAACACCAGAGAAGAGAGAGACAACAAGGCAGATGCCGGTACGTACAGAGGTGTTAAAATATCGCGAAGGGAACGGCTGGTAGGACCATGTAAGGTATGACAGCTGGTGGGAGGCAGCTCGTGAAAAGGTAGGGGCTATAGTTTTTAGTGTTCAGTGAACACAAAGAGAGAGTTGAGGTAACACTGTTGTTGAGGGCCGTAGCAGGAGGTCCGCTGATGACCGGGCAATATACTAAGAGTGGTAACGGGTTTTTGGTCACTATGACGAAACTGAAATAAAATAAGATGAACTCAAAAAAAAAAGGAACATTTTTACCTATTTTAGTTTTGTTTCTAAGAGATATGGCTAAGCAGGTTTCACTTGTGTGTGATGCTGCAATAGACTTCATAACCCTAGGGTTAGGCTGTTAGCTAAACAAGCAGGGACCCACCAAATACCTCGTCAAAAGAAAAAGAAACAGTGGGAATTGTTTCTAGTTTTATGTTAGCCTACATTGTGTTGCAATGGTAGCTGCCCTTCAACGTCTTAGGCCTGGCACTGAGGCGTGAGGAAAAGTAGAGAGGAAACAGGGATTATGCCACTAATAACCTGTATAACTCGCTAAGAAAACAACAGTTGCTCGAACTACTGTAAACCTATCCAAAAACGACGATGGTGATGGTGAAATAACTAAAATAAGGTAAAAGTAAAAACACAACAAAAAAAAATTAATAAAATAAAATAAAAAAGGTGGTCTACGGCTGTAGGAAATTAAAAGGGGAAAGTAAAAAAAAAAAAAAAAAAAAAAAAAAAAATGGAATAAAATAAAAAATAAATACAAATTTGATTTAATTAAATCTCAAATATAATAAAAATCAATTTAGCTGAATTGGTACATATGTGCTAAACAAATGTAAATAAATGCAATAAAATAAAAAAGAGGTAGAATAAAGTCAAAACAAAAAATAAAGAGAGAGAGGGAGAGAGAGACGGAGAGAGAGGTGTGGTTAGAAAGTTACACTTTACAGCCTATCTAAGTGTTAGTCAGATGCTAACAGCTAGCAGTTGAAGTAAAGGCTTAGCTTAAGAGTTAGCGTTAGTAACACGCAATTCTTTGTTTACCCACAGGTCTGTGAAATGGGTGCTGTTGTCAGATTAACCGGAAGAGTCTGCTCACACTTCCGGGGTCACGTGTTGATAGGAGACCAATGCAAGCTCACAACAAATGCACGTGGAGCAGACTTGCACTGCTATGAGCATGCATGGGAAACTCATGCATATCCCATACAAATTCATTCATTAATCAAAACAACACATTCACTTCACAGGCAATGGTGAACTCATAGTTAGCTAAGCTAGAATAAAACCATTAATTTGACTTAAATGTTTCACATGAGCGGATCAATATAAATACAATGATACGTAACATATAATAAGACCTTAAATCAGTGAAATGAGGAGCATAGCTCAGATCACCTACAACAGTGCTGAAAAAGGGGATTTCTTCAACCAAGATCAGACCGATTTATTCTGGTAACATTTATATGAGCTGCTAATCCCGAGACTTCGTCGTCAGAAAATAGACTTGTGCTCCACTAACAACAGAGATTAGGATTTCTTCGCTAAAATCAGGTTAGTTATTATCGTACGATTTAAACATTATAGCACTGAAACTTTCTACTACCTGTTGGAAGGCACATTCAAGCTATAGTTTTTATCTGATTTTGATCAGAAACTGGTGCGCGCATGTATAGGAGTTACGTAAATGTTTCACATGAGTGGTTCGATATGAATACAATGATACATAACATATAGTAAGGCCTTATATCAGTGAAATGAGGAGCATCGCTCATATCACCTACACAGTACTGAAGAAGGGTATTTCTTTGCCCAAAATCAGACCGATTTATTCTGTTACCATTTATATGAGCTGCTAATCCTGGGATTTCGTCGTCAGAAAATAGACTTGGGCTCTACTAACACAGAAATTAGGATTCCTTCGCTAAAGTCAGGTTAGTTTCTTATCGTACGGTTTAAACACATTATAGCACTGAAACTCTCTACTACCTATAGGAAGGCACATTCAAGCTATAATTTTATCTAATTTTGATCAGAAACTGGTATGCGCATGGAGAAGAAGTTACAAACTTATGAAACAGACACATAAGGTTGAATATTGGGCCTGCTTGCAAGCAATGTTTAAAACGACCCCCGTTCTAAATTATCTCGTACGTCATCAAAGTAGGAAAACTTTATTGTTTTTTGGTTAGCTTGTCAAAGTTTCTGGGGGTCGCATCATGCGCTGCTGCAGGGAAGCTTGGAAGGGACCCCCTCCTCTCTGTGGTGCGGGGAGGACGAAGTATTATGGGTCTGTATGCTGAGTTGTTAAGCAGAAAGTGCTAGCTCCCCCCTTCGTAGCTTCGTGCACCAGAGGGAGTTTTGCACTGCTGAGTGAGGATGCAGAAGTAGGGTCGTATCCCACGCAGTCTCCGTTTTCACGCCGCCTGTAGGATACGGTTCTCTTGGGACCATGTCAAGTTTGTCTTGAGTGTTGTTCAGCTGCTGGATCTGAGTCTCAATTCTGGCAACTTTGTCTGAGAGCTCAGAATTTGCTGCTTTAATATTAATTTTGTGTGGGTGTTTCCTTTCCCGGTCCTTTCTGGCTACCTTTTCCAGGCGCTCTTGCTGTTCAGCAGCTGTCAGAACCTTTTGAAGTCTATTGATTTCCTCCTGTAGCTCCATATTGCTGGGGTCCTTGTGGGCTACCGCCATGATCTGTTGCTTGAGATCATTTAACTCCTGTTTCAATCCCATGAGGTTGTGAGCCAGGAAGATAATGACCTTGGCGAGCTTTTGTAGCCATAACTCTCGCTTGAGTCCTGAGTACTGAGGTACACTTCTCTCTGTGTCCAGTTGCTTTCGGCTCATGTAGGTGGTCGTCGGCCCTGGGTAGGGTGTGTTCCTCACAACGCCTGGCCAGTCTTCTTTGGTCTGCATTCTGGGCAGTTATTCTGAGCATGTGCAACATTTTGGCAATCTTGTGTTGAGAGTAAGGGCTAGAGATTACTACAAGATCAAAACAGAGTGTGAAAATAGTTTTGGGTCAGCATATGTTTGCTGAAAAAAGGCCGTAAACAGGGTTTTGATTGATGACTTAAGACTACTGTCAAATTAGTGTCAAATTATCACTCAGAATTTGCTGACGGTTCCCCAACAGGCTTATTCTCTGAGGTATGAAGGAGAAAAGGGATAAGCAGAAGGAAAAGGAGAGCATTTCAATTCAGATTATGCTTATTATTTTTTTCCTTGAAAATAAACAAATCAAAAATAGAAATGTCTCTGGTTTCTTTTGAGGTTCAGAGAGAACATCAAGGGGGCTTAACATGTAAATGGATTTAAAATTAGATGACTTCTATTATTAAAACAGGGTAACCAATCTGATATTAGGAACAATCAGTACCACTCGTGATTAACTGATTTGTGTTGAGCAACACACCATGTCTGGTCACAGCTACTGCGTGTTCAGCTCCCATGCTGGGCCATACCATGTGTGTGCCCCGCCCTCCGTAGCGCGTTATTCACTGTGCCACTAAAAACTCCCAATAACTTAATGATTCATCTCTATATAGACAGTTAAAATGTAATTAAATTAATTTAGATTTAATTAGCTAGTAACTGAGCGATAGCATTCAGGAAGGATACATCTAGGTAGTTAAATTCGCTGAGATGAATTGAAGATTGAGAAACATAGAAAAAGAGGAAAAAGAAGGAAGAGAAATGGAAAAGCAGAAACCAGGGATTAGGTTAAATTCAAAATTACTTCACACTGCACACACGCATGCCGTATTTAAGAGCTTCAATTAAAGAGTATTAACCCCTAATTATTAAAGCTATTTGAGTAGCTTAGCCTAAAATAAAACTATGCTAAGTCGTGTTAGCTTAGCTGCTTCAAAGGGTTTGTTTACAAACATGGCGTGTTGGGCTATGTGACGTTAGCACTTCCTGTGAAAAGTTGTTGTCACGGTAACCAATGCAAGCCAGTGTAATTAACGCAGTTTAATGTCTGTCTATGTTAAAAAGTCACAGTTTTAGAAAAAAGCGTGGTGCATTCAGCCTTCAAGACTTGTTGCATTAAATAAGCACTTCTGTGAGTGTTTCTCTAATGTAACAATAAACTTCTTGTACTTGTTTAAAGAATTACAGAACGGGTTTACTGTATGTTAAAACTGGTTTAAACATACATGTAGTTATGTTTGCCTCACACATGAATACTAAAGTACAGTATTACACCTTTAATTTCTCTCAGCGAGTGAAACACAGTAATGACCACCAGGTTGCTCGGTTTATATATATACAGTCAAAGTGTAGATGCATTGCTTCAATCTAATTATAAACTATAAAACCTTTATGCTGTAGAAAGAGGAGCAAAACTCAAATCTACCTTGATATAACTGTACAGAGATTTCTTCTTCAAAGAAACAATTTAAAACAATACTGCAATTTTGTGATTTCTTCACTAAAGCATATTACATTATGGCACAGTTTGGACATGCCGCTGAGCTGAGATTCAGACTAACGCTTTGTCAGGACAGATTTATGCTTAATACTGAAATTAGGGTTTCTTTGATAAAATCAGATTAACCTTACACCGATACCATTAAGCATGAAATACATAAAAACTCTCACAATTATAATAGCAGTACCAATTCAAACCCCCACTTTAACTGCATAGGCATCTCAACAAGCCAGCAGATAGGGACACAACAGGGCATCTGAAGTCACTCCCTATTTTAACCTGGACTATCACGCGCACACTTTTAAGTTGACTGTGTTTAAACTCATAACTTTCGTTTTGTCATGCCCGCATTTTCTCCACCAAAATCTGTAGCAAATCAACTCATGGGAAAATATGAATAATTAACCATAACTAAATATAATTAATTATTCATATTTTAGATACGCTGTAGATATTTAGCTGACCACTCACGGTCAACCGTCTTGTCAATTCTAAGAAAGTTAATTTCCTAGTTAAAGGAAATAACCTTCTTACTGTAAAATTCTATAAGTTTGTAACGTAATCTGCATGATTATTGACTCCGGTTAAATTAGTAAAAATGAGAAAACAAGGACAAGTGTGATAACAAGTCAGGTTTTCTTAACTCCCATAACACTTAAAAACTAGTCTAACCTACTACAATAAAGTACATAAGACGGTTTCATACAAATAAAATGACAAAGCACCCACACAAAACATAAGTTGGTATAGGAAGGGGTATTAAGAGTTAGCACTAAAGAAAAGAGACATAAGGATAGAATTTATGGAACCAGTTTTGCATATTCTAGCTAGATCTGTAAAAAACTGAGGAAAACGGCCGATTCTTCGGTGCAAAACAAAACCTCGGTAAAAAGGTGTAACTGATACTTAACTGCCTCAATTAAATTTCGGAACTAAGTTTGATACTTGCGTATGTACTGCAAAAGCAGCTTGCTGATGCAAGGAGCTGTCGTTTTGAGTCAGATTCGAACGGGATGAATGAAAAGGACATCAGGCGGAGCTGGCACGAGCTTTGGTACCTGGAAGCAGTTTACTGCGCACAACAATAATCATTTTAGCATCTCCCTGAACCATTGACCTAGGAGCGGGTCACATGGAGTGTGGCCTTTTAAAAGCTGCAGAGATTCACGCCTCTCAAGATAGGGTGATATAAGACTCCCAATGAGGAAGGGAATCCTCAATGGTCGAGGGGGTGACAAATGGGGATTTTATGACTCTTTGTGCTGGTAAAGCGCTTGGTCATTTTCGCATAGGTAATCGCTGATGGTCGACGAATTATGAGAGCACCTCAATGTATGTTGCCATGAAGGTCGCATACTCAGCGATTCTAATAGTACGACGACTATATGTTTCGATACATAAGAAGGGCGAATTCGATAGATACTAGACATTGAAATAGGTGGGTTATATACCTAGGTGGTGCTTATGAGAGATATAACACCCTGGAGACATAGGAAACAAGCATAAGACTACAACGAACAGCCAAATGCGGATACAAGAGCAGGGAGATGGTCATAACGGACAAGCGACTGAGGCCGAGATCGGAATATGGGGCTTCAATAACAAAGATAAATGGGGTATTTGTCTAAGGAGATTAGAATGTAAAGCCGAAAACAGTCACATTCTGCTGGCCAGATTGTGTGTTACATTATCTGCATTGAGTCCTATTATTAGGACAACATAAAAACGAGTGTATAGTCATGATTAAGTTGTCAATGGTGATAGAAGGCTGAGCAGGATGGGTGGTCAAGCGAGTGACGACTTTGTGTAATACAGATGAAATAACAATTTGCATTGTATAAATCGAAATTATAAAACTGGGGTGTCAGATTGTCGAGACGATCTTACAATGTAGGAGCCCCTTGTAACAACGAAAAGGGCGATAGCATGGGAAAACAAGGTTCACGTAAATGGACACAGCAGAGGGTGCTAAGAGAAACGCCGCCTATAGAGGACGCATAAGATGTGTAATAGTTGCGGCGGATGTCTTCACATTGTCACAACTTAAGAACACCGTGGGGGGAAAGTGTTGGATTGGTCAGGGGGAAGAGGGGAGTGGCTCAGATTGTAGGTTTAGTCAAAATACAGACGAAGGAGCTCAAAGGAAGGCCGGAAGTAAAATAAGACCGCTGGCAACATGCTTGCACTCATGCTATCCTTCTCTATTGTGTATAAAAAAATACTGTAAGATTAGTGCATGAAGCGCAGATCAAAGAGAAACCAGTAAGTTCCAAAAAGAAATACAAACCCTGTGTGAACTCCAAGATGTTGGGATAATAGCATATAGGCAATAAAGGGTATGAGGTCAAAGTGTTGGCTGTGGAATGAGGGCTTAGTAATGTTAAAAGATTTTGGTTTTAAGCCAGTCATTTAGAAACACCACATATTTAACAAGGTGTGGGGGGGGATTCCAACAAAGATCAAAAAGTATGCATTTGGGAAGCTGTTATTCCCTGTATAAGCAAAATCAGTAGGTTTCAGTGCAATATAATGATGTAAACAAATCCTCTCTAGGTCAAAATGACCGGAACACAACATGAGGGTTGATTTTAAAAAGGAGAGGTTTGTTCACGAGAAATTAGAGTTTATAGCTGTATAAAAATGTGGCTATATTTAAATTATACTCCAAGGCCACTTTAAACTGAGCAGCTGTTCTCTATTATTATGAAGCTGATGTTTATGAACACCACATCTTCCCCAACATCACTGGGAAATTTCACAAGAAAGCATTGAGCATATTTATTTTCCTGTAATGCTCTCAATGATTTTCTACAAAGTGTACTCCAGGTATCTGAATAAAGAGGCAAAATGAAACCATACTCTTAATGGTCGCAGTGCTTCAAGGCTGCCCAAATGTTAATAAAAAAAGGATTTTCTAAAAGCCAATCAGCATGCCACAAAGTAAATACAAGAGTATTATCAGCTGCCAAGTTGTTTCTTGGCAGATTTTTCAACTGGAACTTTTTTTTATCTCTGTAAAATACATGAATATACTTCTCCTTAAATATGTATTTCCTTTAGATATACTTTATAATTTAAATATGTCACTTATTAAAACTGAACACAAAGACTTCATAAGAAAACTTGACTGTATAGACAATTACACACCCAATACATAGTAAATTTTTTATGTACATGGAATAAAGAAATTGTGAACTTGACAACACATTAAAAGCAGACAGTGATTCAACACACATTCAGTGCTCATGCAAAATTTAGACATGAACAGTAAAGGTCTTTGGGAAGCTCTGATGAATCTCTGAGGTTTTGAACAAAGTATTACACAATCTGCTACAATGTTTAAAAGTTGCCAGTTCTCAGGCCTAAACACAACTGTGTTCAAATAAACATGGCCCTTTAAACAGTCTGACTAAATTAAAGCCTGTCCAAATTTTCAAAGACAGTAACAGTAAGGAGATCATTTCAAATACACTCTTAAAAATAAAGGTGCTTCAAAAGGTTCTTCAAGCGATGCCATAGAAGAACCATTTTTGGTTCCACAAAGAACCATTCAGTCAAAGGTTCTTTAAAGAACCATCTCTTTCTTACCTTTTTATAATCTGAAGAACCTTCTTTCACCGCAATGAACCTTTTGTGAAACAGAAAGGTTCTTCAGATGTTAAAGGTTCTTTTTGGAACCATTTAGACAAAAAGGTTCTTCTATGGCATCGTGAAGCACCTTTATTTTTAAGAGTGTACACAAATATGAGGTATGCTGTTCATTATTAGGAACATCTATACATATCAGTGAAAAACTTTTTATATCCTTAAAGTTGCTGTCTTATTCAGATATGCATGTATGTAAACAAGTAGCCTACTGTACATTGCTGACAGCAAATGAAAGTAAGCTACTGATCCAGTACAGATGTACTGATCCATACATCTGGAGGTACTAGAATGAGATTCTGTACATGATCTTCATACTGTATAGAACAATTTTAACGCTGAAAAAAAGCCTTTGTTTGAACTTCATGAAATGAAATGTTTACAGAAAACATATTCCAAATATGACTAACAGCATCAAGCAGAATCAACATTCCATGAGTGAGAAACAGCCCACAGACATGCTGCTTTCTAAAGGTCAGTGGTGAGACGGCGACAAAGACTCTTTTTTTAATGTAGTCTCCCAAAAGACTGGAGAGTATATGCGATTACACTCCTCTGGGTGCTGTGCTGGAAAAGGCACAAAACACCTGGCGATTTAAAGGGGGATATCATTTTAAAGTGTACTCTACACATCACTTAAGATGAAAAGTTTCTTATAAACTCAAAATAAAACACTGCACACAATTGATAAAAGTGACATATCTGTACTTTTAACAATAAAAGCTATATGCTACACCGTTTTCAGGTTTACACAACCATTTCCTCACTATAAATTGTTAACTCTTAAAAGATTTTCTCAGTACTTGGACAGCTTGATTAGGATAGTGTTCTAAATTTAGTTGCCAAATGATTTGAATTTTTACTGACTTAATGGGGACAGTCGGCTGAGTCAGTAAAAATTCAAATGGCAATAAAATTAAGAACACTATTCTAATCTAGTCCATATTCTGTTTTTAATTCTGTAAACCCAATAAAAGAATCCCTGAGGTATAAAAGCCTTCAAGACACTAAGATGTCTTGAAAGTACATCATTCAAATTCCTCAGTGTAAAAAAATTATGTTTCTTTAGTTTTACAAACTTGATGCATCTTAAAAAATTTAAATCATGCACAAATCTCTACATGCATTCAACTGGGTTCTAATCTCACATTCCCACACACTGTTCTACTTAAAAGTATAATACTCTGGTTAACCACCACTGGCTTGTGATCAACCAGGGTATAGTTGCAGGTATAGTGTTTCGGTCCCACTGATACAGCACCGTGTTACTTTTCTGAAGTTGCCACTTGCCATTAGTCTCTTTTATTACGTTACAGTTTTTCTGAATTGCTAAAACACATTTCTTGAAACCATCACTCGTTTTCTCAAAACCTTAAACACAAATCTTCCATCAAATTCAAACAATCACTGCAAAACCATTTCACTTGCACTCACAACCAAACAGTGCTCTCAGATCACACACACATAAGTCAATAAAATAAACACTACAGAGCATTCATTAGACATTACAGAGAAAAATGGAGAACACAGCATCCAGAACATTACAGAAAAAAGTATATTGTATATTATCTGAGTAAACAATTTTGCAATTCTGTAAAAAGTATAGTAATTGCAACTGAGTAAGGTGAATATATTGTACAAGCCTATACTGTACGTACTGCAAAAATAGTGCTGAATATTGAATAGTACTGAATGTTTGTATATATTCAGCACTTGGATACTGCAAAAATACTGCAGTCCAACTGCAAAGGCCAAAAAGGTCAAATAATACTCTAAATGAATAGCATGTTACAGTACACTCAAATACTGTAAGTTGTGCAATTGTAAAATCAGGGTCAAGGAGAGATTCATTCTGTCTCAGCATCATGTCTTTGTGCTTGAGTCTGGCCTGAAGACTTTGTCCACATCACAAGTAATGTTGTCTTTTTTGCTAGACAAAGAGAAAAAAAACCCTCTGGTCTGACAGATCCAGCCTTGATAACACTCTCTAAACCTTACTCTTTCTCTCCTCAGCCTCCACTTCTTACATGTACTCTTCCTCCTCAGATTGTTTCCATCTATTGTTCGTATCATCATTCAGTCACCTGTGCCACTTGTGCACTCTGAACTGGCTCATATTTTGTACAGTTGGTTTGATCACATCATTAGAAACAAGTGTGAACAATTTTGAATCGTTGTGTGTAAACGATGACAACTGTGCTTTAGTTGTGTTTAACTTTTGCCGCTTGTGTTTAGCATCTTGCAGCACAAATGCATCACAGTGTGATAAGTGTTTAAGTGAATGAGAATGTGTTTAGAGTTTTGCAAAAAGAGTGCATGAGATTTGTAAATAGAGCCTAACTGCCTGAACGTGTTTAAGGTTTAGCAGAAAGTGTGCTTTATTCGACAAATTGGTTTAAGCTAGTAAGAATTTGGTTCAGAGATTGGGCTTTAGTCTTTTAGCAAATTGAGAAAAACTGTAATTGATCCTCAGTGCTACAACACAACATTCCAAAATCCAGTCATTCGTCATTCCAAATCCAGTATGCCCTCTGAGAGGGCGTCTATGGCTTTAGAGGCAGCTGAGGAGGAGCTTCCTGGTCCCGAGTCCATGAACATGTGAGGGATCTCACTTCCAAAGTAAATCTTACTATTAGCTGCTATTGCGTTAAATTTCATCAGCTGGAGATATTCAGGGGTCAGCTTCAGCTTTGAGGAGAGGAGAGAAAACATTTACTAAACAATGAGCACAGTAATGATGGGGTGCAGTTTTAGAAATGTACCTTATTGGCCTCTGCTGCTCTCTGTGCGGTGTAAAACTCTGCATCTGCTTTTGCTTTCTGCCTAGCAAGGAAAGCGCTGTCTATAAAATCAGTGAGACAAATGGGAAAGCAAAATGAACACAACAGAAACCACAGCAACATTCAGAGCTGTGCGATGAGGGATTGTTAATACCATTTAAATTCATCCTAAGCATCCCATTTCACTCTTATGATTATGAATATATTCAGGGGGTTTGCCGTTTAAACCTCAGCATCTGCTATCATGCCAATGATAATTTCAATCTGAAATGTTTGTTCATCTACATTTTCATTTATAATGAATTTATTCCACAAGTGAAAGTTTCCAATGACGGTGCAGTTACTGAGATAAGTGAGTAGTATTCAACTACTTTATGTGAGGTGATAAATGGAGTAGTGCTGCATTTACACAGTGTCATAATTACTGCAATGACAGCCGGACACTTTCTAAGTGTGAATGTCTATGGCAACCCTATAACTGCCTAAATTAATTGACATCATTTTAGTAATCAACAAACAAAACCACAATACAAACCAATTAAAAGTTGTTATGCAAATGCCTTATTAATAAACAAATCGTTTTTAATCTGGACATTTATGCAACTTTTGCTAGCTGCATTATGTATTGTAGGTCTTTTATTTATTTTCAGATTATTATGAAAATATTAACAATAGTCATTTATGGGAATTAGAAGACAGAATATTACAAAACAACTGCCTAACTACATTTTACAGCTTAAGTTGCTGCCATTTTGAGTGTTTCCATTGGTCAGGTGTCTCAGTATCTCAACATGTCGGCCCTCATGAGGCAAACAGCTTTTCTTAGGAGACTGAAAAGACTGTGATCTCACATGATTTTTATTGTATTTTCCCAAAGTACTCTTTATTTCACTATATGTAAATCCATTTAACGTGGGGAAAATGACTGAGAAATTATTGTGCTGGGCTACTGCCAGATTTGTCACTACTTTTACCAGCAGCAAAAACTCCAGAACAGCAGATATCCAAGTATGAGACAGTACAATAAACTTTTATAAAAATATTCCAAAGCATGATTAGAAGAAAAAGTCTGTGCATCTGCCTCTTCGAAACCATTTTATGCATATACATTGAGTAAAGATGTTATTTGTTTTTGTACTCAATGTTTATATTCACATTAGTTCTGAAATACTCATAGACTGCCCATACCAATGTCTTGACTAATATTCACATTAAACAAAACACTGTGGCTTTTAGTATGCATAATCCAGTCTGTTGGCTCAGAAATGTCCCCATTTTTCTGTAAGAAGGAAAAGAAACCCAGCCTTGGAAAAACATTAAGAAAACTGCTTGGCATAAAACACAAGGGCCATGTTTTTACTGAAACAGTCCATTCCTTCCAACTGAACTTCTACCAGATTTTGGAACAATTTTGTGCACAGTAAATTACACATAATGAATTGATATATACATGTTACATAATGCAGTTTGCAACTAGGCCTGTTGCAATAATCAATATATCGACTTATCTCGCAATATATGTACATGACCTCAATCATTTTTGGTGATGCAATATATCGCCGGGGCATTAGGTAAGTTACGGGCTGGCAAAATGTGTGTCATACCGGAATGTTTTGGTACATTCGCACTTGGCGCCGTGTCTTTTGCAGCTTCTCATACATAATGTGGTGTAGTCATGAGGCGCTAAGTGTCAAATTTGGCATAATTCTTCACCTTGTTTAGGGGATCTTGCTTGCGCATACTGAATCTGAAGCTCCTATAATTTGTTTCTCCCCTTCCAGCATAGTGTGCACCTTAATTTATAGGCAAAGAAAGTCATGGCAACACTTGTAGATGGAAAAATCTCCATACAGGTTCTTTGTGCATTTTTCTTTTTTTCTAATTTGTTACTTTGCACTTTTTGTTAGAAAAATGTTTATTTACTATTTATTCAAGTATCTAATATTTTGATATTGATAATTTCCATGATCTAAATATTCTTAAAAATTAAAATTTTGTTGTCATTTGGAAGTGTGTAGGCTGTTATGCTGTTACATTATGATTATATATTCAGTGGCATAAAATGGTCTTTAAATTGACTCCATATAATCGCTGATTAGTACTCATTATGTGATCTATGGGCAGACATTTCGCAGCGAAACAAAAATGTTGTTACGTGACAGGCCTATTTGCAATCAAGTTTGTATCTCACCAATGACACACTGTGGCTTTTTGGTGTAGATGTCCTGCACATATGAGTATGACCTACTTTGAATTTGAATCGGCGTCTCATCCATTGGTCTAGGGCATTTACAATTTGTAGTTTTGTTTTTTTATTGTTCACTATTTATTATATGAACTCCCTAGAATATTGGTGAAAGTTTTTGATATGTTCTTAAGCAAAAATGATTTTGCATGCGGGCTTGGTAGAACAGTTGTTGCGTGCTACGGTTAGTTGAATAATGACCAACCCAATGAACAAAAGCATGATTTGACACATATCATGAAAAGCCTGGCCGTGTATTTCAAAAAATATTGTCCTTAAATGGGGGGAGGCCAAAAATAATGATCATCGTTAAGAGTTCATGGGTTTAAGAACGTGAAGAAAAATATACATGCTTGTCAAAGTGGTCGGGTAAGATTTAATGTTTGTTGAAACATGGCTCTGTTGTTCTCGACCAAGCGTGTGTATGTTGATCAAAACAATAGAAAAACAAGTGGCCAGTGGCAATATTCTCCAATTAAAATAGAGATGTTTTCTGTTATATATATTTCAAAAGGTGATATTTGTATTGCTTGTTATGGGTAAAGGCCTAAATTGTCAGATCTTTATTAGATCCTCAGGAAAATAATATCTGATTGGGTGGCGCTCAGGTAAACATTTCTATATTAATATCGAAATGTTTGAAATGAAATGAATGAGCAACTAATGGCATTTTGCCGCCGGGTGTCTCCTATCCCTGCGCCGTCGGTACTCACGCCGATATAACAGCTTGCTGGCGTTGCTGACAGGGGTAAAGCGAAGTCAATACAACATACAAGGCAATGTTTATTTATATAGCACATTTTAAAACAACCGAAGTCGACCAAAGTGCTACACAGAGTATGCAAAACAAAACAAGTCAACAAGTTAATAAACAATAAGACACAAACTATAAAACACACACTGTAAAATGGATGAGGTTCACTAAAATAAAGGATCATTAAATAAACAAACGGCTCCGACCGGAAACAAACAATGAAATAAACAACAAAATTGTAGATTTTTCTACCTTTATTGTGTTTTAATTAACGTGTTTTATTAACTAGCCCCTGGACATAATGAAAAAATAGTAATTATTGTTGTACAGTGTGACAAAAATTACACTGTATTGATGTGCGCAAAAAAATGCCAGGTATGCCGCAGCTTGTGATCCAGCTTTCGGTAAGCCTGTCGCCGGAAGCGGTTCAGACTCAAATAAAATAATATGAACACAGTCCAGCGGGGGCAGGGGTCAGGGGGAGCAATCGAACTCGGGTTCGGATCAGGCAAGCGAACCAATTGTGAAAGCACCCTAAAAAAATCTACTGGACCCAAACTTTTGAATGGTACTGAATATGCCTTTTTGTATGAGCTTATATTTTATTTATGAACCAGGTACTGTATATAATGCTATGAAGTGATTTCTGCAAACATTTACTGTTCATTTTGACAATACTTTTATACTTTGATAAATTCAAGGCCCAAATACCCCCTATGTTTAATCAAGGCTGTTTTTATTTTCCTACACTGGAGTCTAGGACTTCAGAGGGCACATGAAAACACATTCACCTACCTTCAATTTCTGAGATCTTTTTCTCTGTTTCTTTTTCCATAACTTTCTGTCCAAATTTTATTTCAGCGACCTGAGCCACCTTCTCTGCCTCTGCACTTATAAAAAAAAAAAAATTGTTTTTTTTATATGAACTGCAACTTCATTAAAATCCAACCCACAAGACCAAACCAGCTCATCTGGCTGAATACTAAGAAAAATATCTTCACCGATGACAGCCTTTTTCCTCTCGGTCTCTGCCTCCTTCTCTACAACCTTCTGAAGGGGGGGTCCGTGTAGCTTCAAAGCAAGTAAACATCGTGCTCTCCATCTCCGAAATAGAGAAGACACACACACACACACACCCATATCGCAACACCCACACACCCGCACGCACTACACACACACACACAACCCACACAAAAAGAGTAAGGACATGATGGAGGTGGTTTGTCAATATAGGTCAACTGATAAGATTGGCATAATTTTTCGCCTCACATAACCCACAATACAGTTCTTTCTGACAACTCCGATGGATGGCATGGTAAATTTACATGCCAATGTTAATGTATTTGGATCTTGGGGCGGTATGAGATGGGGCTGGGGCTACGCTGCTGGGCGTAAGCTGCTTTAAAGGCGGCAGAGCAAGACCAGAGAGCTGGCTGAACTGGGGCCAATAGCATCCGACAACGATTCACTGTCAGGCGTGTATGAAGATGACCGTGCTGCTGCACCTATAAACACATAGTGAAGTAACAACCCCATATCGCATACATGAATCACTACTTACAGATCTAGTACCAGGTGTGAAGCGGAAGAAGGTATAGGGTGTTCTGAAGTGCGCTCCAACTGCTGACAGCAAACACATGCCAATAAATATTTATGAATAATTGACAGGGCGTGCTCATTTGCTAGCCGTCAGGAGAGAAGACCAATCAGGATGCCATGGACAGTGATGTCAGACCAGGTCAGAGTTGAGCTATACCCTCTCGGACTCCCAATCTAAGAGTTTCAATGGCCAAGCTCTGTAATTTTACACGTCAGACATAGAGATACAGGTGTAATCTCTAACCAGGGAGAGTCCCAAAATTAGACTCACCTGAACCAATCGATTAACAATGCTACTTGCCATTTGCTGGTATCTTCTTAGTAACTCGCAGACATGAATACTTTGATCTAGTAGCTAATGAAGTGTGGCATGTGTATTAACACAAAATACACAAGATGCAGAAAATCCAAACTTCGTTTTCGATGAATTGCGTACGCCCGATTTACCATCATTTTAACTATTGTTACGTCCAATTTAGTTGGACAAATATGTGTAATATGCCTCAAAGTAATACCAAAAACAAAAATCAAGGGGGGAAAAAAATGCATGAGCCTGGGCGGGCTCTTTTAATGTAGTCATCATTTGCAGATTATGCAATACAATACATTAATTGTGTCATGGAGACAAAAATAAATGAACCAGGCCGGAGTACACATTTATTACCCAGTCCACTGATTGCTTGGAGCTGTAAAGTTAATTATGGACCCTTGTAGGCAAAAGATCAATCATTAAGCAGCGGAGTTGCCCACACTGGCAGAGATTCTCATAACCCACATTACGATTCATAGTTTCCTGCGAATGCTTTGTTTCTGGAATGTTTGGTTGGGTTACAGGGAAACGGGAACGCGCCATGCTTAGGGGGATAGAGGCAGGAAGAAAGATAAGTCAGAGTGAAAGAGTTAAAGACAGACAGACACAAACATCGCTTTTGCTAATATACAAAAATCTAATTAGATCTTTGACTTTAAAAAGGCAGAGCAATCTTCTCACAAAAAGACCTTGTTACGCAACACATCTTAATTTTTTTTTCTCGAAGGGCCTTGGGAAAGGAGTTAAAGAAGCAGGAAGCATGAGCACACAAAACAAAAATGAATGCATAAGCATTGGTCTCAGTGGAAAATGAGTGAATATGGTCAAATACTCCTCATGTGAATCACAGCTCAATGTGCATAATGTGAATGACACATTGATTAGCCACAAAAGCTTCCACAGGGTATATACAGGATTCATGGAGTTAAATTTAATACCTTTTAAAGGGGTCATATGATGCTATTTTAAAGATCATTATTTTGTGTAGTTTGATATGTAATGCATGTTTTTTACTGCGGTGTTTTAAACGGGGTCATATGAGGAAAAAGCTATTTTAAAGATCATTGTAGTTTTGTGTGTAATTGGTGAAACAGAATATGGTACATGCTTAAGATGTCAAAAAGACACATGTATTTTCAAATACTGTACTTATGTGTAGGTCCTCTATGCCTCCCTACTCTCAAAACCGTAGTTTTCAACAAGCCCTCCTCCTTGACAAGTGCGAGTCTGGCAGTCTTCGTCTGATTGGCCATCTGACCCGTGGCATTTGTGATTGGCCCGAACACACAAGCAGCGTCGGAATGTACTGCCCCTTACCAGAATGCGGCGGGACTTCAGCTTTCAAAGTAAATATCAAGACAGTTAATAATGTCGTTAGGTTTACCATCAGTTCAAGCCCGAAAATGTAACAGAGTCACGTGACAGACACAGTGAAGATGCAGTACACAAGCCGCGGTTAACACAGCTGACTCTATGATTTCTGCGACAGGTTTCACGTCTCCTGTTATGGTGACCCTAGTTCCCCTCCACGAGCACACACCACAACACACAGCACGACGCGTTACTCTGGGGCGCTGGCGCAAAGAACTCAGATTTTAACGTACAATAGCAAATACTTAAATACTGATAACAAAACATACTTCAGTCTGGCTGGTTCAGAATACAGCCAGAGGATTGTCATAGCAAATGTTCAGAATTTACGCCTATTTTTGTCAAATGGTTTTTTTTAAAATAGCCTTTGTGCACAGCCAGCCTTGTACCTTGTTCAAAAAACTGTCGTCCATTAAATGCATTGCACAAATTCGAACATCTGGGTAGTGCTGTTCTGTTGTAAATAAATATTAACCAATGATTCCTAAATGCATCTACCTCCGGAAGGCCAAATAAAGTGCTTTTACCGTCACCTAGAAACACACAGCGTCTACCTGACATGCTGCTTCAACAAAAACATACTGCGTTCCTAAAGAAACCACGCCTGGGGTCTGGTCTCTTTGGCGTGGGCCCCTTTGGCGTGCATATAGCTAATATTTCCAACTGCATATACGAAATAGTCCCCTAGTAAATGTAGACATGTGGGGTCGTGTTAGATGAGCCATTTTAGGAGATGTTTGAGACTCTTTGGTTTTTAGACTTTAGTGTTTGCAACTTTACAGCTCTTCTTTATTCACCAAGAGCTTGTAACACTCCAAAGTTAAAGGAAAACTTGAAATCGCATCATTGACCCCTTTTTAAGAACCATTTTTAAAGACTCTTTCCATACATTGTAAGACCTCATCGCCACTCCAAGTTTTAAACGGTTACATCTGCGACACTTTAACTTACACTTACTATATATTGATTGTAAGATAGCACAACTAAACAACAAAAGAAATCGTACTTTGTGTTAACTCCTTATCAGTGCAACATAATTCAGAAGGGGGGAACGAAGCACAAGATAATTAATTGAGTGACTAACCCAAGAAAGGATTAGACCAATAAACAAAACAACTGATAAAACATATTGAGGAGGGAAAATAAAGCTCTCCAACCTAACAGGTCAATGAGTTCAGACAGTATATTCAAAAGATGTATTTGTAACATCAACTCTTAAAACTGTCTGCAAACCATAACTGTTTTGTGGAACACTTCTCAAGGGGGGCAACCCTGACGGATGGCAGACAGTGTACCCATTTTTACACGTGGTTCTGAGTTGCTGCGAACTTGACAAGGGTCAGTATGCCCGATCGGTGTCATGAAAGATCATTGGAATTAAAGATAATAGTCACACCTATTTGACAATCAATTTTTGAAAAAATTGTGCATCTCCCAAGCCCATGCTGGTGGTAAAACAAAAAAACAAACCGCCCAGAGTAGCGCAATTTGTCCCAAATAGAAAGATGAATGTCAAGTCCCTAAGAATTATAACATATTTTACCAAGTCCATGTTAATAGACACATTTCTCATAAACACACGCACAATGCTTCCTAACTAGTGTGGCCCAAAACATTTAGTCACAGGTTTTATTAGGCAGTGTGAATGCAATGTTTCAGTAAAAGCATTTAACGCATAATGTAATTATGCAGTATTTCAACAAACTTTAAAACCCACTAATAGTAAATCACAACCCTGGCATAGCCGTTAATTAAAATACAGAAAAAAACCCAACTTTGGTGGAAAACAACAACAACAGCCCTGGCATCCACTCAAGCTGCAGAATTCATCTTTGACATCCGGTAAAAGTAGTAGAATGCGAACAAAGATGTGGGAGTGGACACAAAAATCGCGGGAGCGGATGGGAGCATGCGGTGATGGTCAGAAATTCAGCGAGAGCGGGGATCAACAAGCCCCGCGCTATCACAGAAGTGGTGGGGCAGATCAGATCAGGTGAAGACCCTACAGAGTGACGTCAAATCTTGCTTGGCTTTCCATAAATAAACTACACAAAACACGGCCAGCTATTCGGACAAGTATCGCGTAATGAAAGATTGACGCCATGGAAAGGGGATTTAAGACTTTTAATACTTATTAAGGGCGCTAATTGGATCTAAATTGATTTATCAATTGGATATCACAATGGAACTTAACTGGCCTGGGACCAGCTGATTATGGGGAAGGCTGTTTTATATTATGGAAGTCTTTCTTGAAATCTTGCAAATTGTTCCTCACCACAGGGATTTGTTGGAATCTGACCCAACCAAAGCTATAAAAGAAGACAAACACAATTCAAGGGGGCAATACAACAAAGCGCTTGATATGGCGGTCGTATCTGTGTGTCTAATGGTTTCCCCTGAAATTTGAAAGACATTTCTAACGTATAAACCTAGGCACGAAAAACAGAATGCTGAGCAAGGAATGTAACTCTAATGGTTTGCCTTAATTTGAAAGATTGTTTACGTATAAACCAGGCAGAAAACGATATGCTGACAAAATGTCACTCAGGGGAAAGGACAGAAAACGAATGATTGCAAACCAATCTGAGTCCCACCTAATGATGAGTCCGGGAGGCCATTCTGGTTAAATCCTGCTGGCAGCTGTGAGCGGTTAAGATTCGTCTCTATTTGATCTCAGGGAAACAACAGGCCACGCTTACAGAACGAACCGGATGTACAAAGAAATGGACCCACCCGGCCTAAATTTTTTGCTTTCTCATCACACAACCCAAAAAAGTCAACGCGCAATAATACGCCTTGAGAAGCTTATGCCACTCACAACAGTTCAGATGCATCAATCCTCTACGACGACATTACACTGATAGGGCTTGTGACTATTGACTCCCCCTCACAAGCACCATTGTTAAGGCATTGCATGGATGAAATCTAATGCGTATTATGGTGCACTACTCTCGAAATGCTTGCTTACAAAATTCAAGATTAATTACTAAAAATAATAGTTATTTTTGAAGGAGTTTTTTCATGATTCCCTTACTTTCTAGTTAAGTCATGTCTTTTACCTTTTTTAAGCGGGAGCAATATGCATAAGAATGAGGTTAAAATATTAAAGCCATCCTACAGAATAGACCTTGTAGACCTCCTGATGTGTGCAACACTACAGAACTAGATTCAGGCTCATGTGTACCTTGTGAATCAGAATGCTTGTCGTAATCGGCAGTAAAGTTTGCTACAATGCATAGAAACTGTAGCAGAGTAGACATGATGTTAAGAGAAGATATAATATGGCAACTAAAATAAATGGCATTCATAGGCCTGTCGCTGCTAAAATATGGGTAGCGGATAAACCTTTATTGAGAGTAGGTCTCTAGCCACAGCGGCTCTGTAGTGAGCCAGACACCCTTCAGGGGCCCAGGGAATGTTCCCAGCTGAATTCACGCCTAACACAGCCTGTATTAGTGGTTCTCCATTATAAAATGAGAAAATGAAATTTTACACTGCTGCGGGAACAGAAGTTTACCACCTCATGCATCAAAGTATTCCTTACACCTCCACTGAAAATCAAAACATGGGTGGTATATGATGAAGATTCGTGTGAATCTACTCAGAAAAAGGCAAAAGCGATAAGGAATATCTCGTCACATGGTCACTCTATAAACAGCATGTGTACTGAATGATCTGAATATTTACAGACTGTACAATCTGTTTTATTACAGACTGTAGAAGGTATACCGTAGTTTCACTCAAAAAAAAAAAGAAAATCAATTCTGAACGGCAACTTCAATTTCAATAATATTTCACAATATTACTATTTGTACTGTAATGTTGATCAAATAAATGCAGCCTTGGTAAGAGACTTCTTTCAAAAACATCAAAAATCTTACTGAACCCAAACTTCTGAACAGTAGTGTACACCAATGATAACACATTTACCCACATTAAGTACACATAAGCATCAAATATTATCATTTCATTGTTTACAACTGTTTACAGCAACAATCTGTAAAACTCTGGGATTTATTTTTAACCAGTTTTTCTGGACCTTTGCCCGTTTTGTTTTTATAGATCAGTAGAGAGATGAGAGGAAATAAGAAGGAAAGGAGGAGGGAACAGAATTGTGAATTGTTTTCAGCCAGCTTTATATGTCTTAGCCTAACCTCTATAGTAGATCAATTCTAGATAAAACTCTCAAGTGTCTGCTCATAAATTATGTTCTAACACGAAGTTGCAAACTTCAGTCTAGAATTCTCCTGAACTGCTGACCTGCTGTGTGTACAGGCTTTAAACATTGCAAAAAAAAAAAAACATATATATGATGTTGGCTAGACATAAATGCAGGTAAGAGTTCACCAAACTTGAATTTGGTATGCAGCAATAGAAGAAACCGAATGCCTACGCTAATGTGGCTCTCACCCTAATTTTGCATGCATATGAATGGAACACAAAGTCTATTGTGACTGCACTTTATAGAAGATATGATATGAACAATTTACCTCACCTTGTGCCGCATGGAACATTCTTTACTTCATCTGTTTGTAGTGTTGTCTTTACAAAAAGAGAAAGGATGCAATAAGAAAAAGAAAACTATGAAGTTAAACTATAGATATAAAGTCTGTCATTTACCTGTACGGACTTGAATGTAGTAATGAACGGCAGCATCAGATGAAAGCCAGGGCCACTGGTGGTGGTCAGCAGAGCTCCACCTCTAAAAGAAGAGAAGCACACATCTATAGTACAAAGTAGCATGCACTGCTGCATCTGCTTGGTTCTGGAAGCAGATTATTGGAAAATTTTAAGCAACTGACCTGTAGTAAACACCCACATGTCCTTCTTCAATCTTATGAAGAGCAGAAAACACTGCGGCTCCTCCTATGGCGAGGATCACAGAGGCAACTGCTCCCAATGTCATTCTGAACACAAAAGAAATATGTTAACCAAAATATGTTAACCTATTAAGTATTAACCCCACCCTCAAGCCACCCGAGATGTAGGCTAGATGAGTTTGTTTCTTCATCTGAACAGATTTGGAGAAATTAAGCATGACGCTACTTACTCAACACTGGATCCTCCTCTGCAGTGAATGGGTGCCGTCAGAATAAGAGTCCAAACGGCAACTAAAAAGCAAATATAAAACACTACAATAATCCACAAGTAATCCACACAACTCCAGTCCATCAATTAACATCTTGTGAAGAAAAATGTTGCATGTTTGTAATAGATCATTCACCTTTAAGAAGACATTTTAACCTTAAACCATTGCTTTCAGCTAAAATACGAGTTCTCTCTCCATAATATTACTTTCTCCAGTTAAAAAGTTGTCTTGAAAGTAAACGCCTTATCGATGGATTTATTTCTTACAAACACACAGCTTTTCACTTCACAAGATGTTAATTAATGTACTGGAGTCGTGTGGTTAATTGTGATGTTTTTACCAGCTGTTTGAAACTCTCATTCTTGCGGCACCCATTCACTGCAGAGGATCCATTGGTGAGAAAGTGATGTAATGCTATCTCTCCAATCTGTAATGATGAAAAAGGCCTGAGGGCGTGTCATTTTTCAGCAAATTTTCATTTTTAAGTGAACTAATCCTTACATCGCCATGCGTTCAAATGTAAAAATGTAACATGTAAAGTAACTTTTCTGATTTATTGTTCACTTATTTCCCATTTACATAACTTGCCATTCTTCCTCAAGTGGGAAACATGTTGTGTTCTACTAATTATTAACCATTCTTAATACATGTAATGTTTTATTGTAGTCTGCTGCACTAATCAAGACAACCTAAAGTGCTTGCTGGTCCAGCCTGGTCAGTATCTGTTGTGGCCGATTAGAACGATTATTTATTTGTGTTTTGTGTGTGTGTTTTATGGTTAACAGCTAAACAACATTATTAGTGTGAACCCCATGGTAAAGTACAGTCATTAGCGTTCATGACAGACTGAGAGAGCATGTGGAACACTGACATTGATGTGACTTTGCTGCTAAGAGGATTGAGAAAACCAAGCACAAAGACCTGCAAGCAACTGTCCATTTTATTGACTGTGTGTATTATTTAAAAATATCACAAACGAAAACCTCAGTTTTGTGAACCAGCACTACAGGGTGCAAAGCCCGGGTTTTAGAGACAGAATAACAAACAGCAACTTTGACTTAAGACACTATTCTTCGTTAAATGCATGACTTAAGTGACCAGAAGTTGCCGCCGGATGTGGGTTTTCTCTTCGCGTCACACAAACTAATCGATCCAGTTCTGTAAATTAGTTAACGTACGTTATGTCAAAATAACAAACATTCTCCCTGCAATCTTACCCATAGAAAACATGACTAGCTAGCTTAAAGATGTGTATACAGACAAAAGACATTAAGATAGCCTGTCCACGCCAGATTGCAACACGGGAAAATTACTTTGTGGATGAATGCGAACAAATAGAGATGTTACCTAAGTACGTACTGTAACTCCTTGCAGATGGCCGGTAGAGACACCTGCGATCGATGAGGAAAAAACAGCGACGCTCTTTTGCGTCTGACGTCAGTGCAGTTTAACCCACTTCCCCGCTGCTGTTAGAGCATCACACCGTTAGATGGCGACACATGTCTTCCTATAAAAACAGGATTGGCGCTGACCCTGATTTTTTGCCTGTGTTATTTTATTAAACTTTTGTAGAATTTATTATAGCTATTTTGAATTTTTATTCCATCTTTAGTTTTATTAATTCTAGTTCTTAAACGTTTTTTATTATCTACATTTTTACGTTTATTGTTTCCTATAATATTTACATTTTATTTCAGCTTTTTTTCAGTTATCAGAAATGCTATTTAAAAGTTTTAGTTAAAAATAACAACACTGTTTTGCCTGTAAAAGTAATTACAGTAGGTAATTACAGTAATACGAAGCCACCAAGGAGGGCTACAACAGGCCTTAGGCAACAGCATAATTTTTTTAAACTGCAGTTGTCAGTTTCCTTTAAGTGCTGCTGGTCTAAGAAACATCTTGGTGGGAAGCAGAACTACATCTGTAGTTGGCCACCAGGCATTCCAACGATTTCTGTTCATCAACTGATGTTAAATGTGGACACAACCAAACAATACAGATTTTATTTTTCAATGTGAACAGTTGGATTATATATTTATAATTTCTTTATATTATGAATTACATAACTAGAGTACAAACATTTACACAGAACAAACATTTGTGAAAATGAAACTTAAAATAGAAACTTCTTGTATTCTCTACAGATAACGGATGCTTCATGCCATGTGCCTTAAGTTTTGCTTATTTGTTTTTGAGGTTCAGTGGGATGGCGGTGGTTGTAGAAGATGACCATAGATGCTCATCTGGTTGCATCTCATTTCGAGTATTTCTTAAAGATGGAGATATACTCCTGTACATCATCAGGGGAGCCCAGCACTACAGGAACCCTCTGGTGGATTGAGTCAGGTTTGATGTCTAGAACATTCATGGCTCCTGTTGTTGCCATACCGCCGGCTTGCTCCATGATGAAGGACATGGGGTTGCACTCATACAACAGCCTCAACTGGAGCCCAGAAAGAAACATGAAACCAGTGAGACTGTTGCCATAAATACACTTTAAAATCACTTTTAAACTCTGTTTCTCCTCACCTTGCCCTTGGGGCTCTTGATATTAGCAGGATACAGGAAAATTCCACCATACACCAGAGTCCTGTGCACATCAGCTACCATTGAGCCCACATAGCGCCCTCCATAGGGTGAACTGCCATCCTGCAGGTCAGAGTGGGAATATTATATTTACTCTCAGTGGAAAAGGCTAATTATCATGGCTAAAACTATTCACTGAGCTGAATTTGACAGATTTTCTCTATAATGTTCTACTGCACATTTAGAAGAGAGATATTATTTCATTAAGTCAAAATTGTACTTAAGTCAAAATAATGTAACCATACTTGAGTAAAAGTAAAAATGTTTACTAGTACATTAGTACTTTTCAGCCCAGAAATAATGGTACAAACACTAACTATGCTACCGTTCAAACGTTTGAGGTCAATACATTTTTTTTAAAAGAAATTAATACTTTTAAATTGATTGAAATTGACAATAAAGACATGTTAAAGAAGATTTATATTTCAAACAAATGCTGTTCTTTTGAACTTTCAGTTGATCAGAGAATGTATCACAGTTTACACAGAAATATTAAGCAGCACAACTGTTTTCAAAATTTGATGATTATAAAAATGTTTCTTGAGCAGCAAATCGGCATATTATAATTATTTCTGAAGGATCATGTGTCACTTAAGACTGGAGTAATGGCTGATTAAAAGTCAGCTTTGCCATCACAGGAATATTTAGATATTCAATATGTAAAAAGAACCGCATTTACGTTGTATAATATTTTCACTATTTTTAAATTGTAATATTTCACAGTATTACTGTTTCTACTGTATTTTTTTTGGCAAAATATATGCAGCCTTGGTGAGCATGAGAGACTTCTTTAAAAAACATAAAAAAAATCTTACTGTTCAGAAACTTTTGACTGGTAGTGTACATTTGTATGAAATATAGGTTCTTATTAAATCTAGGGTATTTAATCATTTTATGATAATACATCTTTGCTAACAAATTCAATGTGGGGGGGGTGGGTGGGGGGTTAAGGGCATTGCAAGAGAGATCCTTTACTTATGTTCCACAGCCCCGACTAGGATTAGAATTTTTTTTATGTGATTGCCATACAATAATATGGTTGTCTGGTTTCAGAAATTGTGTGTGGATGTATAGGCTATATACAGTAAATAAGGGCCAAATTGCCCCTTTTTGTGGGACAACACTTGTCACTGGGACCAGGCCCAAAAGACATATTTGTTTCCTTTTTTTTTGTTTTATCCCCTAAGTCAATCAAGTCAAGTCAAGTCTGCTTTATTGTCAATTTCTTCCACATGTACAGCACATACACAGAGATGATTGAAATTGCGTTACTCTCAGACCCTTGGGTGCATACAGAAAACATAAATACAGATTAAATACAAAAAACAAAATACAACTATACAATAATGTAAAATGTAAAAATATATATATAAAGCACAAGGTATATGGCAGATAGAGTGCAAACCAGTAAGTAAACAACAGTGCAGATATAATGATAGTAGTGCAAAAAACAATGATTTGTAGTGCAAAAGAGCTTAAGACTGATTAAAGTGACCTGTGTGTGTGTGTGTGTATTTGGGGGGGGGGGGTGGGAGAGTCCATTAGGGGGTCAGAGTTCAGGGGTGCGTGGGGCAAAAGAGGGGAGGGGGGGCAAGGTCTGGAGGGAGTTCAGCTTTCTGACAGCCTGATGGATGAATCTGTCCTTCAGTCTGCTGGTCCTGGCTTGGAGACTCCGCAGTCTCCTCCCTGATTGCAGCAGACTGAAGAAGCTGTGTGTCCGGGTGGGTGGGATCACCTGCAATGCATAGGTCTTTGCGGTGATACGGTGTAATACCCCAAAAGGTACAATTTGGCCCCTTTTTTCTGTGTGGCCTTGATGAGTGTGAGATTTCCCAGCCTGAAATTGCGTCCCAGTCTGGCCCTGGGACCCGCCTATATAACACACTCTTTAAATAACAAAAACAAAAAAAAACTTCTGCGCCAATGACTTTAGACCAGGTTTTTGTTGGTCAATAGGGCAGTCTATTTCAGTTGCCTCAAAATAGCAAAGCGCCAGCAATGTGCCTGAACACACCTCGTTTTCAGACCAGCACACTCATGAGCGCAAATGCATTTGCTATTTAAACAACATGGCGCAGGACGTGTAAATGACTGCGTCGGACTGAAACTAGCAAAAGACACTTGCGTCGTGCCTGGCGCCGCATTGCGCCGGGTGTATGATAGGGCCCTTATTGTTAAGATCTGACTCTACCATGATAGCAATGGTTATTAAACAGATAGAAGGATGTTTTCTAGCTCAGACCCTTTTGTGACATATTCTCAAAATCTGGAGCCTCTTACCTCTGGGAATTTCTTCTTTTTCAGGTATTCTGTCACATCTGGGTAAAAATGTGCTGCGTAGCCTTCATTCAGACTGTAGATCTTTCCCTTCTTCTTAATCTTCACATCCCGGTCTACAAGTATAAACTCACCAATGGCCTAATGATGGAGGAGGAAAGAATGCAGAAAGATGAAGAGGTAATTCAACTATTTAAAGTTAAATAGGATATGAGGTACAGTATGTAACATAATTCTGACTTACAGGATCAAGCATGAAGCAGTTGACACCCTGGCCTGTGGAGAGAACCAGCATGGTAGCACTGCCATAAAGAGCATACCCTGCTGCCACAATGTCTCTGCCACTCCGCAAGGCATCCTTCTCTGAGGGTTCATCAACAGTTTCCTGGAGATCATGTGCACAAACAAACAAACAAAAGCATTTCATTAGTCTTTAGATGACTGTAAAGAGATATGTTTGTACTGCAAATGATATGAAAGCCTGTACTGTACCTTTCTGTAGACTGCAAAAATGGTTCCAATAGAAGCTAAGCAGTCAATGTTTGAAGAGCCATCCAGAGGGTCAAAGCAAACCACGTATTTTCCCTGGGCAAAAAAACAACAACAAAGTACAGAGTCAGGTAGTTTATTGGCCTGTACAGAAATACATCATTACAACATCATTTTACATCATTTACTTTTACTTTAATTAATCAAGGGATTTTTTCAGGTTAAAACAACAACAAAACCAATGATGCACACTTACCCTTTTCTCTGGTTCAATAATGATAGCGTGATCATTTTCTTCAGACACCAAAACACAGGATGTGAAGGAGGATTTAATCATGTTTATAACAAGATCATTAGACAGGACATCCAACTTTTTCACCTGATCACCTGTAACATTTGTGCTCCCGGCAATTCCATAGCTGAGAAAAAGAAAAAGATAGAATTCTGAACTTATTCATGGCGAATTATGTGGTCTGTATGCTTTCTTCACAGTGCTGATAACTTAGGAAAGAGATGACCTTTGCCCCCTATTTCAACAAGAGACAAGGGCTAATCATTGCCTCAGTCTGCAGTGTTTGCTTGCAAAGTAGCTGAAATGAGCAGACGCAACAACAGTACATGGCATATAGTAAATATATATGTTAAAATGTGCAAAAACGATGCATCAGAAAAAGCTTTTTGCACAGATGGAAATGAGAGTTTAAACTTGTGAAAAGTTTCTAATCAACTGGACACTAAAGTACATTGTATAGTCTAGGAAGTGATAGTGTGGCTGCACATTCAATACCAATAAATAGAGAAAAGTTTTCTCACTTTTTATACTATAGGAAGCAAAAATGACAGAAACGGTCTGAAAACCACAATATTAAAATGGTGGTAAAGATGCATTAGCAAATACTCACAGATTGGCAATGCCAGCTTTTCTGACTGCAGTGGAAATGGCTTTGATTGCCGTGCACATGGAGTTGAGAAGGGTTGTAAGCTCGCCCGTTCCTTTGGCTTTTCTGCCCTCTTCTAAGACAAACCTGGTGAGGGTCACCACATTAGTATCAAATGCACCTCTGTCTGACATGATGACTGACTGTTAAAGCGTGAGTTCCTGCTGATTCCTGTCGGAAAGGATGTATTAAAGAATTAAGTGTAGATATATGACTGCGTTTAAAGGGGGAGTGGTGGTAGTTTAGCCAATTGCAGACAGAGTTAGAAGGAAGGAGTGGTTTTTTGCACATGTTGTGAATGCAGGTGAGGGCCTGGCCGAAGTCCATAGAGTTTATCACAGATTTCACCCTGAGTGCAGGGGGACAGTCTCTTCAAAACAATGAAGATGATTGTATTAGTTTAGCTTATTTGATCTGTGATCGATTGATTAACATTTTGCAATGTAAATCTACTGCAACAAATTGCATCTAGGTCTTAGTTATAAGATCTGTGCTCACAAAAAAGGTAATACAATTAATGGATGATAAAATCACTGACTATAGCTATTCTATTCTACAGAGAATTTTACAACATTCATTCATCTGTTTACCTAAAGACCCATATCTGACATAGTTGTAGTGACTAATCATTGATCGGTAGTGCAGAACTGTCAGCAGAAACAGTTTATGTGCACGGGGTGTCCGTGAGCAATGTGCAGTTCAAAGGTTAGTGTGCTTGATTCTGTTCTGAAGGTTAATTGCACACAAATGAGTGGGGCAGTGAGATTCTTATGCAAGATTTTACAAACATGCACTAAATAACTATTCAGAATTCTTAATGTTCCAACTCTGATCTTTGCTGGTTTTCAGGGCTAAAATGATGATAGCCTACAATATAATACAATAATAAACTTAATGATGATGATGATGATAATTCAAAATGATTAAAATAATATTTTACTATAAATAATCAAAAGCAGGAGAAAGAAGACAAAGATTTATCACAGCTCTTGATTAATACTTTAAGTTGTTCACAGCTCCAAAAAAGACAACGTACAAGCTATTTCTTTTTTTGTTTTGTTTTGTTTATCTACAAAATAAATATACCTGTTTTTGTTACTGTATACAGTAATACTGTATACAGTAACAATTAAACAAAAAAACAGGATTCAGATTCAGTCTCCGTTTCGTTGCCGTAATGTTTGTCTCTTAAAACTGCCCCTGTACCTTTAAGAGAGTTTTACAGTACTTCCGGGTTAGAGAGCTGAGTGCGGACAAATCCAAAACATTTGCGAGTAACGCGTCGCATAGGTGAAACCGCAACCTGCCACTGGTGCTGGGGTATTTTGATTTCTATTATAAATCAGATTTGGCTTTTTCAAACCCATAGTTTTAATTTAGCCTGCGTGTTCAGCCGCACGCGCAAACGTAAAGATTCTATAGAAAATGACAGCACAGAAAGTGCTTTATTGACCGCCGTCTTCAGTTTGTTATTTCACACAATATGAATGTGGCCTGTGCAGTAAATCGCATTGGACTGTAAAATAGCCATGTGTTACTTCAGAGCTTCACCAGCTTACGCCTGTTATTGACCTCAAGTTGACTATTTTACAAGTGTACTTGACCTTCTTGCAGTTACAGGTTCAATATGAGACGACTGAACCTAGAAATTTACAATTGAACTAAGTTAAGCCATTATAAATGCAAAAACAATAATGCATGATGCGTTTGTTTCAGTACAGACAACAACCTTAGTGTGTTAAAAGATTTATTTATTAACATATTATTTAAAAAGACAAAAACAAACCTCTGTCTGTTCCCCATGTTTATCTTCTTTGATTCCAATGGAAAATATAGTGATACAGTATAGTCTTATGCATTTGATTTAAATCAAAGATTAATTGTTTTGTCAGTGCTTTTGCATGGAAAGAAACAGTGTAGTATTAAATGAATATAAAACAGTATTTATAATGAGATCATGTAATAGTCTAACAAACAAATAGATCTAAAACGTTTACAGTGCATTGGATACAATACATGCATTGTAGAAAATACCAATACCTTCAAAGTTTGTCCTCAGAATAGTTTTCCAGTGTCCTTCTCATGACTTTTACTGAAAATGTACAGTTAAAGGTCTTTACATTTTATGTAAATATTGTGAACTTAATGAATTACATATAGCAATTTTCAAAGAATAAGGAAAAATAACAGATGTACCTTCTGAATCACTATCAGCAGTGCTTATTTGTGTTGTAAAAAATGTTTTTGAAAACGCTTGGCTGTCCTGTTAATTGTTACATTGTAGTATTCACTATTGCTAGTTATACAGTAGCTGTTCCCTCTTTTGAATGGAAAGAAATACATTATATATATTTTTTTCAGAATGGCCTCCTTTGGCTGGAAACGTAAGGTGGGGGAAAAAGTTTCCAAGACGACAGTGCAGCAGTTTGAGAAGGACTCGGAGCAGGCGAATAATGAGGATGTGGAGAAGGAGGGAGTTGATTGGCTGCACGTCATCAAACGGCGGCGTGAGGTGCTGCTGGAGGATTGTGCTGCTAAGAGCAAGAGGCTAAAGGATGAAGGGATGCTGCTCGCTGAGCAGGGCAGGTAGATGTTTGTTTGTGTGCTTGTTAAATCCAAATGTCTATTTCCAGCAGTCTTAACAGAGGGCTAAATATTGCAAGTTTGGATGAGCTATTAGGCAGCATATGTTGGGGAATAGCAAGAAGTGTGTACAGAAAGAACCAAGTGTTAAACAACATTGCTTTTACTGTTTTTATTTCTTAGTTACAGTCTGAAGCATTATATGTAGTACGAGTCAAAAAGTGAGTCAGTGAGTTGAAATTATGTAAAGACGTTAAATGTTTCCACAGTGTTTTGTGGGTGCACCATTGTAATCTACTCTGTGTTCTGGGCAAAAATTCCCTTGCTTATGTACACTACTGTTTGAAAGTAAGGGGTCAGCAAGATGTTTCGAATGAAATTAAAACTTTCATTCAACAATGACACATTCAAATAATCAAAAGTTACAGTAAAGAGAGTTAGAATGTTACAAAACATTTCTATATCAAATGAATGCTGTTTTTTTTTTTTCTTTATTCATCAAAGAATCCTAAAAAAAACTAAACTATTACAGTTTCCACAAAATAAACAGGGCAATGTTTTTCAACCATTCAACCATCAATGGTTTTCTTGAGCACCAAATCAACATATATGATTTCTGAAAGATCATGTGACACTGAAGACTGGAGTAATGGCTGCTGAAAATTCAGCTTTGCCATCACATGAATAAATTACATTTTAAAATGTATTAAATTAGAAAGCAGTTCATTTAAATTGTAAAAAATATTACTGTTTTTACATTTTCGTCATTTCAAAATATTACTGTTTTACCGTATTTTTGATTAAATAAATGCATTCTTGGTGAACATCAAAAACCTGAAAAAATCTAATCGACTCTAAACATTTGAACAATAGCATATACACACACACAAATTGGTATGACATTGATATCCTGGTTTTGTCAGGGAGCTGTCTGTCTGCTTGATTTGAAAAGACAAGTCACATAATAAGATACTTGTTGGCCCCTGGAAAACCTCTCTCATCTTACCTGATTTTCAGTAAGTACGTTTTTTACAGTCTGGCAGTGTGTGCCAGCCAAATTCCTTCCAGGAAAAACTGACAGCTGTTTTGCCTTTACGGTTATTCGTCTGTTAGTTGTTATTTAAGCAGGTCAGTGCATTGGCCAGGAACATGACAAAGCAGTTATTGTCAATGACAGAAACTCTTAGACAGAAGTTCTTAGAGTCAACAACAAAGAAGATAAGTAGCGGGTCTTACGGTGTCAATTATAACAGTGCCACATCCATCCAGCAGATGGGACTGTGGGTTCGCTATGGACTCTCTGCATGTGGATGTCACTTGTTTAAACCTGCTCATACAAAACTATTATATGGCTTCAGAAGACCTCAAATATAGTGCATAAGTTTTATGGGGTATAATGCTTTTTATGGAGCCCGTTTTGTAATTTTGTAACTTGACAGCCCAGACCCCTTTGCAAATGAATTATATATACAGTACATTTCTGGGTTTGCTATGCTTTTAAAAACATTGACTTATAACCAGCTATTTACATTGTTCATCCTGAATGAAAAATATAAACTGAGCACATATTAGCAAGGATAAAGCTGTTTATTATATCCCTTTTCAAAGCAAATCTTGTGCTTTGTTTGTTTCAAGTAGAAAAAAGGATTACATCTGTCTACTTCTATTGAAATTTATTCTTGTAATGACTTTCATGAAGTAAGCCCGACACCGGCCGGAGAGGCCTAGACAGGAGTTCAGTACAGTATGAAGAAGCTGAAAATTTTAGCACTCAAATGGGACTTTTGGTTTTAGCATATCCGTGAAAACCTCAACCAACGGTCATGAAGTGCAACCAACCTGAAAGGTAATACACTCCAATGTGCGCTTTTTGCTTTCATTATTTATTTTCAAAGATAATAAGTAATTATTTCATTGTTTAAAATGCACCCTCTTCTCATGGAGGCAGCATTTCTTATATGAATCAATGTAGCAGGTGTGTCTGTAAAAACCTTAGGATGATCCTCATCTCTTTGAGCTGAGTGGGTGTTACGAAATATGAGATGGAGAGGAAAAAGGGCTTCTTTCTCAAGTTTCTCATCCTTTTACCACTTAACCGGAACAATAAGTCAAATTAGGCCGCTTGTTTTCTCAGTGTCCAAAGAAAGGCAATAAAACGTCATAGCCAGCAAGCATTTGAAGAGGATAAAAGAATAGCTTGAACTTACTGGAAGATGGTTTAGAGGCATGGATTAAACTCCAGCTGCTGTTATTGCATCCTTACCCTGTAAAGCCTTAAAGGGGTCATATGATGTGATTTCAATTTTTATTTTCTCTTTGGAGTGTTACAAGCTCTTGGTGCATAATGAAGATCTGTAAAATTGCAAAGACTAAAGATATTCTTTATAAAAGTTAAGAGTCAGCCACGCCTACCTAAAACGGCTCGTTCTAACACACCCCCACATATCTATGTCACTATGTGGGAAGATTTGCATAACGCCGACCAAATGTTCACGCAAAGAAAGAAGGCATAACTTTTATTCTCGCTGTAGTATTGTTGTTGCCGCCGCCATGTCGTGAAGGCGCTGTGTGTTTCGTTGTGAAAGCGAAACTACTTTGTTTGGCCTTCCAAAAGAGGACGATAACCGCTTCATCATGCCTGGAGCTGATCCGTGCTGGTTGCTGAGGAAATACAACAACTTTGCGATGTGGCTCACGGATCAGCGTTCACCGTGGACGAAGCGGAGTCCAGCCTGGGGTCGTCACATGTGGTTGCCGCAAGCCCTCCTTCGTCGAATCCGCCGGCCGCGCCATTCTCAAGCCCGCCGCCTCTGCTCACTCTAGCCCTCCGGCCGTTCCTCACTCTAGCCCCCGGCCTCTGCTCACTCTAGGCCGCTGCCGCTCACTCTAGGCCACCGTGTGTGACGCTGTGTTTCGTTGTGAAAGCGAAACTACTTTGGTTGGCATTCCAAAAGAGGACACGACTAGAAAGCCAGTGGTTAAGTTGTATTTACAACACAGTTCCAGAACACTTCAACCAAATATTAAGATGTGGCAGCACATTTATGGAGGACCGTTCCTGATGCCTGGTAGAGTAGACTACAATGTCGGCTTTTCTGACTCACAGACTGTAAGTAGGTTTTTTATGTTTAAAGAGTTTTTATATTTAATATTTTTTATATTTAAAGCAAGTTTTTTGGGCAGTGTAGAGTAGCGCTTGTTGTTTGTCATTTCTCCGATCACAAATGCAGACATGGTTTTATGTTTACGCGGCGCGATGCAACGCAACGCATAAAAAGACAGTATAAGTCACTATAATCCATAAGTAGGTCCCAACTGGATGCAACAAATGCCTTGTTTATAGTGGGTTTTCATGTTTTTGAATCGTCGCTCCGGCCTGACACGGCATCACAGTATGTTAAGGGGAGCGTAACATTTCCGTCACACGCTGAGGTATTCGGCCAATCATAACGCATTGGATAGCTGAGCCTATCACAGCACACCTTGCTTTTCAGACCGATGAGCTTTGTAAAAATCGACGTGTTTCAGAAAGGAGGGGCATAGAGGAGAAACAATAATGTACAATATGTGGAAAATAATGTGTTTTTTGAACCTTAAACCGCATAAACACATTTCATTACACCAAATACACCCAAATAATGTTATTTTTGCAACATCATATGACCCCTTTAAAAGACATGAGAGGTCAGGGTGAAGTGACACTCTTCAATTTTACAAACTTTTAGCTCCTTCTTTTCTTCTTCTTTGTCTCCGTCCTTGTTTGGATTCCTTTAAGAGCTGTAGTCTGAAATGTTTTTTAATGGCATGGTTAAGCAGCACTTTGACTCAAACTGTATGATAATGCACCGTAGGCCACTGCCGCTCATGATGTGATTACTGTAGCACTATGCCAATATTTGTTGCACCTGCTTTTCAGAGAAATTAAAGGTAAGGCCGGATAGTGTTCGCAGAAAATGTGACCCTGGATCACAAAATTAGTCTTAAGTCGCTGGGGTATATTTTAGCAATAGCCAAAAAAACATTGTGGGTCAAAATTATCGATTTTTCTTTTATGCCAAAAATCATTAGGATATTAAGTAAAGATCATGTTCCATGAAGATATTTTGTAAATTTCCGACCGTAACTATGTCAAAACTTAATTTTTGATTAGTAATATGCATTGCTAAGAACTTCATTTGGAAAACTTTAAAGGCGATTTTCTCAATATTTAGATTTTTTTGCACCCTCAGATTCCAGATTTCAAATAGTTTTATCTCGGCGAAATATTGTCCTATCCTAACAAACCATACATCAATGGAAATGATGTATAAATCTCAGATGGTTTATAAATCAAAATTTCGAGAAATTGACCCCTATGATTGATTTTGTGGTACAGGGTCACAAATGTGATGATGTCTCTAAAGCGTTGGTAGCAGCTGGTCTTTGGTGGGATGTTGAATCTATTTATTGCCAGATCAAGTCAAGTAAATGACAGGGTCACAGGTTTTAGTGTTTATGTATAATTACCACTTTGGCTCTGTCTTGCTAAAGGACCGGTTGTCCCTGTAGTGTTCTTTGGCTGCAGACTTGGTGATTTGAATTTAGGTGTAAACAGTCTTGCCGTTGGGCTCATAAAATTTACTGAAAATAGCAGGTAACCGTATAACGAGTGTAAAATGTTTTACTGTACCTTTTGACTGCTGAGTAAAGAAGTTTTTTTTTTTTAAATAATCATAATTAAAGATGTCCATGTGGGGATAAATGTTCTACTGGTTTTTGTACAAACTGTTCTTCCCTTTTTATTGCTACTGGAGATTTTGATTGTTTTATCATGCATAGGATGATCTTCAAAAAGGAAAAATTAAGGTTTGCACACTGCATTACTTGTCCTTTTTTTTAATCTTCGTTAAGTGTCCCATTTAACTGAGGAGGGCAAAAATAGCACTGTGTTACCAGGGAGTCCAAAGAGGGTTCTCTAGGCTCATCAGACCTTGGTGCATCCATTCATGTAATGCTATAAGAATATGAAGTGAATCTAGACCCCAGTAGATCTGAATATATTTGACTGTATTGGAAATCTGGAACAAATTAAAATGAATGAAGGATACATAAATTGCCCACATTCACATATAAAACTTTAAAGTTTGTGGAAGTGCGCACATAATCAATTTATATATTTTACATATACTATCTGAATAGGATGATTACTCAAAGTAGTCTATGTATCCCTCATAGATTTTTATTGTAGAAATGTAGTGTGTATCTGGAGGTATCAATGCATATTTCAGTCAATGTTTTTATATTTCTGTTTGGTCCCACTTTATATTAGCTGGCCTTAACTACTATGTACTTAAATTTAAATGAATCATTTGGAACAATGCACTTATTGTGTACAATCATGTTTTTACATTGTACTTATATTTAAAAAAAATACCTGCATGTAGGGCTGGGTATCGTTAAAAGTTTTTCGATATCGATACCGATACCTTGACTTCGATACCGGTTCCTGAACGATACTTTTTTCGATACCAATTTTATGAAATCTATTTGAACAAGATTACATTATCTAAAAAAAAACCTTTGGTTTTATTTTTCAGCTTGTTGATGTTTATACAGACTCAAAGCCACTGCACAAAGGAACAAAATGTAACAAACAAAAAATCAGTGCAAATAGTTTTAATAAAGCTCAAATAGTCTTCAGTTTGCACATCTGTTAGGCTACATTTACACTAGTGCATGTGACAGAATCACCTAGCTCAGACAGAATCGTCATTTCTATTCATTTTCTACTGATAAGCATTAGCAGTTTCTAGCGCTGTCTGCCTGTGCTCTCTCTTCCATGATCGCTGCTCTGACTCAGAGGTTATAATATATTTAATTTCATCAACAATACATGGCCAAAACACACACGGCAATCGGAAGTTATTGCAAAAACTTGATGGTGGTTTAAAGTGAGTTTTGAGTAAAAGCGGAATATAAATCTTATTTATTGTCTTATGCAGGGGTTAAATTGAGATTTGTTATGTGTGTGGGGGGGGGGCTCTATGGTATCGAGCTTATATAATATATATAATATACTTATTATATATATAATGTGTGGTGTGTGTGTGTGTGTGTGTGTGTGTGTGGTGGTGGGTGTGTGGTGTGTGTTTGGTTTTTGTGCAAATGATTTATTCTATTCCCACTAATCTCATTAATACTTTCATTTCAAATTCTTACATTTAATCTATAAATTCAATTGACACTGAAAAATACAACTGCATTAAATAATTATTATGAGATTATTTTAAATATTTTTTAATATACAAACAAGAAATTATGGTGGAAATTATACTTTTCAACTAAATTAAAACGCCAGTAGGTGCCAATAGTGAGCGTTTAATGAAGGAGTCATTGAGTCGTTCATTCAAACGATTCGTTCAAACGGCAGATTCATCAGATGTTTACGCATGGACTAATGAAACTTTGACTCAACCGATTAGTTCAAAACACGGACTCAATCAGCAACGAATCGGCTGGTTGCTGTGAGATGCGCTGTTTCCGCCTAAAATGTAAGTGACCTAATATTATTGTATTTGCTTATTGAACTGTTTATAGAACTATTAAACAGTCGTAATGGTGAAAACGTTGTGTGATGTTGCCTGACTAACTGTATTTTAAATATAAAAACTTTCCATTTTGAATTTTTACCTCAGGATGCTGAGTTTCTTAGTGTTGCGCGTTTTGATTTCTCCTGAAGAGGCTGCGGGAGCCTCACCTCAAGCAGCGCAACCTTATACTGTCAATAGATACATTATATACATTAGATACCCACTATTCGCCACTTACTCTAAATGTAATAAAATTAGAATAATACTTGCGTTTTGGTGTTTATAGTTATTTTTGGTTTCTGTGTTTTCATCAGGTTCCTTGTCTGGCGTAATGAAGAGTTAATTAAGCCGTGGAGTCTATGTGCCGGAGCTCAGCCCCAGACGGCCCGGCACAATTTAAACCCTGGTCTTATGTAGCATGCTGCTACAGTGTGCATGAATGGTCACATAAAACGCGCTTTCGGTCTTGTAGTATGAACAGACATCTTCATATGATTAGAACTCTACACAGCTCCCGCGCTACTCTCCATTGGAAATGAATGACTTTCGGTCTGTCATTTGTCGGAGATAGTGGAAAGCCGGCTTGAAACGCAGTGGAAAGGTCAGTATGACGAGGATCGTTTTCATTTAAAAAAATAAACGCACCAGTGTAAATGTAACCTTAAAGCTACGGGGGCTGGGACGCATTCACACTAAATCCTCACTTGTGAGCCACATCTCTGGGTGTCACAGTCGTGGACTGACTGTGCAGACCTATCGGTGTATTAGGCTGTAGTACCACGAGCAGACTGCTCCGTACGTTTTGCATCGCTCTCGCAGATGTCAAACACTGATCAATCTGCGCCTCACTGACGCTGATGAGATTAACACCTTAGGTATCGAAATTCGGTACCGAACGACGAGACGTTTTTCGATACTCGATGGTACTGAGGCAATTCGGTCGGTGCCGAAAAAGTTATCGAACTCGATACCCCGCCCTATCGGCATGTAAAGTACATCTGCCATTAATTTCTGTAATTGTCCATCCTACATTTTAACCAACCCTTAAACCTACCCATACCATCAAATCTGTCCCTAACCTTACCCATATCCCAACTCAATTGCCACAAAAGTGTTTTGTGTAACACTTTATTTTAAGATGTCTGTTACACGTTAAGTGTATTATAATATTATAATAACAACAGTAATAATAACAGTTATATGCCATAATTTACATGCAATAAACTCTAAAGCCGAACCCTAAACCAGAACCATACACTGTAAAAAAAAAATCCAATCAAATGTGATCAAAATAAAAGTCCAGTTAAAAAACCGGCAGCTGTGGTTGCCGGAATTTTACCGTAAAAAATACGGTAGCAACGTTTAGGTTTTAACTTAAATTTACAGTCAAATACCGTAATTTCATTAACTGATATAATGTTAATATACCAACCTATTGAAGTACTGAAATCTGTTTTGTACCTTTGTAATACACTGATAACCACCAAATGCAGGTGGTGATGAGAAAGTCACATGATGAACAAAAGCCCATCACAAGCAGCTTTTAAATAATAACATATATAGAAAGGTGCGCCGTGCATTCACACAAAACAAACACCATCATGTAAACACATGAAACTGAAATAATGCAATAAACATTCATTTAACAACATTAGGTGTAACACACAACCCTAATATACAAAACTGATAAGAAAAAACTAAGAAGAAACATAGTTATTTCAACAAAAAAACATCAAATTTGAAATGTAACGCAGGGAATTCTGGGAATGTCAATTTACGGTTATTCACTGTAAATTATACGGCCTATTTCACTTCCAAAAACGGTATACTACCGTAAAATTAATGTCCAATACATGTAATGTCCAATACAGTTTTTCACCGTATATAGTAGGGGAATTTACCGTTAACCATTTAACAGGTTTTTACTGTAGCATTTTTACAGTCTTTTACCATTAAATTCACTGTCATTTTTTACAGTGTACAGTAAGTACATGTAGTGCATTAATATTATTCAGTACTTAAATATATAACTACACTGTAACAAGGACACCTTAAAATAAAGTGTAACCATGTTTTGCAATACAATATGAACACAGTAAGTACATTGTATGTATTTTTTGATGCAAGTACATAGTAGTTAAGGCCAGCTATTATATGGGACCATTTGCTGTGCAATAGTGCAGATGCTACGGCAGGTCATTTGAGGTGACTGTTTCATTCACATTCTCACAAAAGACTTAAACGCCTTTATTACTTTAAATCACCTTTACATTTAACATATTCTAGCCATTATAGTTGGGGTCAGTGATGATGCTCTGTTAAACAATGGTCCTGGCTAATGCTTTACATCAGTAAGTGAAAGCCCAGCAGCCCCTGAAGAGGCGTGTTGCCCTTGGCGACTCTTATAATCAAGTTTTTTTTTGGAGAATAAGTGGATTGTGATAAGGAAATTACATGGAGCTGGAGGAAAGTGGGCACAGATCAACCCAGTGCACTCACTAGGCTGCATTTGAAACTCACTTTGTGTTTTTAAAACTGAAAGAGTGTAAAATATGAGGTCTAGAATCGCCACTGCTATCCAACTGTAGTGCCATGCTTAGAAGATGCATTATATTTATTTCTAACCCAATATAACAAGTTAGTTCTTGAGCTGCATGGGAGTTTTGAAAGCTGGATTTTCTCAGCAGTTTGCTTACTTTGCCATTTAACCCTGAGACCAATTAGTTATCCCAGTATTAACATGACTTTAGTTTCACTTTGTTTCTTTTACTTTTTGATGGGTCTTTTTTCTTTCTTATAAACTTCCACTCAGTTAGATCAAGGCTTACATCCATTGTTACTGATTATAAACTGCTGCATAGTTAACCTGATAATGCAACACTTTAACCATTTTATGTGAAAATAATTTGGATACGTATTTTTGACTTTTTGCCACGTGACTTAAGTGTAAACACTCAGGTTGGATAAATTAGATTTTTTATCTCACTCGAAACTCATCTTAATTAGCTATATATATATATATACAGTGGTGGGAAAAAGTGTTGGCCCCCTTCCTGGTTTTTTAATTGTTTGCATATTTGTCACACTTAAAAGATTCAGATCATCAAACAAATTTTAATATTACACAAAAATAATGCAAGTAAATACAAAATGCAGTTTTTAAATGATTATTTATTTTATTAAGGGAAAAAAGCTGTCCAAATTTGCCTGGCCCTACGTGAAAAAGTAATTGCCCCTAAATCTAATAACTGGTTGTGCCACGCTTTGCAGCAACAACTGCAATCAAGTGTTCGTGATAACTGGCAATGAGTCTTTCACATCGCTGTGGAGGAATTTTGGCCCACTCTTCTTTGCAGAATTGTTTTAATTCAGCCACATTGGAGGGTTTTCGAGCATGAATGAACTGTTTAAGCATCTCAATCGGATTTAAGTCCGGACTTTGATTTGGCCACTCCAAAACCTTAATTTAGTTTTTCTTGAGCCATTCAGAGGTGGACTTGCTGGTGTGTTTGGGATCATTGTCCTGCTACATAACTCAAGTGCGCTTGAGCTTGAGGTCACAAACTGATGGCCGGACATTCTCCTTCAGGATTTTCTGATAGAGTGCAGAATTCATGGTTCCGTCAATTATGGCAAGTCGTCCAGGTCCTGAAGGTGCAAAGCAGCCCCAGATCATCACACTACCACCACCATGTTTGACTGTTGGTATGATGTTCTTTTTATGAAATGCTGTGTTGGTTTTACACCAGATGTAACGGGACACACACCTTCCAAAAAGTTCAACTTTTGTCTCATCAGTCCACAGAATATTTGCCCAAAAGTCTTGGGGATAATCAATATATTTTTTGGCAAATGAGAGACGAGCCTTTGTGTTCTTTTTGGTCAGCTATGGCTTTTGCCTTGGAACTCTCCCATGGATGCCGTTTTTGCCCAGTCTCTTTCTTATTGTTGAATCATGAACACTGACCTTAATTGAGGCAAAAGAGGCCTGCAGTTCTTTAGATGTTGTACTGGATTCTTTTATGACCTCTTGGATGAGTCATTGTTGTGCTCTTGGAGTAATTTTGGTTGGCCGGCAACTCCTGGGAAGGTTCACCATTGTGGATAATGGCTCTGACCATGGTTCGCTGGAGTCCCAAAGCCTTAGAAATGGCTTTATAATCCTTTCCAGACTGATACATGTCAACTGTTTTTATTCTCATCTGTTCTTGAATTTCTTTAGATCAAGGCATGATGTGTTGCTATTTAAGCATGCTTCACTTTGTCAGACAGGTTATATTTAAGTGATTTCTTGATTCAACAGGTCTGGCAGTAATCAGGCATGCGTGTGGCTAGTGAAATTTAACTCAACTTTCTAAAATAATGTATTTAATTGCAGTCCTTTCATGATTTAATAGGAGGGGGCGATTCATTTTTCACGTAGGGCCACGTAGGTTTGGACAGCTTTTTTCCTTTAATAAATTAAATCATCATTTAAAAACTGCATTTTGTATTTACTTGCATTATCTTTGTGTAATATTTAAATTAGTTCGATGATCTGAAACATTAAAGTGTGACAAACAGGGAAAAAAATAAGCAATCAGGAAGGGTGGCCAACAACATTTTCACACCACTGTATATATTTGTTATAATTGAGTCATGAAACTCTAGATGGCGCAGGCAGACGGGTTGTTAACGTAACTGATGATATTCAGAGAGTTAAATGACTTGGCACAAGCTGATTGGTTCATACTGCATATGCAGCCAATGAACTTTCTGCCTCACATTTATATGGCTGGCTAGCATTCACTTGAGATTCTTGTAGCGCGCTTTCAGAGTTTCTCTGAAACCCTCCACCTTCCCCAGCTCCACCTGTATAGACCTGCCATGGGTTATTATATATGCTATTTGTGCAGCAGCAGTATGTATTAAATACTGAAGGCGCCGTATCGCCATATGCATTGGCAATAGCAAGTTCCTGTACTTGCTTGCAGCAGCAGCAATAATCTACAACTACAGCAATAACCAACAGGAGCAGCAATTCAGCAGCAGCACCAGCAGCGTAGCAGATCTATTCCACCAAGACCAACTACATTAACATTGTCATGTCCATCACCATTCTAAAAATCTTCAGAGAGTTGTCATGATTGAAATATATTTGAAGTGGATCAAAACCTTTCATCAAAGTTGGCCTAAAACCTAAAACCAAAATGCGTTCTTGTCTTAGGACAACTCTGATGAACTTTTTTGATCCACTTCAAATGTTGACTACTGTATATATATATATATATACTGTATCGTGAAAGGGTGTAAAACTTGCTTTCAACAGTGTGCTTTCACTCAGTTTTTTTATACAATAAACAAAACATTATATCATATTACCATATGCAGTTCAGTGTAGGAGAGTTTTCTGTTTTGACCATTATGTGAAATCAGCCAAATTTCATCATGTGAAAATGACCCCCTATAATCGTTATCTCATTGATGTTCAGTAAGTTGTCTGTCATGAAAAATGTGACAGAACAGATGGCTTGTGTCTCCTGTCAGTAATGTTGACACATGTCAGAGCTTTTCCGCTATTAGTGGGACTATTTCCTGAGTGACTTTCATTTTGAGTTAAACTTTCCTGCCATACTTCATTAAGTGGGATGAAATTAGACCATTTGTAAGTTTCCATTGCAGAACTGATTTTACAGATGTCTGTAATTTAAGTTCTGAAAGTGCTAACAGTTCAAAAATGACAGAGTTTGCTACCAAACAACAGAAATAGCAGGTGACTTATTATTACCTAGCATATTCCTAATGCTGGACTCAGCTTCAATTTCCATGTCTTGCTGATAAATTTGCTTATTTAGCATATTCTGTGATATTAAGACTTAATGCTTGAATGTTATTAAATTCCTCAATAATCACATTGTCTTGTTTTTAATCTGCCTTTTTAAATTAAAAAACGATTAAGTTTGCAGGGGGTTCGTGAAATATTGACGTCCAAGGCACAGTTACAAAGGAACAGATAAATAGTACTTTGATGTTGCATAGTGTCAAGTGTCACTTACATTAAGGGTGACGATAATTGCACACAACATCACTCAGTTTCACGTGACTCCTGGCTCAACATGGATATAAAGGCAGCGCCATACAGTCTGTGTCCCAGCGTCCTCATGAGGGGAGGAACAGGGCTTCCAGACATCATAGTGTAGAAATGCTTTGTCAAATATTGTACCAAGATACTAGCACATTGTACTGTGATGTTTTAGATGTTTTACCTGCTCAGTGCATCATTGGATATATTGACACTGCTAACCATTTTGCCCAGTTCTGATTTTCTGATCAAATTTTTTTTGAGGGTCTACAGTACACATGATCTTTAAAATTTGGTTAATATCAAACATTGGTCAATAATTTCTATAGATGCTCTCATGCCACTTTGCTTAGGTCCAGCTGTAAAGTGAATTTAGCTCACTGTTGTGTTTGTGAGTACCTTCTTTTTTCCCTGTGCCAAGTTGTCTCTATTTGCAGTGCATATGTCCAAAGATCTTGTAGTGTTATTTATAACGTCTGTGTAATGAGAAATCTTTTTATGAGGGTTTCATTCATGTACGAAGACCCGCATTACTTTTACAGATTTTACTCTGTGTGTGTTCTTACATTTTAGATGAGGTGGAGACCTTTTTTTAAGGATTTTTAGTGCTTTCTCCATGTCATTTGTCACACAAAACATTTGTGGTTTCTCAAAACCACACCCAAACACGCTTTCACACTGCCACATGCAGCACGTGGTTTTTATTGCAATTCGGAGAAGAAAAATGACAAGATGTTTTTTTGCAAACACTTGTCTTACTTTTCTACTAATAATGTACAGTAAGATTGTGACAGAGCATATATGTAATTTGAAATTTATTACATAGCTGGCTGACCTTTGTTCCCATAACATTGCCTGAGGTGTTCCAACATATTGTGCTGTTGAAGTTTATATTAAATACTGAAAATTCCATGTATTGAATCAGTGAAAAATTTTGTTTACCATGTTTTGCGCAGTCAGCTAATTTTATGTTACGTTATGTGAGGTACGTTTGAAAATATGAACAGGAGTACACCTTTCCTCATACCTACAGTACGCCCACTTTTGCAGGTACAGTAACACTATGTACTTTTTGCCTTTCCATAGCTTATGACGTGTTTCACAATCATGTACTTGGAAAATATCTAGTAAATTCGTTTTAACTGACTTTGAGGGCTTTTTTTTCCTTCCCCTGTGGGCGCTTTAATGAATTCCTTCGTAGGAAGTCCTTATCTCATCAATTACCACAGGTCTCTAAAAAGTATCCCATGCTTCTGTTTAATCACTGTATATTATTTGCATGATAAACACAGACATGGCACAGCCTAATGAATCTTAACCATTTTTATGGACTCTTAGAAAAATGGCATGTTGTATTTGCCCAGCTGATGTTTAACACTAGCTTAGTTTTTTACTAGCTTACATTGTGTAAATACAGGAGCTGGTTCTGTGAAGAGGAGGTGACTGCTTGGTCTGGAGAATTACAGGAATTTATAAGGGCTTAAAATTCAAAGTCTTTTATTTAATGTGGTAATGAGGTCTGACCCTCATTGCCAGCATTTCCAACAAGTGACATGTTTTGAAATTTTTAACTTCTCATTTCAAACTTTGGGACGTAGGTACAGTAATACTTTGGTTTTCTTAGAAGGCTGCATGTTCTGACATAAAGCATTCAAGCACACAATGTACCTGCACGTCTGTTTTCAAAACAGCTGATCAATTAACCAGCAAACAAGCCTTTTGGTTTCTTTCACAATGAAAAAATGGCCTGATTATTTACTGTCAAATTGTCTATGCAAGATTAGTAGTATGCCAAGAATCTAAACACAGCCTAGTGTCAAATAACATTCAGTCTTTCAGCCTTTTTAGTCCTTATAAAGTTTTATTTTGGGGAAACTGACTCCTCGTGTCCTATTTCCCCAAGAAGAACATTCCTTTGCACCCTAAAACGGTAAATTTTATGATGCAAGTATCTGTAATATTTAGACTGTTTTCTTTTGTGTAATGGTTATAGTCATAAGAGTGATTTTTTTTTAAACCCCATATTCTGATGTGCTATCAAAACACTTATTTATACTCTTTTGTCAGTTAGCTTTTTCTGGAGGGATGGAAAACAAGAGAAGACTTGCAGTTGCATGTGTTAAACCTGTCGTCAAATATCCTGTTTTACCCCATACATACCTTATGTTGCTCACTCTGCCTCAATTGTCGTGAGGGTCTGTGTGTGCATACATCCATTATATTATAGTATATTCTGCAAACCAGAAAGCTCTCAAGTGTATGCTTAGAAATATGTCTCTTGCCTTTATAGCTAAAATTTATTTATTCACCAAGTCTTGATAAGCCACTCAAAATGCATGCTTTCTTTAGCCATCGCAATTGCTGTTCTATTTATTAAAATTGACTGTTTTTCTGATGCTTACCAGTTAACAGACTCACTAAAGATGTGTTTGAATTATCTATTGTATCAGTGTGAATTTGCTTTTCATTCAGCCCAACAAATATTTGTTGTGCGCTTGGTATGAATAAGACTATTCACTGGCAATTATTTTAGCTTTTTCATTCACTGTAGGTGTTGTATAATAATTTAAATTCCATTTGTCATATGAATCCACCTTGCTAAACAGATTTTGCATGCTAGACATTTGGCCTTTGATAACAGTTTGATTGTAAGTGTTTCAATAATGAAGTGATTTAATAAATGTGTGCAGCAGTGTTTGTGTTCTTGTACGTGCATTTGCATTTGCACTATGTGTGTTTAAACATACTGTAGTTGTTATGCATGTTTGATATTTTAAATAATCATTTACAGGAGTATTTTCTGTATATGTGTTTGCTGTAGGAACTGGGAGGCATTGAAGAGGTGGGATGAGGCGATTCAGCTCACACCAGACGATGCTGTGCTGTATGAGATGAAGTCGCAGGTAAAAAAGAAAATCTGCTAAGTTCATTCACACTATAAAATTAATTTGAATGTAAATGGTAAGTCTGCAATAGTGGAATTTACCGCAGATGTAGAGACACACAGCTGTTATGCTGACACATTATTTTCCTCTCTTCTCTCTTTCTCTCCGGCTGTTATTTTCATTTCCTCCTCCCCAAGTTTCACTGTCCTTACATAGAGAACATGATGGACAATACTGTATCTGTCCTTATCTCTGGATGGAATTATTATTCCTTGAGGACGCCACCGATTTTAGATAGCGATCCTGAATATGCATCCCACATCAACATAAATGCCATTGGCATTTAGCAGATGCTTTCTCATGTCTTAATGTAGGGAAAGCCCCGTTGGGTTTAAGTTTCTTGCACAAGAGCGCAGTGGTGATCTGACAAAGCTGTTACACTATGTCATTAACTCACCAGTTCATGAGTCACATTTGCTTGGGATCAGACATGGGATCCTTCAAGTTAGTAACCTATATATGTGATAATCATCTGTCTACCACCTCTGTATTTGTGAGAAAATGTGTTGAATACAATGAAATGTTATAAACCGTGTTGAAGGAGTGCTGTGTTTCTTTCATTATCCTGTCTGACTAATAAAAAATAACTAAAATTATATATTATTGATTGTATTTTTGTTGTTCACTAAATGTTGGTTAAAATTAAGTCATGAACAGGATCATGGATGGAGTTTGCTTCAGCTGATGGTGGGCTGTTTATAAAAAAAAATTTTTACAGATCACATTAATATGTTAGCAGCTTGTAATGAATAGTAAACCTGTTTTCCGATTATGAATGACAGTGTTAAGACCATAAAAGAAAGAAAAGCACTTTGACGACCCTCCAGGTGGGCTGCTCCCTCAACGTTACCAAGCCAGAGCAACGTCTTCATCCAGTGTACACTCCGGAAAATGTTTGTAAGCACCTTCTTTTGTACAAATCAGATGGTAATTGGATATATTTGTAAAATATTTGCATAATGCTCACAGAAAACCATCGATTTAAATCACAGAATAGATAATTGTCACGTTTCACTGGGAGGAAGGAATGAGGAGACGCAGGAGAATACTTTAACAATGGAATTTAATGGAACAAGCAACGGGGTAATCACAGGAACTCAAGGAAGACAAATAACAGCCGACACAGACTCAGGGAAACACAGGGTTTAAATGCTAGGGGCAAATTATATAATTAATCAGACACAGCTGGAACCAAATAAACATAATGAGGACAGGAACAGGAAACCAAAGATGGGCATAAGAGGGAGGGAAACACAAGGCACTGGAACACAATACTGACAATAATATTATTGTTAAGATGACAGAGCTGGTAGAGCAGATGGTGGTTTCAGGTTATGATGAGCCAAAGATGCCCATTAGTTTCAGTCAACAAATGACCTAATCAGCCTTTTTATCTGCTCCATCATTTGTCACCTCATTCACTCATCTTACCTTTAATATCCTGTCTTTCACTCTCTCCTGACCATTATCCACTCCTAGCATCTCATCTCAGCTTTAGCTCTGACAGTAAAGGTGAGAGTCTGCTATCAGGACATTACAGTATCTTGGATCTGCCAGAGGCAGATCGTCTCAAAATATCAGACAGTTTTTCTGTCGTTTCATCTCTTTGACATCTTACTTGAAATTAATTTTGCACTAAACAGAGGGTATTGATAGATTGAAATGTTATGTAATTAATTTTAGTTTCTCTTAACTTGTTTATCAGGATCTTAGTTACTGTATAATTAATTTATGTTAAATTGCAGGCATTTGAAATGATGACCAAATTCTGTGATAAAAAACAAAGACCGATTTAAGCTTTAGACTTTCATGATTTCAACATCTGCAATGTAAGCTCGTCTCAGGAATGGTCTTGGATTGCATCATTTGGATTTCTCCTTTATTTTACTTCACTAGTCTGTACAGAATTTGCTGAATGGCCCTAAATCTTGACATAGATGTTTGCGTACTTGCTTGCCTTACTCAATCATACGCACACACGTATGTGCTATAGAGCCTGCTCAGCGACTTGGCTGTACAGTGGCCCAGTAGTGCACAATGCAATGAAATCGCCACAACATAATGCATAGGACCAATTTCTTAGTGTTGTGCTGTCATTGTGTTTTGTTGTCGCTTGTTTCATTTGTGTTGCATCTTGTTTCCATTATGTTGGGCTAATTTCATTGTATTGCGACTTGTTTCCATTGTTGCGTCTCGTTTCCGTTGTGTTGTGCTAATTTCATTGTGTTGCGAATTGTTTCCGTTGTGTTGTGCTAATTTTGTTGTGTTGTGGCTTGTTTCCATTTGTGTTGTGCACTACTGGGCCACCGTATAGCTGTTTACTGAGATGAGTGCACACACAAACACACTTGTTTGCTCTCTTATTTCACTAACATAGGACTGATTACATCCAGCAGCAGTCATTACATCTAGTCACTTAGTCTGTTCTTTCTGTCTTCTTGTTGTTTTGTCTTTCCCATCCTTCACTGTCTTTTTTTCTAAATTTTCCATCCTCTATTATTTTTCACTTTTAAACTCCTCTTTCATTGCTCTTCATCTTATCTTTGGCACAAGTGTCTTGGCTTTGATGTCTGTCAACGTTGTCTGTTGTAGTTTTGTTTTTCATGGCAAAGATGAGTGTTAGTGAAATGACAGGTTGGACTTTAAAACTCCTTTCGACTGATTGATTTCCTGATAAAATTTTCGATCAAAGCAACAACAGCCTGTTCATGTTCTCTTCTAGCACTCTCATTCAGAGATCTAACACAGACTCGGTATGTGGATGTTTTCTTCAGAAACTGGATAAAGCCTAAATCAAATAGTCTTTGTGAAACTGTGAATGTAACAGTGATAGAGCAGGTTTTACAATACAATTGGGTCTCTATTATAGTTTTTCAAAATGAATAAAGACATACCTACATGCATATAAACATATTTCTTTGCAGAAAACTGCATCTGGAAAACCTATAAAGTTGATTTTCTACATGCTATAAAGAGCAAGTCAATAGAAAATTGTTTGGCATTATTTTAATTAAGGTTAAGTTTAATAATAAATAATATGAGTTAAAAATATATAACAAAGCATTGCATTTCTTATTGGTTATGAATGATTAGCATCCATTGCATTCAGTGAAGCTTCACTATAGGTTGAACATCTGTTGGTCATGTCAGAATGATCACAATTTATTGAGCTGATTTATTGAGTTGAGTGCACATGAACAACACCGTAAAGGCATAATTACCAGAAGAAAACTCTGCACTTTCTTTCAAATTGCTATTGATCACAAATACATTACTGTGAATGTTGACTTTACACTTTTATTTGCTGCACCTAATGTGGACTTTTTTTCTTCTTGCCTATAATAAAAGTGTCCGGTCATTCCATTTATTAAAAAAAAAATAAAAAATTTACTTGAACTCACATCATATAATTATGACTTCCCAACTCATTAGTGGGAATTTCCCAGAAGCACTTGAGCGCAGCATAGGTCAGGGATTCATTTCAGCACTGGTTGTCCTTATTTTCCCCTTCTTGTGACCTTTTCCTGACTGATCACATGTTTATATGAGGTGAGTCACCTGAAAAGAGTGATGATTGAGTGTGTCTCTCATTAGTAATCTGATCGCGTTGAAGTGGCAGGTTGGCTCTGGTCTTGCCCTGATCCATCTACAAGCAATGTTTCACAACAAGTCGAGTTTGCATAAAGTTTATTTTTAAATTGCCCTTCTCAATTTGTGTTTTCTTCTCTCTCACCGTGTCCCCTGTATCTGCTTATTACACATCTGTTTAGCAGTGGCGCTCACCTCATCGTGAATCTAACATTTTTCAGCCTGCCTGCAAATTCAGAACCAAACCTGCTGGAAACTAAGATTACAGCCCGTTTTTGTCCTTTAACTGCTGTTACTCTGGCAACACCCTGCCCTGTATAAAGCTTGTATTTACTTTGATTATTGGGCTGACCTGAATTTAAAGGCTTTAAGTAAATAAAACTCCATAATGGAAACATCTGTGATGTAAGAACATCCCTGTGTTGCCACGAAGTGCAGTGTCTGCTCGCTCGTTGTCATTATATTTTCTCTCTCTTATGGCCCAAGTGGATATTTTGCGTTGTGATAACACTTTATTGATGTGTAAAATAAAATTTTAAATTACATCAGCTTGGGAACTGTTGTAACTAAGTAAATATGAATAGAGTTGCTCATTCTTGACATTAATTTGTAGACCAAACTTGAAGGCTAATTAACCATGTGTTACTTCAGGAAAACTGCATTAACTTTTTAGAACAGTCATGTTTAGATATCTGACTGAAATTAGGTCTGTGGTGAAAATTTAGTTTTGTTCTATAAATTATACCTAGTCATACCTCAAAGTGAATTTTAAAACTTGTTTTCTTAAAAAAATAAATTTGCTAACGATGTGCTAAAGAGCTTGTTGTAAGTTGCATAAATCAGATTTTGTAAAGGCTGGAATACACTGCACAACATTTGCCCAAATTTTTGCCCCGATTTGCAGTCTGAAGGAGTCAGTTAACATTGCCAAAAGTAACAGCCAGTCTGAAGATTTTGGCCAGTTGGAGGAGACCAATTTCACAGATGGGCACAAACTCCATTTCTATCTCCATAGTTTCAGACTATGATCCCATTCAGTTGGAGGAGTCAGTTTTAGAGCTCATATTGTTTTCATTTGTCATGCATCTTCTAGCAATGAGGCGCGTGTTCTGTGTGACTTTGTTGTGTTGGAAACAACCAGTAGTCTGGTAGCTTGTGATCATCATTCATTTGGTGTATGATTCTCAGTCAGCAAGTGTTTGATGCCTAGTCTTTTAAAGTGCTCCTATTATGCTATTTGGAAGCTTCATAATTTGGTTTTGGGAATCCCCAACAACAGGTTTACCATGCATGCATGCAAGGTCAAAAACTTTCATTTTCTTATAATATGCATCTAAATTTCTCAATGACTCAAATTATTAATTCAAAGATTCATCTTTCCAAACCCCTCCTTTGCGTGAGGCTACTCTTATTGGTCCAATGACCCAGTCTGTTGTGCTTGGTCTACTGCATACAGTGCATGTCAGAAACAGAATGTAGTAGTAAAGACCCAAATAACAATTGTCGACATGTTATCCACACGAACAAGCTACAGCCTTTGAGGAGGGTTCAAGTTTTCACGGGATGTCCATGCAGAACGTAAGCAGGCATAAGGCATATGTTAAGTTTTGACGTGTGAACTTAACGGAAAGGGAATTCGAATTTTAAAGGACTCATTTCAGAGTCGACTCCATCTTTTGTGAGACAATAGCTTTATTTATGATGCACTTTGCTTTACTTTGCAGACTGTTTACATTCACATACGTTACGTTACACACTGCATGAAAGGTACTTCCTTTCAAAAATAAAAAATCCATAATAGGGGCAACTATAAAATCTTCAAAATTAGTGTTGAGAAAATATTTCAGAATTGAGTCTGTCAACTTCTAACCTTGTAATGTGTAATCCTTAGGTGTTGATCACCCTTCAAGAAGTGTTCCTGGCTGTGCAGTCTGCAGAGATGGCCACCAGACTTCGCCCCCTCTGGTGGGAGGCGTGGCAAACTTTGGGCCGCGCCCAACTAAGTCTTGGCGAAGTAGAACTAGTAAGTAGATTTTACGGAATGAGCTGCAATTATGCCAAAAGTATAGAGTTAAATCTGCCCCATCGGGTCTTATGGTAAAAAAAAAAAATAGAACCACTGCAATATTTTCAGACAGCAAATAATAACGTTGTACATAAATATGTGCACAAATGTGATATTTTGTTTTAGATTCGATAAGCAGAGTTCCATTCATTGATTGCAATTGGAGCGTTCTTGCTTTTTTGTTTGTCTACTTTTTTATTATTTTTTTGGGTGTTTAGTAACGAACAGCATATAATAAATGTTCTCTTTTATTATATCTCATCCCACAACATCAGGGCCCTAGGCAACAACCTGTATAACCTAAATGAACAGCCGACCTTGGGAGGTGGTTTATTAGGTGATTAATTGTTTCCACACAGTGGAACAGCCTGTGGTCTCCAATCCAACATCCCTCCATGTTATGCTCTCAGTGTCCTTGTCAGTCAGTATGAGGTGAATGAGTCCTCTTGCCACTTATCCATCACACAAATTGAGTGTCATTGTGATGAAATGTGTAGTTCAGTACATCCAAGCCCAGGAGCATGGAAGATTACTTGAACAGGAACACTGCCACACCTTACATGCCCCGACCTGTGTGTGATTGTGTGCATTAGACAGACGTGCGTAATGAAAGAAAACCTTGCAGATCCTGCAGTTCTCCAGCTAGTAACTACTTGTGTGTGTGTGTATAGTAATCCAAACGCTCATCACACACACTAAGCTTGACGTCTTGGCTAGAAAGTGAATAAATACTTTACTATTTTGGGCTAAGCATGCCTTGTCAAGTCATTCACCAAAGAGAAAAATAACCTGAGGATGGAGAAGGACTCAGATGAAATGTTAGGACTAATGTTTACGTTCTGTGATTTTTAAGAGGGCTGTAGTTTTTTTTGCAGGATCATGGAACACATTTTCTTAGAACTGTTGCAATGATAATTCACTTTTTGTTAAAATGTTGTTCACAACAAGGATGATAACTATTTTCCCGCCCAAATCTTTAATTCATAGCACATGATAATTTCTCAAGATTTATTCAAACCGTGCCAGTGTTCATTCATTCTCAAATGAACATGTGTACCATCAATAAGAGCTCCTGCATTTATTTTGCTCTAATATAAATGATTAGTTTTAATAAAATTGATGTCTATTGGGTCAAAGTAGAGTTCATAGTATCAATGATTATGCATTGTTGAAGCTTTTGGAACCATGCTGATCATTTGTAATCATTTGTAAATGAGACTTGTCTGTTTTCAGTTGACTGTGATTAGCGTTTTCCTTGATTCTGAATCATAGTCTCCACAATTTTAATCATTGCATAATTTAACACATTCTTTAAAGAAAAACAACGAATTTTACATTGGGCAATTCATTCCAGCTCACAAAAGATTAATATCCAATCAATTTGACCACATTTTGAGCACATTTTACTGAAAATCATGCTGTTCCTGGAAATCTCCAGTTCATTCTAAAGGAATGTTCTATAAAGTTTATTTGAGTACGAAATAAAGAGGCTGGAGAAGAAGGGTTCGGTTTTTTTCATCCCCTTAATTTTTTAACAAATTCTTGCACAAAGAAGTGTAGTACAGTTTTAAAAGTACACAAGTTTTTCTTAGAAGTTTCTGTTAGTATTTGTCTTTGTCTGGAGTTATGACATTTTGATTTAAAAATGTGAGGTTAAAAAATGAAAATAAATGCATAATTGTTCACAATAAGATCAATAACATGCATTTATAATATGATGATTGATTCAGCACTTTTCGGTTTGTACATTGGTCACTTCTAATGGAGGAGGCAAGATTGAATTGAGTCTATATCATGACTTCAGCACAACTGTTGAAATCATCTCTGCTAAATCCATCAGGACTCTGGAGGAGAAAAGGTCTCCCGAAGCCATCAGATGGCTTTATTCCTCATTAAAGGTTTTCTATGCTAGGGCTAGGGATTCTTGGTTCCTGCTCACACTGGCGCTGATATTGTTCCTCTCTCCGGCTGATACATGATCTAGTGTTTCTGTTGAAGGAGTCGACCATTCCTTTGTAGATTATCAAGTCAATAGGGCAATTGTGAAAGTAAAATGGCTCGCTAAATCCTATTTATGAATTCATTATTTTCCCAGGGGATGAAGAGAAAGCAAATGTCGTTCTTTCTCTCTCTTTCATCCCCTCGTCCCCTGGGTAACACGAGCAGGGTGACTGATTCACAGCAGGAACTAGGCTTTAGACCTCGTACGGAATTAAATGAACATGTGTTAGATCAGTTCTCCATAGACTGAACGACCTCTTCAGCACTCAAGCAGCTGTGATACTGTTTGCACATAAAAGCCATCTTCAGGAAATAAATATTTAGCTTTCTGATGGTCATTTTAATACTGTGGATACCAAATATTGAGTGTAGAATAAATCAGACACGTGTAGTAGTTGCAGCTTCATTCTTAATAATGTGGTTTGCAGCTGCTTTTTTTTAAGTTTTTTTTTGGATGATGTGATTTGTTAGGGCTTATTATAAGTCAAGCTTATTATAAATTGAGCTGAAACCACATGCGTGTTTCTTTTTAGCTTATTTCTTAAAGTGCTTTTTTTTCATTAGTTCCAGAAGGCTGCTGAGGTTTATTTTATTATATGAACTAGCAGGGAGTCATGAATGCTCATTTGGTTTGATTGTGAAATAAACGTCTGTTCATGTTCATTTTGGAGTGTAATGTATGTGCTCATGAAGTGCTATAGAGTCCATGCATGTTATATTTTAGCAAAACACAGCAGAGGGCAGAACTAGCATTCAGTGTGCCACTGCTTTTGGTCATATCAAACATTTAAGTTCAAATAACACCATGAAATAATTTAAATGAAACTGGACTTCTTGAGATAGAAGTTAACTGTAGGTTCGAAGAGTTAGACTTAAAGATTAATCTCAAGATGTACATGTATGACAAATTTTGTTGGTGGATTTGTCAGGGTAGACCAGGAAGGTGTTTATTTGTTTCTTTATTATTTATTTATTTTAATGCTCTATGACATAAACTTTGGTATAATATTCCCACATTTGTCTACTACATTTTAAAGTTGTTTTGAATTATACTGTTTATTATATTGAAAAATATAACGGTTGTTAATAGATGCATACTGCGCCCATCTCTATATAATTTATAATAACCTTCATAAATTTGGTGTCAGAGTTTTTTTTTTAATTCAAATAAGTTATTTTTAGTTACTTTTATTCAGCAAAGATGCATTCAATTAATCAAAAGCAACAGTAAAGGCATTTATAATGTTGCAAAAGATTTATATCTCAAATAAATGCTGTCCTTTTGAACTTTCTGTTCATTAATGAATGTATTATTAGTGTAGTAAACCATTTTCATGAATGATTTCTGAAGGATCATGTGACACTGAAGGCTGTAAAGGCTGCTGAAAATTCAGTTTTGTCTCAGAGGAATAAATTACATTTTGAAATATATTAAAATCTAAAATAATTTTTCAAATTGTAATATTTCATAGTATTAGTGTTTACTGTATTATTGATCAAATAACACATTTACAATAAGATTAAATTGGTTAACCTTAACTAAGAATGATAAATACTTCTAAAGCATTTATTAATCCTATTTTATGTTAATTCTCACACGTTTAATGTTCCCTCTGTATGTTGCAGGCTGTACGGTCCTTCCAAGTGGCATTGCACCTGCATCCGTCTGAGCGGCCCCTCTGGGAGGAAGACCTAGGCTGGGCCCTACAGCTCCAGGAGCAGCAAAAAGCTCTCCGTAAAAGAGAGAAACAGGAAGACGAAGCCCGAAGGCTCCTTGTGGAAGCTCCTGAGCTGAAGAGTGATTATGATTTTGAAAGCGATGAAGTGATTGAGGCTTGCACTGCCATGGCTGATAGACAGAAAAAATATGAGGATCTAAAGAAAACAGCGGTTGTTGTGGATGCACACGGGGTCGCCAAAGAGCTGATTGTCGAAGATGACAGCGAACCCACTTCATCCTCACAGAGTGTTTTAGTCAAGGCACGAGGACTCTAAATAAAATAGTGGCTGGTTTTGTGTCTCCTCATGTGCATATTGTTTAGATTATGTATGTATTGTTAAGTTTATTTGATAATCCAGGATTTTGATTGACTTCCTCATAGTGTTTAACAAAGTTACTATTCCCAGTGAATTTGTAAAGTGAGTACCAGATTCCAAGAAGAATTTGAAATGCTGCTGTATCATTTTCACTCAAACAAGAGCATAAATTCCTTCCTTTTACTGAAGCATTCTGTGGTTATTTCATAGTTTTAGCGCAGCTAAGCATCGCCTTTTAAGTTTCCAAAATCGTAGACCAATCCCTTTTTAAAAGGATCAAGAACTGCCTTTTTTTTTTTTTTTTTTTTAACCGTTCTCTGAGGTGCCCTTATAATGTTATAAAGATTTTTACATCAAAAATCATCATAATTTAGAAGTAATTGGCTATTTTCTGTTCTGTCCCCCACATCAGAACGCTCTATTTGAATAGGTTTGACAGATTGTAGACTCGGAAGTAAAGCCCACTGCTATGATTAGCTAACATTTGCCTATGTTTGACAGCCTACATCCTTCATAGATGAACAGTGCTGTCATTTAGGTTAAAAACGCATGAATACTCAGTACATATCAAACGATCTGTAATAACAGACAAAGCAATAGTGATCACATAATACCAAACAGTTACTCACGTTTGTGTGGTGCGACATTTTATAGTACAATGGCCTCTTAGATGTCAAATGATCAAGGGAATTTTGATTAATGACCCCTTTAATGTACTCTTGATATTGACATACATCTTGATTAGCAATGTCATCATTCGTAGTTGGCTTTGTTTCAGTCCTGAATTATGTGAGATGTGAGCCCTCACTTGGGACCCGAGTACTGTTAAAGCAGTGTGAATCTCTGATGTACCAGTGGGAAGAGCAAGATACACACAAACACACATTTGCTCCATTATCTATCTAGACTTTTGGAGTTTAGTTAGTGCTACTAAGAAATGAAGTAGGAGTCATGGGTTAAACTCTGGCTAAAGATCATGCAGGAGAGGAGAGAGTTCATGCAGGGAGGAATATTAACCACTGACTGTTGACTGAAAACAGACTTTTAGTTTGCATGATTTATTATAAGATTATATAAGGATTTAATGTGTTCTATGTGCAGGTAGAATAGGTTGCTGCAGGTTTTTTTTTTACATAAGGATGCCTGACATTAACATCTTCATAAAAAACAGTACTCATTATCAGATATTATATTATTGAATATAATATAAAGCCTAAAACTACTTTGTTCCCCTCGTTCAAAATGAAATATGCTTTATTCTGTTATTTTACCAAGTACCCCACAATTTCAGTTTGATTGTGACATGACTTACATGTGTACGTGTTCTTGGCTGTTACTGCCTCTGACCCCATTATTCATAGGCATTCATACACTATCTGCACTGATACTGTCCAGCTGCGTGCGTGGGCTGCAAACTGGGACATTTACGTCTCTAATGCTTTTTATTTGGCACCTGTGGGACCTGGCGGAAGCTTCCAGCATCCTTCTGCCTCCCGCTAATCCTTTGCTAATTGTTGCTTTATTCAAATAAATGAGGACACTAACGTCTTGGCTAATGATGTTTTAGGGAGATGCCTGAAACTGATGGACTGTGCTGCTGTAAGACTGCAGTTAAAGATCGCTTTTGTCAGTTCTCATTTATGTATACGTATGGAAGCGGGACAGGTGGCAGTTTGTACGTCACATCAAGTGCACAAATCCATGATTCATGCTGAGAATACTTGCAGTGGAGAGTAGAACTGATTTCCCTTCATGAGCAAATGAAATTATGGGATGTCTACAGTTGGTGAAGGTCTCCAGATCTGTCCCTGCACATTGGTCATCGTGTAAGGATCATATAATGATACCCCAGTGAATCACTGGGCTTAATTAGTTTGAACCACAAAAGCAAACGGAATGTCAGAGTTTATATATTTAAGTATGTGGATACAATATGATGAATGAGATGGTTTTATCCAAGAATTTAAGAGGTCTAACATGACCTAACCTGACCAGTCATTTATTCTTCTAAAAATATAATGAGCTCTGGCCTTTTAAAGAAGTGGACACAAGAATTGCTGACACATTGGAAACATTACGCTTGAAACTATATTTTGGGTCATTATGGGTCATCTGCCTTTTTCCACATACAGATCCAATCTATGCTGTGAGTAGCCAAAAAATTGGCTTTCTCAAAAAAAAATTTCAAATGTTTTTGATTACTCATTTGCCTTTAATTTTGCTAGCAAGTGGATCATTTTATTTTAAACTTTATTCAGTAATCCCTAAGGCTACATGACAACATCCAATTTTGTAATAATCTGATATATTAAATTGATTTGTAATGCTTGGTAGGACTGGGACCTTTCAATTCATTTTAAATGATTTCAATGATATTTGACTTATGTTATATAGCTGCTATGCTTATTAATATTTAAGAGTGCGGCAACAAATACCATAAGATTTTTGTTTTCTATTTGTCTTCAGTTCAAGAGTTTATTTCAGCATAAATAGCTGGCCATTGCACATTCTGGAGGGTCACATCGAAGGTAAGAGCGAGACAAGACTGTCTTTGTGTTTGAAAATGTGAAAATGAAATGGTGAAAATATACACAGTAATGTTGAATCATTTATATACATGCAGCAGATGATGGTGCTAAGTAGTTTAAATCATGCCTCATGCTGTTTTGATACACATAAGAATTGTGAAATGAAACAAAAACCATATAACTGCTTCAACATGAGCAGAACCATCTTAAACTTGACCTTCTCACAGAGAAGAAACAACTAGAGTCAAAAGATTGTCTAAAAAGACTACAATAAATTAAAGCAAGACAGCGTTCACATTTTAACATCACAAGTATGAACAAATGAACAGTTCTTCCTCGATGACCACTGACTGATAGTGACAGTTCAAATTTTCCTCAGTGGTTACAAGGATTTAAAAGTGCAAAACATACGATCTTAAGACATTCAACATCTTAATAGCTTTTACAATTTCATCTCCTCACTATACATTATATCATCTACACATACTTTAAAAGAAACTAAAATTAGCAATAATGTGCTGTGTATCATGTGCTCTTACATTGTATGATGAGTTTTGGGTACCGCTATATTTTGTGATGGTGTTACTCTCAGTAAACATGGATATGAAATTGCTTAGTTAATTCACAGAATATCGTACATATTATGGAAATTCCAAAGAATGTACACTTAGCTACATCTTATGTAAGTTTGAAATAGTGGACAGTTGTTTATGCACCAATGGAAATGAAAAGTGTTTTGGTCACCTTAACATAAGGAAAAGGACATTTTAAACCACGAGTTCCAGCATGAGAAAAGCTAACAAGGCACTCTGGTTACTTGAACTTGTGACCTAATGGAGATCTCACCAGAATGTCTGCAAAAGGGGGTCTTGAAGCAGGGCAGTAGATATTTGCTCACATGGTCGTCCATCAAATCTAATCAAGATTTGCCCGGGTCAATCAAATCGGTCAATCAGGGCCCAATGGAACTGTATTCATCTAATACGAAGGCCTTTTCTGCAGAAATTCACAAGAACTTACAATAAATTAAATATACATTTTTAGAGCTCTGTTTCACTGTTTAGAAAATGCACTTTTTTAAAAATGCATTATGAATTACTATCAGAAAATGAGGCCAGTTTGCCTCTCTATCCTCCTCTGCTCTTTCACTCTTTCCAGAACCCCTTCATGCAATTTTTTTTGCATGTTTTGAGTCTTTTGACCCATATATAGCATATATAGCAACATTGTTTTTCCTACTTTAGTAAGCACTTTTTTTTCACTTTCTTGCACCAAGTTTAGTCCTTTGGTTAGTCTTTCTCTTAAACTATTCTCTTTAGTCTCATGAGTTTTTAGGAATTCTTTCTTTCAGTTTTTGCTCTGAGTAGTTCTCATTCACAACACTCACATCAAGCTCTTGAAATGTATTTCACCTCCCGACACATCGTTCTGCTGAACTAAGCAAGTCTTTCAGCATGCATCATATGCTTCTTTCTTGTAAGCTCAAATTCTCATCTGTAAAGGTCACCTGCAGAGGCTGGTGCTTGGAACATTGGGCTTCATTTGTGTTGGCGTGCGTGCACGAATGTGATTTCACAAAGTCCGTGCCTGTTTCCGTCCTGAGCTCTACCACCTGAGAGTCCCGCAGAAGGGTTTGCTCGGTTGAAGTCGAACACGTCCTGCTCTGCACAGAGCCACCGCACCAGCCTATTTCCTGTCCTGCCTCCATGGGATACAGGTACATCTGTGATGTGCTGATCACCTCTGGCAGCTCGGGCAACGCTAGTGATGGCAAATCACGAGACATGACCGATGAGCTGTGGATGCCGTTACCGCAGTGGAACTCCGTTGGGCTCCTCCCGTGTCTCCCACCAATACGGCAGAAGAGGCACTTGATCTTTTCCAGAATCTTCTGCACGACTGTTTTTCTCAGCAGGATGTAGATCCAGGGGTCCAGAATGGGGTTGACAGAGGCAATTCGGATGGCCTGAAGGTCTGGGTTCGGCTTTTTTTGCGTCACTACTGGAGAATGATACAGCTGGTTCACAAACACCTGCATCTAAACAGCAAACAAGACATTATCTGTTTACTTATCTGTAATTATCATACATTGATTTCTGACACCAACCACTATCTATTTGATAAAGCAGATGATGATACACACACTGATATCAGATACTGGGTTTCTCCTCAGGCTTTCCACTATGAGTCAACACATAATTGTACATATCATACATACAGATACATTCCCATTCAGTCAACATTTTGCATACAACATCTCTCATCAGTAGATAACAAGCAATAGATGTCTCATGCACTAAGTTTGTGACTGTTTTTGGTTTTGGGCTTTTTTTTTATCAATTTCAACTTTTCAAACTAAGTGCTGATTGAAATTGTACAGTATGTAAAACTGTATGAGTGTCCAACCTATGAGTGTTTTAGTATGAACAGAGTCCCAAAATCCATTAAAAGGCATTCAGGGCAAAAGAAAACACATCTAGTAGGACTATTTTTATGGTAAAAAGCTGGCTGTTGTGTTTGCCAGAACATTACCATTTGAAAAACAGTGGCATGAAAGGTATAAACATATCACAAGCATTATGGGATGCATTTGTTTGACTGTGTATTTTAATCACTCTATCTAAATGTCATTAATGTATATATATATTATATATATATATAATATATAAGATACAGGAAACGTATCCCATATTTTTAATTGATAAAAAACTATATTTTCTTGTACAACTATAGACTATATATTGCCCAGTATATTATACTGTAATTCATATTTTTCACTTTAATTTACAATTTTACAGTAGATACAGTTATAATGTATGCTATTGTAAAATAGGTATGATACTATTTCACATAATTTTGTGATTGAAAAACAACGTTTAAGTGAACTCGTGGACTTTTATTAGCAAAGCATCTTTGCGTTTTGTTTTGTGAGTTGCCCTGCCCCACATAATTACATTTAGTGCAACTTCCTCTAAATCAAAGTACGCTGTCATTTCCCAGAGGCCACCAAACCCCACTTACCACTAAAGGAATTGAGCAGATGAGAACGACAATGGACGTGGCTATGAGAACGATGACCATCTGGATCTCCGCGCCGGCCAGACGCGCGAAACTCCGCCTGCGCCTGATCTCCGCGACTCGCGCCTGGTCCGTCCCCAGCGAGGTCCTGCGGACGAAGCGCTTGTGCATCATGATGAGAGCCGCGCACACCAGCACGTTACAGAGGACCGTAGCGAGGATGAGGATGGAGCTGAAGCCCGCGTACATGTAAGAGAAAGTGGCGTTCGTGCTGTCGTTGCTATGCCAGTCAATGAAACACCAGGTTCCTGGATGCTGCTGCACCACGGATCCCAGTCCCATGCTGGGAAGAGCGCAGAAGAGTGCATTGGATACATAGATCACCGCGAGCGTCAAGCCTGCCACCCGCTGGTCCACGTAGTGGTTGTAGAAATACGCGTGATTGATGGCGAGGTACCTCTCGACGGACATGGCACAGATAATACTGAGACCTGCCAAGGAGAAGAAGAGTAAAATGAAGCCGGAATACTGACACAGCGGTTTCCCGCCGGGCCACTCTCCCTTTACATAGGTGGCAATGGTGACTGGGCTCGCGAGGAGAGTTCCCAAGAGGTCCGTTACGGCAAGTCCACACACCAGGGTGTAAAAAGTGGTCTCTTTTTGCTCTTTTCGCGACTTTCGAAGCACTACGATAGCAATCACGTTCCCGACCACACCAAATATGAACATAATGACCGGGATGGTGGGGTCATAACCTTTATTGCCACCACTCGTGCTCGTTTCGTTCATCTTTACCGAGTTTTTTTTCCCACATGCAGGTTGATGGCCAAATCAAATCATGCGTTCAAGACGCATTGCATGAGATCCTTGACTTCCTCAATCGATGTCAAGATCCCACGATGATACCGTCCACATTTACGTTTCATGCGCTGTTACGCGTCTCCAAAATCTCCAAAGCGCGTCTCGGATTAGAATACATTTTGACTCGCCGGAGTCGGGTACGCATGCGGTCTTTCACAAGTCCTAAAGTTCAGTCCTGTGTTTTTGTTCGTGAGAGGTGTGTAGTCCACGGTTGCCCTCAGTCTCACTAAACTGACTCACAAGTTTTCCTTGAGAGCTTTCTGCTAACTCCGCCCCTAGCGCGCAGTCTTACACCCTCCTGTCACTGCAAGTTGACACACATACATGTCTCTGCATAAAATATCTCCGAGGCTAATATTTATCTACATAATTCGCACTCATTGCTCTTTATTCTTTTCATTTAAGGAAATTTAAGGAAAATATCATTTTTGTGTCCCTCCTGAATGTGTAAACGATGCATTTAACAATTTTCTGCTTTTATGTCCTACTTTTCTATTGAACAAAATTAAAGCTAGCTTTTTATCCTCTCTCTTTTTGGGTTTGTATGGTAAAATGGTGCCGCTTTCAAGAGTACAACTTAGCATAACTTGACATAAAGGAAGTGCTACCACCACAATACATGTGTTGAAACACGATTAGCACATTTTGCTAAGAGCCTAAAAAGGACAAGTGTTTTGCTAAAAAAAAAATGCAGTAACATAAATTAAAATTATACTTTATTTAAAAATATAAATGGTTTTGTAAACATAATCATATTTTTCAGTCCTCAGCATGATTTAGTCAACTGAAATTTTCTGTCTGTTATTATCATAATGTTGTGATGATGACCATAGCGCCAAAGCCCCAGCATGCCATCCACCTCACATGACCATAAATCCATTCTTCAGGACATAATAAAACAGCACATGGTAAGTGCACAAAACAATATGCTTCTGTTATTAAATCCTCAAGATTTACATGCTGGCTTCCTGCTGAGTTCTGGCCCTGGGGTTAAGTAGTGCTATATAATTTATGCATGGCATGTTCATAACGAGTGGGAGCTGAAAGAAATATAGTGCTATCCATTTTATCGGGTACTTAAACCTTTAATCATTGACGATGAGATTTACACACTTGTTTAAACAGTTATATTAACAAATCAAGTGTGATTGGAAGGAGTTAGTAAATTACATTTGGATCTCCTTTTCACCCATTAAAAATATTTCTTAATGATATAGATTAAATGTATTTGTCAGTATTAGTTTCTTTAACCACTTGCTCTTTCTCACACTTCAGTTTTTGCCTACGACCTGGAGAGTTCGGCAAGGTTTTCTGAAGACAATGACTCACTCAGTGCACAGCCTTTGAAATGTCATTGTAGTTGTTCCTGGATTTGTTTGTTTCTGTCTTGTGGTGTACCTTGTGCATACTGACGTCTGACGTCTGCTCAAGCTATGCCGGATGCAGTGTTATTCAAAGCCATGCATGCACCAGCTACACACATCATCAATGCATGGATCTGAAAACAGTGTGGTTTTCTGTGAGGTTTATATTTGTGGAAAAATGATTTCTGATTTTACTGCTATGTCGCTACAAAGGAAGTGTAGTGTAAAAACCATTAGGTATACACACATTAGGTACACAAAGCAAAGTTCACAGGAATGTCACGTACCAGTTAGCTTGTTGAAATGCACAAGAAATTAGTGATTACAAGCCCAGATCAAACAATCCTAATCTAAAGGGTTAAAGATTACACATTCAGTCTTAAAATAGAGCAGAAGTTGATACAGAGTAACACGCACCGGGTAACGTTCTAGGAGCATCTCTTTTCAGTTCTGATAGTGATTTACGATGCAAGTATACTTTTTAAAAACGGCACTTGCAATATGAACATATAACACTGCATTAAGATCTGAAGTTGCAATTACGAGAAAGAAAGTTGCAATGAAACAGCGTTTAAATTGCAATTATGAGAAATTATTATTTATTGCAAGATAAATTTACAATTATGAGAAATTAAGTCACAACTGACATATAAATTCAAATTTATGAGAAATAAAGTAATGATTACAAGAAATAGTCATAATTGTGAGATATGTAGTCACATTGGTGGGATAAAGTCTAATTTTAGAGAAAAAAAAATCACATTTGTGAGATATAAAGATGCAATACCTAGTAATAAAGTTCTCCAGGACACATTTTTAAGATTTAAACACACAATTATGAGAAAACAGGTTGCAAGTACCCCCTTTTTTAAAAACTCATAGGTTGAAATGGATTTCCTTAGATACCAATGGCAAAACAGATCAAGTGGGGATGACATCAAATGGTCCACAAGCATCACTCTTATAGAATGTCTGTGCACGTATTGAATCCAACACTCACAGTGCAGCAGTATTTTAAAAACATTGATTCTGTATTTAATTATTGTCTGAGACGATCGATGACCCTCCATCACACATCATGTATTTAACTTTCTGAGTGTAAATTCCCGCTCAGTCCACTGGTACGACTGATGTTTAATCTGCAGTTAATGAAACATAAAACCTCCTAAGCTACAGCTTTTTTGTTGATTGAGCTGTCTGTGTTTGGAAGGGTGGTGCATCTGACTAAGTGGCTGTAGTACATTTTCAATGCTTCGGTGACCAAAGTCAATAAGCAGTAATGAAAAGTCATTCAATGAAAGCGGAGTGCATGATGGGTATTTACTTTATTCTAGGGAAGCTCCGCTTAGAACGTATTTTATTACCTTCCCAGAGAATGAGCAGACATGAGTCAGTGTCTAAATTTATATATTAAAGTTATCTCCAGTTTGATAGCCTCTATTAGCAAATTTTGAATATTTTCTTAGTGGTGATGGTCTGTTTTTTATCCCCAAACACATGATGTTGTTTGTCTAAACAGCTCTTAAACAGCTATCCCATCAGCACTCAATTAGGATTTCCACAAAAGCTTTTAGTGGTCATCTTGGCCCCCCGGTCCTCAGCTTTTGTCTCCTTAAAATTCATGTATGTCATCATGTTTGACTTAATGACCTTGTCACATTAAAGGATTTCCTTCGTTTACACACAGTACTTCAAAAGGTCTTCATTTAAGGGTTATATAAGCATCATTCTGGGGTTTCTCAATCCTGCTCTCAGTACATTTTGCATGTCTCTCTTGGAGTAGAGCTTCTAAACTGGGTGTGTCAGATTGTTGAGACATCTAAAATGAGACAGTGTTGGATCTCCCCCTACTTGGAAACTACAGAAAAATAAAGGGGTCACTGTAGGAGTGACCTTTGACAGAGAAAAAATCTCTTTCTGCTAGCATTAGTTGAACATGTTTCATGATATTTCTAGATGGTACACATACTTGAGCTCATTCTTTGGGGTAATATAATCCACCTTATTTTTAACGTAGGAGTAGGTGCCGCCATTTGTAAATTTAATGTGCGAGGTGTCATTCACTTGTGTCAAAAACAGTCTGTTATGCCGCTTGATATTGTAAACTGATATTTGGTATCATAAAATTTTAATTCATTATTGTAATCATAAACCGTTTTGTGAGGGGACTAAAGGGAACTAAAGAGTAAGGAAGCAACTGGGGAAACCGAGCAAGTGTTGATGTGTCTCTGTTGGTGTGTGTGTGTGTGTGTGTGTTGTGGATTTCAGTCTATTTGTGAATGTTGGAACGGCTTTGTTTAGTGAAGTTTTAGAGCAGTGTTTTTTATGCTGCTTGCCTGGAAATTTTGGGTCAATACGATAAATGGCAATTAAATATAAGTATTTGAAAATGTACTATGAATCATCTTGCGTAACTATGATGCAACTACAAAACAGAATGGCCTTAGATGTAAAGATAAAATATAAAAGCACAATGAGCAACATTGCTGGAACAGTTTAGATCACGTCCTGTTTTGCTCTCACCCTGAGTGAGACCTGATGTGACCACTTCCTCCACAACTTACAGTCTATATTCATGTATTTGAAAAAGTGAGCTTGGTAAACATTGCTTTAAATATGCAATACAGGGAAAGGGTAAAAGAAGAACTGAGAAACCGTTAACTGAAAAACACACACATGCACACAGAAAGAGAGAGAGTGTTCTGTGTCTGATTCTTTGAAAACTAGAATGCGCATATAGAAGAACAACACCTTTGCTCCAGTCAATTGGAGACTCTGAGGAGTGGAATTTGTTATAAATGTGTGCATCTCAGTTCATATCTGTGTGTAAGCAAATGAAGTTGATTGATGTCCCTCTGGACACCCCCCTCCCCATCCCTCTTCAGAAGAAAAACCACAGTCCGACATCATGTTGCGCTAACTGGAATCACCTCCTTAGAGGAGGTGAGGCATGATCTTTCTCAAGATGTGTCACAGATTACATTGTCATAACTTGAGAGTTCTGTTTGTTTTTAATGCATTTTAAGGGGTCATATCATAATTGCTTATCATTTTTGTAACTTACAATGATTTGGACTAGATTTTAAAAGATAAGTAAATTGCTAGTATTTCTTCAATGTGGATTCTCTTTATGAAAACAAATAAATAAATAAAAGAAGTGAAGAGAACAAGGCTGTTTCTCAATTCTTGACACCAGTCAATGTTATCACTGAAGTGATATTTATGAAGCATTACCACCCCAGCATTCATGAAAGAGTCAGACCCATTTTGAGAAGAAGCCAAGTCAAATGGCTGTTCACCCTGGGGTGCATTTCTACTAAATAACTGCTCAGATAAAACATCCGATTACTGGAATTGTTGTCCTGGTTTGGAAAACATTATGTTTTGGTGTCATGGGATATAGAGCCAGTGTGCTGACTTAACTGACTGTTTAAAATCCAAGTATGGAGTTTAAAAGAGAGGAAATTAACAGAGTTATGATTTGGCACTAGAGACACGACAAGAGCGAGAATACATATCTCATAAATCATCTGATGTAGTTTGTCAGGTAGAGTCACCATATGTCATTTATTTAATTCAAATGAGCTAAAATCTCTGGGGTTCGGTTTTGTTTTCCTATCGATGTGCTCTCTAGGGTCCTCATACATTATATATGTATGAGGTGTGGGGTGTGTGTGTGTGTGTGTGTGTGTGTGTGTGTGTGTGTGTGTGTGTGTGTGTGTGTAAAGTCATGGTTTATTGTGACAGATTTAGTTGTGTTGTTCCCTTTGGCAGGTTGATTTTGCTGCTGTGGTGACACCTGACAGAAGCCCTCTTTGTTCTTCCTCTGTGAAACTGGGGCTAAGTGTACAGGGCAAGCCTCAGTCTGCCATCAGTCTCTCATTATTCCATCATCCAAATGAATCCACAAAAATCCCCTGACTGTCTCTGCCTGAGAGAGAGAGTGAGAGAGAGAGAGAGCTGAGCATAATTTGGCTTGTAGCAGAACAGAGTCAGCTAAAGTGGTGAATAGTTTATAATTAAGGACGATTAAACCCTTATCTACTCAACAGTCTGCTGAAAGAATTATAAACCTGGTCCAAAAATACCACAGCCAGCAGTGTTAATTTCGTTGACGAATAATTTTTCTCATAATTGTCGTCAACGACATTTTTTTCACCGACGACAACGAGACGACAACGAGACGACAACGAACTAAAACTCTTTTTGAATGACAAAAACTATGACGTAAATCTATTGACATTTTCGTCAACGAATAAAAACGAGACGAAAATGTTAGGGACTAGGGAGGGACGATTTGGGATGAGATTCATTCAGAACGAATCTGCTGCGTGGTTAAGAGGTTAGATGCGTACATATGAACCGGCGGGATATAAGCTAAAATACACTTGCTGCACGTTGCATAAAACGTTCAAAAATGTCAATATGTGGGAGTAAGAGAAGAGCAGACATATGGATAAATCTGACGACGCAAGAGAGAACGTGTATCAGTACATTGCATCCAGTCATTGATTTTATTCAAGCAACAAAAGAAAGATCACGTACTGCTCTTGACTGAAAAACTTTAGTAGCCTTAAAGATTAATCTAAATTTATTTATAGAAATAAATATGTCTGCTTGAAAGAATGAAGAATATGGTAAACAAGTTGCTATAAAGAAGGCATAATTAGCCTATATTACCATTGGTATTTCATTAAAAAGCAGACCATGTTCTTGTTTTTATTTAATTTTAACATAAAGGCACGTTGTGTGTCACCGCAGTTTAATCCGTATCTATCATGATAAAACCTTAATATCAAACCTATATAATGAGTTTGGACATTTTAGAGAAATGCTTAATAAATGCATTACACTGTAACTAAACCCATTAGAGTTTAGCCGACTAAATTTACTGTAATTTAGTCGACTAAAATCTTATGATATTTAGTCGACTAAACCTAGACTAAAAACAATTCAGATGACTAAAATATGACTAAAACTAAATGGCATTTTAGTCAAAAGACTATGACTAAAACTAAATCAAAATATGCTGTCAAAATTAACACTGATGCCAAGTGCTAAATATGAGTAAAAGTGGTTTAGGTGAGAAAGGCGAGTAAAGAAATGAGTGGCAATCTTTTTCTTCACTAAATTCTAAAGCATAATATTTAATTGTACTTTAGGGCCTATAAATGAAGTTCCTTAACGTAAGTTAGGGAGGAGCAAGCCCATCTAATCTTTCAATCAACAGCCAGAGTATATAAGCAGCTGCTTACCTCTCTCCAGTCTCGGCTGTTCCAGCATCCCTCCACCTCCCCAAAACTCCACCTTCATCTTAGGTACCTTGCCCTTCGTAATCATCCTATATCAAGTCCCGGGGGGGTATATCAGAGCTCGAGTTGAAGCTACTTCATCGAGCCCCTCATCAGCGGACAGCAAGCCAAATAAGTTCACACACAATTTCCTTAAGATTATATGGGCAAACAAACTCGTTAATTACACACACACACACACACACACACACACACAGATGATAGATAGATAGATAGATAGATAGATAGATAGATAGATAGATAGATAGATAGATAGATAGATAGATAGATAGATATAGTATGCAACATTGCACATGCATTTTGTCATGTTATTTTCATAGTTCACTCACCATTGTCATTCTAGATTATAAATATCAAGTCAACAGATTTCATTACGCCTCTCGATTTATCTGAGCCAGCTGGAAGGAACGGTACATGAAGTCAACTGATAAAAGAAAAATTGGTAGTAATTGTTTGTCTCACACATTTAGATTAGAAGATCTGCAGTGAGACACATTGTACTGGGACATTTTCTGTTGCTAATGAAAACAACAGCCTTGCTTGTAGTTAAAAGTGCGTTTAGACTCACGGCCAAATTGGCCATACTGTGATTGTCACGATACACTCGGGGAAGGAACGAGGAGATGCAGGAGAATACTTCGAGTGGGTCTTTAATCCAACAAACAATGGGTTTACACACAGGAACTCAGGGATGACATTTAACAGCTGACACAGACTCAGGGAAACACAGGGTTTTAATACAAGGGCAAATGAGATAATTAATCAATCAAACACCGCTGGAACCAAATAAATATAATGGGGACAGGAACAGGAAGACCAAAAATGGGCAAAAAAGGGAGGGAAACATAAGACACAGGAACACAAGACTGACATTTACTCCCCCCTCCCGGAAGGCGCGTCCCGCGCCATACAACATCCAATGGGGAGGGGGGTGGGCGCTCTGGAGGCCTCTAGGGACAGGGTTACTAGACGGAAGGCCTCCAGGGCGGTGCCCATTCCGGGACCAACAGCGGAGCAGGGAGCCACAGCGGAGCAGGGAGCTAGAGAGGCCATGGCGGTGCTGGGAGCTCGGGAGGCCATGGTGGTGCAGAGAGCTTGGGAGGCCATGGAGGTGCTGGGAGCTCGGGAGGCCATGGCGGAGCAGGGAGCTCGGTAGGCCATGGCGGTGCAGAGAGCTCGGAGGCCATCCTAGGCCGCAACCCCCCCCCCCCCCCCCCCCCCCAAAAAAATACTTGGGGAAATTTATGGGGCTGTACTCGGGGACTGGAGCCCTCCCTGGGCTTAACGGGGGATCAGGAGCCCTCCCTGGGCTAAACTGGGGATCCGGAGCCCTCCCTGGGCTGAACTGGGGATCAGGAGCCCGTCCTGGGCTTAACTGGGGATCAGGAGCCCTCCCTGGGCTAAACGAGGAATCAGGAGCCCTCCTTGGGCTTAACTCGGGAACAGGAGCCCTCCGTGGGCTATACTCGGGAACAGGAGCCCTCCTTGGGCTATACTCGGGAACAGGAGCCCTCCTTGTGCTTAACTCGGGAACAGGAGCCCTCCTTGGGCTATACTCGGGAACAGGAGCCCACTCTGGGCTGAACTGGGAATCAGGAGCCCCTCCTGGGCTTAACTCGGGAACAGGAGCCCTCTATTGTTCTGCAGTGAGGACCATCTCGACGAAGGGGAGATCCAGATGAGCTAGGGTGGTGAACCGAGCGGCTGCTTCCATTGCCGTGGGAAAAAATGGGAAAACAAAAAACTATTAAAAAAACGGAAAACAAACACGGGGAAAAAAGGTGCCGCTTACTTTCAGTTTAAGTCAGCTGTTCTGTCACGGGCAAATTAGATAATTAATCAATCAAACACCGCTGGAACCAAATAAACATAATGGGGACAGGAACAGGAAGACCAAAAATGGACAAAAGACGGAGGGAAACACAAGATACAGGAACACTGACAGTGATCAAGACCTACTCACATCTTTGTGTTCGAGTGAGTGTTCATGTATGCACACTACACTTGTCATCTGTCTCATATTGTGTGCTGTTCAGTGCACATATGTTCAAATACGTCTGTGAGTGTCTTTTCTTATCAGTGTTCCACCTCTCTTCTGGCGCAGCTTGTCGCGTCATGCTTCCCATGCTGTTGGGAGAGGGAGGAAGTCACCAGGGAACTGTTTCAGAGCTAAAGGATGCTGGGACTGTGGTATTCAGCCCACACTTGACTCATTGACCTGCATTACAGACTGTGCTCGGGTCATGAAATCCAAATCAAAGATACCAAATGACAACAATTCCTAGGGAGGGAGAACGGGAATATATGTGTGTGTGGGCATGAGAGAGATTATTCTCACTGTTCTCAGCATAGAATCTACCAATTCAAGCAAATGCACTTTATTCTCTGAACTTCACATGGTGTTTGTAGAATGAACACCTGATGCAACCAAGCCTTCTTATTTGTGATTGTTCACTCAGACAAGCTTTACAGAATGGCCCATAGGGATGACTTGGGGATTTCAATCATTAGTGCACGTTTCAGTAAAATGTGCTTATGATGTAGTAAAAAATGAAGGAATATTTTTATTCCCTCTATGGCTGGAATAAAGTGTAACATTACAAAGCATTTGTACTGATTTTCTTTAAATAAATTATTCAAAAAAACAGTAATATGAATAAAAACTGGACTGAGGCAAAGTTAACTGTTCAATTTAAAAATAAATAGTTTATAGCTGATAACATTAATTGTGAACTCTTAGATACATTTACCTCTACTATGAGCTTAATCATTATGAATAATCAATAATTTACTTTGGAGCAAATGCATGCTTTTACTGATGTCTTTCTCAAAATAATTTAAAAAATTTGCAGAATTGAGGTCCCCTCAACTTTTTATAAAACGTCAAGTTCACCATTCACTCACACTGGGCTTCTATACATTGATAATATGTAGAAGAGCAACACTTTTGTTAAAGGTGTGACTTAGTTCTTTGACTGAATCCAGTAATTAATAAAGATGACATAAACACTAATGTTTTCGAGACACCATTGATGATTGTTTATTTCATTCCAGTTCAGTAATTGCCCATGACAAATTTAAAATCAAACTATCTGAAAACCTAATGAAAGGCAACACTTTTTGGCAGGTTGTTGAACGGCATGCTTTTTGAGCATTAGACATTTAAAAAAAGCTCTCAATGCAGTACCTTTTCCTCTGTGGTGATACATTCAGTTGCACAAAAGCTGACAAGTCTCTGCAAATACTATTCACCAAGATGCTGAAGTTCCCATAACTATGCTGTATTTGCAACTGCTCTCTGACGTCTTTATGATAAGGATGTAAGGCAGGTGTTGTCAAATGATTGCAGTTCACTTTGTTTAACTGGGTCGTCTGATTGGAATTCAGACTGAGGGCTTTTATCAATTCAGAAGACCATGACTGTTTTGAAATCCAATGCATGTTGTTGTTGGAAGATGAAGATTGTAAAATGCACCTCCATATGTATGTAATATTTACAATTTTAAAAAAGCTAATTACAGTTTCATGGATGTTAAGAAATATTTATTGGTGGTAAATTTTCTCAGTTATAAATAAATAATTCTGTAGACCAGAAGGTGGGATATCCCCTCCATCCCCCCTATGCAAATCACACCCTTTATATATCTATATGTATCTGATGGTTAGAAGGGTCTTGAGCCCAGAGCTAAAAATGAGGCAGAGAACCAATCTACAGTCTAAGTCACTTAATACAGTACATTGTGACAAGAATATACAGTACAAAACTACTCACTATGGCAGCCATTGTTACAGTATGTCATAAGTATGACAGCTATGTTGTTTTACAACAATAAACAATGACTGACGACATAATAGCTCATTTTGACAGGCGAGCAGGACACATTTATTTCAGACATCTGTAAAACGGCATACTACAGAGCATCTGTGTGGGTGGCTGAAGGAAAATATTCCATAGGGAGAATTTATAGTTTGACCTCTTGAACCAAAACCATGTGGTTTCTAACACACTGTCGCACAGGTCTGTTTGGAAGTGATTAGATTGCAGACAGCAGAATAAAAATGAATTGCTGTGAAATTTCAGTTTACAAACAGACACTTTAACATGCATGAAATGAATATTGGTTTCCAGCAATGTTCTATATATCATTTGGCAAGATGGAGGAGAAAGGAATAAGTATGTAAACATGCAAAATGTAATCAGCTGGAAAAATGAGGAGAAACACCTGTAAGCACTTCCTAGTAATAAATGGCCAGAATATGCTCCGAATTAACTTTAAAGTCATAAGTGTATGTTTTAACAGTAAATCGTGTGCTGGATATAAAACAGGACCATATCTGATATGGTGAGACATGTAATGTATTATGTAATTAAATGCAATGGCCCGTGTAGTATAAATATGAAGAACGGTATGTGCTTCTGTGACACTTTACAGATAAGGAACATTATTTGCGAGTGATAACACAAAACAGATGGCACACTGAACTCCCTCATACTTTTAGTGCATGTGTGTGTGTGTGCTTGCGTGCTTTCGTGTGTGCGTGCGTGCGTGTGTGTGTTTGAAAATTTGTGTGTTGGTAGCTGTGAGATAAATCCTAAGTCACCTTTCAGGCATTTCCCAGGAGTACCTCTGTCTCTGTCCTTAATTGTCCATTCATTGCTGTTCTCTCCTTCCTTCTTTTGATTTGCTAATTTTCCCCTATGCATTTGTCTATTAAAACAGCCCTGTGTGATTATATTGTGTTTGTGCATATGTGTGTGAGGGAGAAAAACAAAGAGGGAGGGTGCAAACAGAAAGGACTGTCAATTTTTTAAAAATAAATGAATAAATCTTTTGTTTTTGCTTCATGCATAATTTTAGGACCTTGGTAAGATCCCAGGCTTTCATAGTTTGTGCTTTGCAGAGAGAACACTCATAAAATAAATTATGGCTTAAATTATGCCTGTCATCTCTGACTTTCATGTGTGTTTTTAACACAAGCTTTAGTAGGACAAGTCTTGACAGTTGCCAAGTATTCTCCCCAGGGCAAACCAAAAACAACAGTAATCACCAACTCAACCCCTGGAGAAAATGTGAGTATGTGTATGTATGTGTATTGTGCTTGTGATTCTGTGTATGTTTATACTGCATACTGTATGTGTGTGTGGAAAGTAGAAAGCAAAGGTGGTAATTGAGGGACTGTAACTGGGTCTGTAAAATACTTCAAAGACATTACTGGAGACTTACAGGACATCAACAACAACCAGACTGTCAAGTTGTCTGCTAAAGCTAGCTACATTTAGCTTAAAGAGACATGAATGATACATTGAGTAACTCATTAAAGAAGCTGCTTGTCAAGATGTCATGTTGATGCCTGCGGGATTTCCAGAGATACCTGGAGATTTTGTTGAGTAAAAGCCGTTTGAGGACTTTGAACATCAAATAGACACAGGTTTCACAAAGATTCTGCATTTCTCGTGGAGCACATTAGCATTTAACATTTAGCATTAACATTCATGCTGACACTATATGCACATTTAACACATACTAATTATTTACTCCAAAGCTAAATGGATAATTTTACTAAAACAAATCAAGTTAAAGCCGGAGTATCATTCATTTAATATTAAAATACTTCCTTCTATTCCAGTTTATATTTCGTTGGTGATACCTGGGCTGCAGAAATCATACCCTAAGCTGTAAAATAAATATTTGCATATGGCATTGTCTTGCGTTTCCACTTTTGTTTATTTTTCTGGGAATTTTGGAGAGTGTGATCAGTATAGCTTGGACAATTGCAACATTTATTTTATTTATTAATTTATTAGTCATTTAGCAGACGCTTTTATCCAAAGCGACTTACAAATGAGGGACACAGAAGCATATCCGTTGTGTAATTAATAAAACAACTAAAAACAGATCCAAAAAACTAAAAAGCTAAAATTTATAAATACTACTTATACACATTTTTTAAATAAAGAGATTAAATAAAAATGACTAATGCATACAACAAAATTTCAAAACTAAAACATTTAAATGAAAAAAAAACAAAAAAAATAACGCTAAAAAAACAATTCAAAATATTAAAAAACAAAAGGTATAAGAGTATAATAATGATTCTAACATAACACTAAGCCAAACACCAAAAAAAACAACTACATATGTGTATGTACAACCACACACACATACACATATACTGTATATGTACATACACATTTATAAATTCAATATATATATTATTTCATTTCCATTTAGTTTGTTGAAGTATTAAAAAACTCATTATTAAATAAAACTAAAAACTTAATAAAAAGACCTATACAGACATAATAAATTTAGACATAATGTAACTAAAATTAAAAATAAATAACAAATACAAATAATAAAAAAAAAAATCAAACGACAGTAGTTTATCAGTAAAATCCTAAAAAATAACACTGCCAAACACAAATGCTAAAAAACAACAACTTACTTACACATAGTAAGAAATGGTTATAAAAACTGAAACAAAAGTGAAACAAGTAATAGGAAAGAGGAGAAATAAAAAAAGCGGGAGGAGAGGATACTTAGCCTTTGCCGGGTGTTGTCCGGCCGGGGTTGGAGGTCGCGCGGGGTTTAAGGTCGATGGTCTTTACACTCTTCGGTCTTCACACGAGGAGGCCTTCATGGTCTTTTTAGTTTACCACGGCTGCCGTGGTAAACTAAACTTTCTTATACCCGTCTAACAAAATACTAAATTAATTCAGCTGGACACACTTTCCTTATTTTTTTCCCCACAACAAATGGCCAAGCAAGCGCAGACACTGACAAGATACGTGATACAGAACGAGACCAAACACAATACCAGCACGTCTCCACACAGTAAACAAAACATAAAATCTGTTGGGTCAGTTTCAGAGATAAGCAGATATGAATAGAATTTAACCACATGAACTGATACAAATTATTTATAAAAACCTCATTTGTAGCTGCTATTGATCTGTTTACTATTTCCACTGCTGACTAGTCATTTAATAACTTTTTTTTAAAACTCTTCTCTCATATAACCTATTCTTACATTAGTATGACATATAGGACTGACATGAGACTGTCGAGACAGACTTATCTCTAACAGGAGTGATGGCAGGAATTGCTCTCTGGCTACTGTCTATATTGCTATGATATGCTCACTGGATGAAATCAGAAGACTATTGTGCATTATTAGCACAATTTTTGCTTATTCATTCAGATTCATATCCATTCAATCAAAAACGTTTCTTTTTAAAGCTGTATATCTCCTGATACCAGGAAAAAAAAAAAAAAAAAACAAAAAAAAAAAAAAAAAAAAAAAAAAAAAAAAAAAAAAAAAAAAAAAAAAAAAAAAAAAAAAAAAAAAAAAAAAAAAAAAAAAAAACACAAAAAAAAAAAAAAAAAAAAAAAAAAAAAAAAAAAAAAAAAAAAAAAAAAAAAAAAAACAGTTTTGTGAATTTAGTATTTTGTCATGTCATTACATTATTTAGAGCATAAGAAAAATATGGAAAAATAACATTTTTGAAAAATTACATTTTATTCATAAGTTATGCTACGTCCTCTTAGGAAGACATCATCGGACTTTAAAAAGCTCCTGTTTTTAAGAAATTAAAAAGACATGAATCATGAAATAATAGGACATTGAAAAGCAAAAAACAAAAAAACAGTGGGGGAGAATTTTTGTTTTTAATCCAACAATTTTAAATTTTTATACCAAACTTTTATAAGAAAAGGACGATTTCTAACTATGTTATGGAAAATGATGTTTTTACAAAAACATTTTTCTTTTGTGCAAAATTGGTGTAATAAAAAATTGGCCATAATAAATGAGTTTTTCCATTATATTACAATGTATCTAAATATAATAACGTATTCTAATTGCATATTACGGTGTTTGGGGGCAAACATAGAATGAACAATAAGGGCAATATGGGGAGTAATAATTAGCATGGATTTTCCATAATAATATCTCATGATTTAATAGGAATATTTAATTTTTTCTCTATTCATTTGTTGTGTCTCCCAAAAAGTATAATAAACATGCTTTAAATCCTGGTGTCCTCTAAAGTGGACATGTATGAAATCGATGTCCTGTTTCATAACAGAAGGTCATATTTTGATTTGAAAACCCATAACATTTTCCTGAGATGTTGATTCATGAAACACAGTTAAAAAATTAGTCAGATTTAAATGATAATTACAAAACATTATAATATTTCCATTAGGGTGTTACATTTGATCACTAAATGAATGTCAGCCATTTTTAAAGACCAAGGAGAGGGAGTGGTCATGGTGAAACATCCAATCATTTGGTATCTCTGAAAAGCCCTGAATGTGCACTGTACAGGACATCCAGACTTATGGATGACTTATCTCCAGACTGTGACATGTAACGTCTCAGAGAAAAATCACAAACACATCTGTCCTCTACAGAGGAAAAAACTCCATTAGATGGTAGTCAGGAGGGATCCAATCTCTAAAACGACTGCATGGAATGGAAGACAGTCCAACACGCTTCATGTGTTTGAGTGTTTGCGGTACAGCACGTGTGGACTTGTTCCCCCTTTACCCAGTGGCAACACGCTCTCTGCTTATCTAAATACGAGATAAAGAAATAAACTTTACTGATGCAAGCAAACCACAATCAGCATCCAACATACACCAGCTTCTTCTTCTCTCCCTTTTTCTTTTCATTTTTATTTCTATCTATACAACTTTCTTTCTTTCTTTATCATTAAAGAACTTATCAACAGACCGCAGCTTATCTTGCTGATAACATGTTGTCAGAAGTGTTATGCACGTGCATCATCAGACAGATATATGTATAATTCAAACCTGATAAAGCCTTATATATTTTTTAGTCATAACTTCAAAAATGTACTGCTTTTCACATTAAATTTCAAATTGTTGTACTAAATAATTTAAATGTTGGTTTGGCAGATTGGCACTTGATTTGTTGCTGCTGCTTTTGCACTTGTGTGCAAATAGCATCCAGTAGATTTCCATTCTGTAAAACTGAAACTTGCTGATCAAGTTACTGCTTACGTAATGTGTTTGTATGTGTGTGTGTGTGTGTGTGTGTGTGTGTGTTTGAGGGAATTTGTGATTCATACTTGTACAATAAGCCCAGAGAGACATTAAGAACTAATATCAAGACCAGTTTATCTCTCATGTCTAGTCTACATATGGGAAACACATAGGATTATAATTGAAAAACCATTAGACTTCAAAATGAATTTTTAACTCGTTGACTGATTAATCCAAGAAAGATTACTTTCTCTAAGAAAGAAACTATTCTCAAAGAGCAATTCATTTCATAGGATGGGATCATATTTCCCAAAGCACATGGTCTCATGATGATTGTAAAGTTGATCAAACACTGTATTTTCCCAAGAGTTCATTATTACTTTATGCTCATATTCGACTCTACTGACATGCTCACCTGTAAGCATTAAGCACACGGTAATATGGCTGTGTGTGTAAGTGTATGTGGAATACCAGGTCATTGAGCACTACTGAATCTGAGGAAAATTGTGTTATCCTCCATCTGTCTGAACATGACCTTACATCCTGTCCAGCACAGGTGAGCTTCCCGCCCCAAAGCCCTTTTCCTGCTTGGACTCGTAATTTTCTGCACAATATCTGCTTCACTATTCTCAATTCAATCAGGAAACATGTCTGAAGAGAAAACAAGATAAAAACTGAAGCTCTCTTCACTAACCATTAACAGTGATTAAAAAAAAATTACAGGACATGCAGCGACAGTCACCAAATGGTCCAAATTTTATTGCTTCCTCCTGTTAGTAAAAGGCTGCCAACTCCTTAGCTGTTATCGACCTTGTTCTGAGACAGTAATAATTATTTGAGAGGAGTTACAAAACCAGTGAAAGAAAGAGAATTACTGGGTTCCTCTGAGACCAGACATCTGCTTTTCGCTATGGTCAGTTTTCTGTCACATAGAAAACACCAAATTTACTTTGGACTGCAAATATATTAGTCACCGGATGATTACTACATTACACAGTTTCCACTGTTGTCATGACAACTATGTTTTTGTAGAGAATTATCACTTAATATTTCTGTCTAGGTATTTCTAATAAAACGTCTGCTTACTTGTGATGGCTAAAAAAACTAAACAAAAAAACTGACTTGTAAGGACATTTGAAGCGGTTTTCGTCTGAAAGGCTTATTAATCGGCTAAGTAATGTTTTGTTCTAATAATTTGAGATTTTAAGTGAATTTGAGATTTTAAGAGTTCAATAATTTAACAACAAATGTGCATGTTTACGTTCTCTGATGTTAAATAATGTTCACATGACATGAAGGTAAACAAATTATGAAAATTCCCACAAGAAACTGGACGTTGAATACCTGGATTATGCAATTGTAATGCACTCAACTGTTGCAGCTTTCCTTACATATCAGAAAAATTACCTTTTAAGCCATATGCAAATACAAACCTCATACAAAATGGCTTAGAACAGGGCATAAGTATGCATATTGGGATGCACCTATTGCTGATCCTGGAGGTTTTCATATGGGTACGTTGGGATTGTTTGTGTGTTTTGAAAACTGGTCCAAACTTTTGGATTGCTATACACTAACATTATATGAACTCACAGAGATGGTTTATTTGTCAAAACATAATAAGTGTATAAAATGACATAAAACTTTGTGAAAAATTTGATTAGAAAAATCTGAAGTGTAATTTGATCTTTTTTTTCTTTTTCTTTTTCTTTTTTGGTTCACATCCCATTTGTTTACATGGAGAGGGTAGAGTTTAAGACCTAAATCAGCCATCAGGGGTAACCAAAATATTTTGGCATAATTTTTCAGTACATGTGCAGAACACTTCATGTAAACCATTACATCAATAAAAGTAATGTTGTGTCCACATTCACACACAGCAGCAGAAAACAGAAGTTGTCAGCCTTGTATTTGAGTGCTTCATGAGGTTACAGTTCACAAGGAAACTCACATCTGTCATTTTTCGGGACTCAGTCACCTGTTAGTGCAGTGGCTCAGTTTGTTTTTCTTGACCTTTGACCTTTTGAAACTTGAAAAATGTTTGAGATTTAATATAAGGAAGTCTCCCTAGAGGGGAATCTTTTTTTTTTTTTTGTAAAAATGGCCAATGTTTTCTATTAGGTTGTTTATAATTAGCTGTATATAAAACAGTAGAAGTTTACATTATGCCCCTATTTAGAATGAGAATGAGTTCCTTTAGTAGGATTGGCTCGAATGCATAGGAGTTGGCTATTTGCTGAATGAGACAAAGCACTTCCTGTTATCACACCCCACTTCCTGTGTGCAAGACAGGGCGAACTATTTAGCCAATGATAATACAGAAACAACATACTATTCTAGTCATGCACCAGCTCTATTAAAAAAAAAAAGGATTAGTTCACCCAAAATGAAAAATCTGTCATAATTTACTAACACTCATGTTGTTCCAAACCTGTACGAGTTGCTTTCTTATGCTGAACACAAAAGAAGATAATTTGAAGAACGTGGGCAACCAAACAGTTGCTGGTAGACATTGACTTCCATAGTATTTTTTTTTCATACTATGGAAGTCAATAGCAACCACCAACTGTTTGTACTAGCAAAATTACAAAAGTAATCTTCTTTTGTGTTTTTAAACATAAGGGGGAAAGCAGTTTCATTAAGGTTGGGAACGGACCATGGAGGGTGAGTGTAAATGATGGGACTCAGAATTTCATTTTTGGCGCTTGTGGGGTGAACTATCCCTTAAATGCTGGCTAAGCTTTGTGTATCAACAAGCAAGCTGAGGCTATATTTCAGCATATGAGGGCAAGCATGAGGGGGGGAAAAAGTCTGAACGTCACAAAGATGGCGTTAAATTATGTGAAAGGAACAAAGTTATATTTGAGGGCAAGAAAATGTTAAAAGTTATGCAAAGTAATTTGATTTCTATTTGAATTACCTTACATATTCAAAAATATTAAACTATACTTTTATGCCACACGTTTTTTTTTTTTTTAAATCTCCAAAGCAATGCACTAAATATGGTTTTTGCCTAGGGAGATTGGCTTTCTTCCTATTTGCGGCGCTCATTGCGTTTTATCGACCCTTCCTCCATCTTCAAGCTCATAAGTCCTGTAGGTGAATCGGAGCGTAAAGAAAAGAGTGAAAGTAAAAAGTAGGAGTAAGTGGCATTTTTGAGGGCAACTAAAATGACTGTCTATTGACCAAATAAAAGCCTGGGTTTTGGTCTATTAAAGTAATGGCACAGTCGCACAGAGGTTTATTTTTGTTATTATACGAGGTGGGGCCACAGTGCGCAATACGCTTTGCTTATTACACACACAGGGACACAAGCAGCAGCACACAAGCATGCCAAATATAAAAAATTTAAAGGATTACAATGTAAAATATTATTATTGTGTAGGCTACATAAATACAAAAATGCCTACATGTCATAATGGATAATCATTGCATGTATCAGAATTAGGCTACCTATTTGCTCGCGCACGAGCAGATCCGTTTCCTCTCTGGAGATGCTATCTCCAGCTTCTGTCTTTGCGCTTGCAAATTCCGTCATGTAAATAGCAAATCCGCCATGGCACAAGCGCAACTGACTCTTAAAGGGGGACGGGAAAAAAAAAAAAATTGAGACTCTGATTGGTTTATGCAGTTTATGACCAAACACACCATTACCCGCATTAAAAAGGGGAAACCCAACCGCCACTCATTTTTGAAAATTAGGCGTAATTTTTCTAACTCCCCTCGAGGGTGGGTTAAAAACAGTTTGAGTTTTACCAATTTTCGCATCCATCCGCCCAATTCGGGTCTATGCTACTTTAGCTGTCAGCCTTAGTCGCATAGGACTGATCGGATTTAGACCGTTAGCACTTTCGCTAAAAAAAAATGACAAAGCGGTTTACCAAAAAATTTCGATTTATTTTTCCTATTGAAAACTTGACCTTCTGTAGTACAATCTGTGTATAAGACCGACAGGAAGGGGAAAAATGAAAAAAAAAAAAAAAAAAAAAAAAAAATTGCGAGATTGATATTTTCTAGGCCGAATCTGGGCTAGGGGAGGAAACTAAACTCTAATTCGGCTCTTCAATACACAGCGCTGAAAATAGGTCTTTTCACGCTCTTATGGAAGGTACCTAGCTGGGGACTATTTTCAGGCGCTGCGTAATATCATTGTATCGCCTGCTTGGTAAGGTAAGGCAGCAAAGTTCCTTGATTATTACGCTGGAATGAGAGTATAGTTCATAGCCTTATCGACCCCTAGAGAAAATCGGAACTTTAATTGTTTCGTCGGTCTCTTAGGCACATGTAACTACAGAAAAGAGTAGTTATGAAAACTATTTTCAAAAAATAGTTGGCGGGTTCCTTAAGAGGAATAGGGAAAAAACCCTTTAGACCATGCGCAGGTGCGGGGGCCAAACGTTTGTTCCCATCGGTTTTAAATTTTTTGTTAAACTAGCAAAAGTGGATTCTGACACGCCCTAAGTGCACCTGCGCCTAGGATCGTTAAAATAAGGCCCCAGGTCTTTTGAAGCCAGAATGAAATTTAAGCTGCCATAGTTCTCCAATTTCATTTATATTATTTAAAATATTTGCATATTTATAGGCACACAAAGCTCCAGAACACTTTAGAAAGGTGCATCAGCCATACAGACTATACTTTTAAGGTTTAAAGCCACTTTTTCCATTTTGAGAGAACTATACCTTTAACTGACTTTAGTTAAAGCTATAGTTCACTGAAGATTCACTCAAAAGATTTAGATATTATCCACCTACTTTAAAGGATGTACTTTATCTCTGATTCATAGCTGAATTCTTTCTATTAACTGAGTTTATATTTCAATGAAAATATTGATTTTAATGCAAAGTCATGGATGTTCAAAACAGGCTCTACACCACATTCAGCTCAGTGTTTGACAGACATATGTGACTCTCTTGGACCAACAAATAAGTCACGGGGGTATATTTGTAGCAATAGCCAACAATACATTGTGTGGGTCAAAATTATAATTTTTTTATGCCAAAAATCATTAGGATATTAAGTAAAGATCATGTTCCATGAAGATATTTTGTAAATTTACTACTGTAAATATATCAAAACATACATTTTGATTAGTAATATGCAGGTGGAGAACTTAAATCTTGGGAATTGTTTTTAAAGGTGATTTTCCTCAATATTTAGATTTTTTTTTGCACCCTCAGATTCCAGATTTTCAATAGTTATATCTCGACCAAATATTGTCCATATCCTAACAAATCATACATCAATGGAAAGCTTATTTATTCAGATTTTAGATGATGTATAAATCTCAATTAAAAAAATTGTACCCTAAAATCTGTGAATCTATGTGCCTTCAAATCTACAAATGAAAGATGCTTTTTTCCTTTTAATGGGGTAATGGAAAAGTTATGGCATTCAGGAATTCTTTAAACCTGTTTCTTTCTTGGAAACAGCACATTCGGGGATAAATATGGAACGCTTTAATCGCTCTCTCAACTGCATAAAAAATATTAACAAGGAGGAATATAAAATTGCAAGGCCATAATGGCATGTGCACATTAACAAAAACATCCTGATGGGTTATAGTAAACCTGCAATGGTGGTCCAATGCTCTGAGAGAACTCCTTAGCTGTATATCAACTTATATCAACAGTGTTTTCTCTCTGATTTATTATTTAAAATAATATTGTTTCCTTGATGCTATGCATATAAATATAAACTATATACTTTAAAGAAAAGTCCACCAGTAATGTTTTTTTTTCTAAGGCACGTTTATAAAGATTATATCGTCAATAAACTGAACTTTGACTAAAGTCTGGCTTTTTTTTTTTTTTTTTTTTTTTTACCCAAGGCCCTGTTTGTGAAAACAGCCCATCGTTTTTAAGATGCTTTGTTCTTCCAGATACATTTTTATGGCACACATAAATTTTAGTAACATTTTTAGTCGTACTAGTCATTAAATTTGAATTCTTTCTCTCAAGTATCACAAATCTTTATGTGATGAAGCAACAACATTTAGGAGAAAACTTTGAGAATCTTAGTAGATTCATGTAAGATTTAAAATGATATTTTGAAAACTGGCCTTAAAAACAAATACAATTATGAAAACACTTGGTTGGTGGAAACCATGTCTTTCATCTCCATAGTCATCACTGTAGAAAAATATATTTTCTGCACAAAGTATGTGTTGTGTGTTCATGGAAAATACAACAACAATAATCCTAACAAAATTAATGGGAGGAAACGGGGGGGGGGGAGAAAGGGGAAGAGAGAAAACAAACAGCATGTTCAGAGGTTAGGCTCCCTGCATGGAATAGCCTTTGTATGTATACAGTATGTGTGTACCTGTGTTCTTGTGGGATTTTGTTGGTATGTGTCCCAGACTAAGGGGTTTTGAGAGTTTACTTGTCATGTGCCTGGAAGCTGCGTTCACACTGCAGAAACCCTGGAGGTCTTTGATCCACAGTGTGGGAGATGCCATGGGTCAAAAAATGACAACATTCTGTGAGTGTGGTCTTTCTTTGTATGGCTTTGTACTCATTTAAAGCCTTAAAGAAGCTTAAAATAATGCTTTGAGTCAAGGACTTGCAGATCTTGACTGGCACTGCATTTTAAGCACTTGCATGTGAGTACAGTATGTTACAGTAAATGTCATTGTTTTTTTCTGATTTAATTTTTCCCTTTATTTAAATAATTTTAAATACAAAGAGAACAGTAGCTATTATTTGAGAACACAATGGCTCAGCTTGACAATGATTCAATTTTAATCAGAATTTACACAATATAACTATGATGAACTGAAAAGACAAAGAGAACAGATGTTGTTTAAGACTGCTGAGATGGCCCTCTATCTAATTCAGAACTTTCTTTGTTTTTCTTTGTTTTGTTGTTTTTTGTATTTAAGGTGCAAAAAAATTTTTTTTTAAATAGTGCTTTGCATAATACGTTTGGTAAAACATTTTCCATCTGAAACATACACAAATATTATGACATTAATTCAGATCACCTGTTAAAATCAAATAAAAAGAAAATCATTAAATTATTATTTTCATTCACAAGTCATCTTATCCGTTGGTGGTTAAAAATGCATTCTTAACTTAAAATGTGCTCTACACCATGTCTACACTGTATTAAAATTATATTGTTACATGCTGTTATTTTTTTGGCAAAAATGGCATGAGAGAGAATTACGTATAATGTATTTTAGTCCCGTATTTTAGGAATACAGCTGTGTTAAGTCAGGAAAATACAAACAGAGAGACTCAAGAACAAAAAGTAATGTACAGTATGTGTTTTACTTGGCTGCTATGAATATCTTGGGAATGGAGAGGTAGCACATTTATATATTCTATTCAACTATTTCAGAGCAGTGTTTGGACTAAATGGCAGCTTTGATAGCAGTCCAGAGCATTGGGGATGACCTGCTAGCCTTTGTCAGATATCATGACATCTGGGAATAATTCTATTCTTCAAAAGCACTTTATCAACCACTGACATTTGGCCCAGGGAACAAAAAACATTCTCACTAACTGATGACCTGAACTCAGACCTCAGAAAATCATTCATCAGGAAGAAATGACCTTTTGAAACATGTTAATGAGATTTCTCTCATGGACGTTATTAGACTCCATATTTTAGAGAGGCCTCATTGTCATGCTTGCTGTTGTTTATTAGCTAAGAGAAAGATTATCTGCTTTTGATTAGGTTTCTATTAGAGTTGTTTTCTTAATAGCATTGTCTTTTAATTTATGATTTCATTCATATTTGCAGAGTAAAGTAATCAGATGCCTATACCACAATTCTGCCTTAAAAAAAGGATTAAAACGAAGTTGGCGGGAAAGGAAGGAGAAAAAAGGAAGGAAGAAAAAGCAGAGGGATGAAAAGAAGGGAACAACGGGAGGAAGGAAGAAAAAAAAAAGAAGAAAAAGTATGTGTCATAAGATGAAACATAAGTCATATACACTAATGCCAGTTTTTCCTTGGTGCCACACAGTCTAACTAAGAAAAACACACATTCTTCTGTTTGTGTTTTTATTTTCACATGAATGTAAAATCTTTAAGAAACACAGATTGCTTCTCTTATGAAAAATGTTATAGACACGTGTTGTCTAAGGTCTTTGTCTTTCAAACCCAGGTGCACATCCCATCTACATAATATGGTGTGATATCAAATATGGTCTTGGAAATATAAATGAAGACTATAAAGTGCTGCAACTCATTTACACAATTATCAGCTTATCATTTTAAGTTTGCACTCATTTTTGGTCAAAGCAGTTCCTTTGAAAGAAGCTCTTATTCCAGTCAACCTGTGATTAAGTGTGCATTTTTATCCTGTGAGATTGTGAATGTTCCACTCCTTTTTTGGGAAAGTTAAAACAGTACAAGGGTGGTAGGAACAAATGACTATAGGTTACAGCTATACAATAACAACTCTAAAAATTGTTGGCATTAGAAATATACTGTATGTGTAAATGTGATCTACAGTATATGTGTACATATAATTGCATAATTGTATTTTTCTATATTATGTCAGGTATGTTTTTTTTTTATTTATATATGCATCTCAGAGCACACAAGGCTTCAATGCATTTATAAGTTGCCCAGTGAATGACCAATACTGGTGTGCTTACAGAATCACTAAGTGCTACATTATCTTATTATCTCAAAAATTGCTTATAACAAGGGTCCTCCGTTTCCTGATCTGTTTTTTTTTCTCCTAAAAAAATATTATCTTAATACACAAACACTATCAAATGTTGCTTTAGCAGTGGCAACATGAATAAATCTTAGAGTTAACCAATCTTATCTCTTCTGGTTGTATTTAAGATGACAAATTTGGTATAATGTGATCCTGCTGTGCTAAATGATGCTTTTCTGTGAAAAACCTCCACAGTTTGCAAACATGAATTCCTTGAGATATTCCTCATCATTACACATCAAATGAATGGGTTGCAACACTCTATTGAGCATTTATATGGTAGTTCCTGTTGAAACCTAATTTAAACTAAATTGAAGTTGTTGCAGAGTCATTTGCAAAGATTCTGTAGTTTATATTTTTGTGATAATTAGTAGTTGGAACACAATAAATCTGAAGCAGAACTCGTTGACAAAGATGCAGTAAATAAGTAGGTTTGAGGGAGAGCAACGACAGGGGGGGGGAAAAATGGGAAAAGAGGGGAAAGCAGGGAATGAGGGATGATTAAAAGTAATTGGTGAGTGTCTGCAGATTTAAGCTAATAGAGAATGATTAGAGAAAAGGTGTTACGTGGGTTTAAACACAGGTAGGGACAAATCAAACCATACGCACCATTTTCAACTCCACTGTGAAATTGCCTGTTAGAGCTCATCAGTTTTTGATTAGAAAATGTATATATATTAATATTTAATTTTTAATTTATTACAAACAACACACTTTGGTTTTATGATGTTCAAAATGTAAAAAATAAATAAATATTTCATATACAGTGTACAAATAAATGCATTCATAAAATTAATTAAATTATGCTTAATGTAAAGGCTCTAACTTTAGAGAGTGTAGATACTGGTTGTTCTCTGCGAGTGTGTGTGTGTGTGTGTGTGTGTGTCTACACTTCCCAGTGCCATCTGCAGTGGCTCACGTCAGAGCAAATGCATCAACGAACATAAACATAGACAACATCCCTAATAAATTTAATTTGTAAAGGGAAATAAATATGCCAATGCATACTTTTATGGATGAAAGCATAACTCAGAAACATCTGATTACTAGTCGCAAATGAGATTGTTAGAAATATTGGTCAGAATTATTAGATAGTCTCTTAAAATGTCCATACCCAAATATATGGTTATGAGTCAGAGGCAGTGCTTCTCCATCTCACATATTCAGGGGAGTAATTGATGGAGTGGAGTCAAGTTTTCTCCCGCAACAGCTGTCTTTCATCAACTTGAATGTGTGAACATGGCATCTAAATAACGAAACAATTTCTTAGTGGAAAGGAAGTCCTTTAAGTTTTTATTTAATTCATGTTTCATGAAGGAAAACACATATGCATCATCTGGGGCAATTCTGAGACTTTCAACTTTTGTTAGTGGGTTTATCATTGATTATGGGTTACGGATGAGGTTTCACTGAGGAAGAAAATTTTGACTGACTCGTGTTTATCTAACTCAAATCAAAGCAATCTATATTGAAACAAACAGTTCAAAAATACAAATGCTACTATTGCTACTACTAAAAAGAATTATAAAATAAAATTACCACTACAGATTAATCAAAGAAAACGTATAATACTTCCACTTGATATTAAATGCAATTTCTGATTTGTAGATTACATTGAATATATTAAACGTAATGAAAACATTTGCAGTTGATTTGTAAAAATTAAATAATTTTGCATAAATTCAGAAAAGCTGTAAGCAATATTTATTGATCCTAATGATCCTACACTCATTCACTGAAATAACTGAGCTGAGATATCACACCCATCTATGTTGTCACATAAAATGGGGGACATATGACCAGTGAGAGGAACTTTTTGGACCATTTTTCAGGTCAGTACTGTATGTTGCTATATAAAAAGGTTACACCAGAGCGATGGAATTTAAAAAAAGAATCTGCATGTCTGGATTGTTGGCGAAATTCAGGCACAGTGTTTTTGTGTTCCACTTGTAAATATGCGTTAGACTGATATATTTGACCGTTATGCCACATCTCGGTGCTTTGTCACTGTCTTGCGCATGAGCGTCACATTTCTAAAACACCTGTCAAATTTAAAGTTCAAACTTTTAGAACTGCATCTTTAAAACCTGTGTTCTTTAACCTGCACTGCTCTGGAAGTTCTAGAATGTTTTATCACTTTTAATGCAAATAGAACAGCTTGCAGTTTTTGGTTGAGTGAGGGAAAAAAATCCAATCTGAGATGCATATATGAACGTTTTTACGCAGTAGAAAACAGAGCCAAGTTTAGTGAGATGAAACATACAATGAGAACAAAGAATAAAAATGGGATTTCTGGAAGTAATACAAGAGATTATATATGCATGTTTGGCAAGAAATAAGATGCAGCTTGCGCAAGAAAGATTTAGGAACCCTACAGCGTGGTATTTTGACCCCTGAGATCCTCGGGAGGATGTGGAAATTGCTTATAAGTCATTGTGCAATGACCTTGTAATTGTTTACCAGATTCTTAGATAGTTGCTAGTTTAGTCTGTGGGTCATAGAGAGGTTTAACATTTTTGAGGGAAAGAACTCAGGATTTACTTATTATCAGAGCATTTAAATTGATTCCATTTGCTGGTTCGAACAAGAATGAAAAACGTTGGGTTGGGAAACATCATACCAGCAACAAAAAGTACAAAAGAAGTTAAGCGGGGTGGGGGAACAATAGTGTACACAGAGGCGCCGTTATGGGGGATGCAGAGTATGCTGGGCATATGGGCCCAGGACGCTAGGGGGCCCCAAATCACGACTTTGGTCGATAATTTTTTTCGATAATTTTTTATAATTAAAAACAAAAAAATTTTTTACATACAAGAACACGTTAACTAATAAAATAGCAGTAAAATAAAATTACAAATTTTAATTATAGAAAGAAAGAAATGAATGTGAGCAAGCTCTGGTCACTTCGAAATACAGCCCGCTCAGTGAAGTGCTTAACCACAAAAAATCACACTGATGAAGAAAGAAACAACTGCAGGAGACACAAAAGCAAAAACGTTAAAAACACTGAGAGATGAAGAAGTTAAAAGAATGAAAATTTGCCTTACGAACTGGGTTCTTACAAATCAGAATAAACACAATATTGGAGATGATTGTAGTGACAGACAGGGGCAGACTGAACATGCTAATTGTTACGGCCTCAGTGCTGACACTAGCAGCGAAACGGGACAGCAGATTAGCATAGCGCATAACCCCCCCCAAAGAGTGACATACGTCCTATTTTCCCGCGACATGCCCCTTTTTGGAGATAAAAATGCTCCGTACCTGCGCGGGGATTCTTCAAGTCGCCCCAAATGTACGGGATGGGATGTTTTCTTAATCCTCTCCAGCGAATCTTGACCATTGCCGCCTGCTCCCGCCAAACATGTGTTTCGCTCCCGCATTTTATGTCCTCCACTCTTTAAACCATTCTAATATTGTGTATATTTTTGGCGCATCAGGGAGCCGCTCTCAGGATGCGGTGTATTCAAATATTTTTGAATGAGCGTTTGCGCTGTTTACTTTCACTTTCGATTTCGCGATCACACGCACTCTGTGTAAAGGGAGCACATCTTACAAGATCAGATATTTGTCAAATGAGCTCAGGATCAGTTGAGCAGCAAATACTCCAGCATGGACTTGTTAGTCATCTCTCCTTATTCTCGACCCGTGATCAGTCAAATCTGACTCCTACAGCTCATGTTGGATCGTGCAGGGTTGCCAGGTCTGCGTTTTTTCCACAGAATTGGGCTACTTTAAAACTGTTGCCATAGGTTGATTTTCCCAAGTGGGTTAAAGGTTTAAAATATTGCATAAATATACATTTGACTGAAATGCTTGTATTGAAACATTTTGCATTCTACCTATGATAAAACTATTATGGACTTGGTTTACAGTGTAATTCTCCTCCTGCGTGGATTATGATCTCTGCAACTCAGTATCCAGAGCAGGGCTCCTTAATCATTTTCATAGAAACAGCGAAAACACATCTCTTCCATTTTTTTTTGACCCTCTAACTCCAGCACTCTCCATTATAATACTAATTCTAATTTTATCTGCTTGTTTTGTTTTTATTAATTCTAATACTTGTTTTATTTGAAAAAGAAAAAAATTGCCTTTAACACTAGCATTCTCTGTTCTTTCTTTCTACTTATTTTCTTTTTATTTATTAAAAATAATGACTTTCTAACACTAGCATAACACAGCCATAGAACACTAGCATTCTAAAACTTTTTTCTATTCAACTTGTTTGGTTTGATTTATTATAAAAAACGAACAAGACACAAAAAACACCCCCCGAAACCCCCCCACCAATAAATCCAACATACCAAACAACAAAAAAAAAAACAAAAGCAAAACAAAAACCAAAAAAACACACACACACACACACACATAAAAAATAATAATTAAAAATAGTCAGGGCCCGACAAAGGTTCTGACCATACTCTACAGACCTGTTAATGATCTCATTACAATTTGGCTGAAATTTTGAACGATTCCTGCTCACCACACATATGAGGCCACCCACAACCAAATCCACATGTAATGTCTCGGTTCACAGCTAACTTTTAAGGAATGTGGGCTTTTGCAAATGGCAAATGTTCTCAGCTGTTGAGACCAGTTAGTCTCGGAAGATTTCCCGATCATCTGTTAAGAGCTTAATCCAGTTTAACACACTGTTACATGAATAACCGGCAAGATATGTGGTGGTCAGGCAGTACCAGATTGTGATGATGATAAATATGATATGATAAATATGATGATAAACAACATACAGAACTATCAAATTTTGCTATAAGTTTGATTGCATCATATAATAATTGCTGTTAATAGTGTTCATTGTCTGTTTGATTAAATGACATTAACTAACTGCTGGATTTTTACCGTACATTTCTGCCATATGTACATTAACTGACAGTCACCATGGATAAGCTACCACTAAATATTGTAGAAACTTAATTTGCTGTAAAGTTGCTTTGCAACGATTTGTGTCAGTGAAAGCCGATATACAAAGAAATTGAATTGCAATGAAATAAATAGCAGAGGGTATTGTTTTCTGGGCTGCCTCATTTACTGGTAACTGTTTTATGTTTTGATTTGTTTTTGTTTGTTTTTTTCTTCTGAAAAGGTGTAATACTGGAATCGTGGTTTGTTAGTAGGAATGCATTTGTAAAGTGGCAGCAGATTGTACAGTAACTAAGGTTTTCGGTTTAAATGGTTTAAATCTAATTCTAGCTCATTAGGGCAGCCAATAAGAAATAATAGCTGATGAAAAGACAATCATTAGTGAGTTGAAGGGATGTTTATGGTAGATTAGACTGAAAATGTGTTGCAAGTCCTTCTTGAATTGAGTTTGTTGATGTGTTTCTCTCACCAGCACATGAAGTCTCTAGGTAGGTGTTCCATATGTTCTGCACAAGCTTTATATTTAAAATATTTGACAAAACAAACTGCTATATAGAAAGTCTTGTCTTGAGATTATAGAGGAATGGCAATTTAAAAATTGTAACCGTTATTTTGATTTTGCGAAAACAACACACTTAAAAATAGCTGCTTTCCAGCTCAGACTAACTAGTGTGGGAGCAGTGAGATCTCCTTATGAGTGTGTGTGTGTGTGTGTGTGTGCTGTGTCCAGACCTGCTGATGCTTTGCCTATTAGTAACAAATGTACTTGTACCGCTTTGCTAGTGGAGCAGCACTTTGATCCTCAATGTTCTTACAAATTGCAGTACACTTTGGCCTATTGAAAAGCTTTTCATGGTAAATTTGGATGAGTGATATTCCACAATATAAACAAAAAATATTTTGTGTGGGTTTTCATGTCATAGAAAGCGTGTATTATTTTACCTTGATAAACTAGCGATAAGATGTAAAGCCCTTTGTAAATATAGCCAGCAGAGAAAGTTTTTAAAACTGGCGTCATGTTGTTTGTTTTTACTAATATCTCCCTTATGGATGTTCTGTTCTATGTATTAGGAGGGGATACTTTATCACAATCATAATTATCCTCATTCATGAGTAACGTGTTGTGGACTTGCTATAGATGGTGATCAAGTGGAAGTGTGCAGGGCAATAAATCACGACTGTATGTTTTCTTTTAAAAAATGTCTTTAAATGATACTGAATGTCGTCCAATAGTATAATATATTGGATGTCCTTCAAAAATAACAGAGGAAATTGCACAATTTCTTATGCTGATCAGAGCCATGCTTACATTAAATTCATTGTAAAATGTATAGTAAAACTGTAAACTGTCTCCATTCAAGCATCATTACTGAACACGAGAAGAGGTTTTACTGAATATTAAAAAATACAAGGGTTAATACTATGAGTAACACAAGCATTCTGGACTAAAGGCAACAAGTCTGTGGTGGCATTAGCTGAGCTCATGTGTTTAAATACTAGAGTCCTTCTCTTCTGGAAGCACTTCAGGGAAATCTTCAGGGACTTCACTTACTGTTAGTAGTACAAAAACATCTGTCTGCTGTTATCATGAGACCACAGCTTTAGTTACTGGATGTGTAAATGCTGAAGGATCCTTAGATCCTCACATGCAAATTGTGTGTGGTGTTGAGTTTTTAATTTTCAAGTTTTTTTATTAATTTATAATCATTTCCTCACATATTAATTTTATAATCATTAGTCATTCACATGATTTATTATTTGATTCTTTTTATAATTGATCATTATATCATTTAAGTATTTTTATTGTTTATTCATTTATCGTTTCTGCATTTTATATTTCTTATAAATTTTTCCTTGCTTGTGCATTTCCTTTGTTGTTCAATCTCATGCTTGTGGGGTTTCATGAACTGTTTTGTATATATGAATAAGAGATAAGAGGGAATGTTTATGGAAACCCAAGGTTTATGGGATGTTGCTGTGAAGCAGTTTTGGTATAACAGTACATGTTGAATTTGTGCTGCAGACGAGGTTTGAGCATTGAGACATACGCAGCTAAGATTGTTCAATAAACTCTGTTACTTTTTACCATTATCACTTCGTCTCCTGCTTATGCTCTTCTCTGGCTTTTCTCAATCAACTTCTTGACTGACAGAAGACTGTTAAACACTTGGTTTGGATATTTTTGGATACCAGGCAAGACTTGCTGTTGACAGGGTTTGGATATTAACAGCGCTGCTGACTAGTTGTTCTGTTACTAGACAAACTGATATTTTCTGACGGGATCTGGCATCCGGGGCTGGATCCTAAATATTATCTTTTTGATGGCCGCCGCCCTCGGAAGATCAATGCCCTGTTTCATAGGATACTTTTCCTTATTTTTTTCGAGCTGGCCATACTTTATTGCAACAGAGATTAGGACTTGTGCTTACAAGCAGATTGGAGAATTCTGGAGAAATCAAATAGAAACCGATAAACTAGGATAAAATCATAGCACTTAATTGTTAAAAAATGTAGGCCTATTTGTATTTAAAAGCCGCACTTTTGTCTGACTAAAATCGTATCAGTCTTTTTTCGTTATATATATATACTATACATATAAACTAATGGCACCAGTACACTACCCGACCTTCATCAGATTGCTGTTCTTTTCACACTAGCTACACGTACAGTTTTCTTCTCTCAGATCGCATCTCTGATCATTCAAATATAGCGATCATCATTCACATGAATCAACACTGATTTGACTTTGATTTTAGAATTTTGTTGGCTGTCTATTGACTGTCACCAAGTGGAAAATTGGCTAAAATTGTGTGGTATGTAGGCCTAGTTGACACAACTGACCTAAAACATGCAAAACGGTTGTAGCTTGTCATTGTTTAGCATGCTCCTAACAAGAGTTGATGCACAACGTTTATTTAATCCTTCAAATATTGAAATAATACACTTTACATGTACATGTACACTTGGACAGACAGATGAAGGCTGCAGCTCAACTATGCAAAAGCCTGTAACTCAATTATAATCTACATCTAAACGTATGTGAATTCCATTCGATATGATTTAATAAGATTCAATCAGGCTAACTGGCTTGATTATCAGAGACAAACAAATGTTCACACATTTGAGTGATCATGCCTTGAACATCATCAATTGATTATGAAATAGGAATGGACATGGGTTGTCTAGAAACGTGCATCTGAAATACTGTCTGAGGTACTTCTTCTGAATAAGTACTTGCTTCGCAACCTTCGCTACAAAAGTATGATCTGTATGAATGTAATTCACTTGTACTACAAATGTCAAGTGATCTACCAGCGTCAGTTGCATTGAATTTGGGCATAGGCTAGTACTCTTTTTACTAGTACTGTTTTTCGCCTAGGCCTACTAGATAGTACAAAAGTATTAGATGCAGCCGAATAGTTCCAGGCCTTTAAAAGAAATTTAAAATATTTTTAATTTAGATCATGGGTGGCAAACTTCTCAATCTTCTACAATGGCAAAAAAAAACGGAATCACCTTTTTCTTTTTCTTTTTTTTTTCTTATGTAGCCTAAGTGTTTTAAGCTTTGGCTATTGAGCAATAATGAATAGGCCAATCATTATTCAAGGAGTCTGGCACTATGTGAAGAGTGATGAGGGTATCATTTGACATACCCATGACGATTCGCAAATTAAAAGATTTAACTTCATGGCTAATTTAAAACCGTAGATGAGCTAAAGAGGTTTTAAAAGAGCCATAAACTGACTGGATAAAACATGACTCATGACACAATCCCCTTTATACAAACAAAGGCTGTTCAGACATGTAGTTAAAGGCACTGCCTACTGACAAAGAGAAACCATAAGCCATAACCATAAGGTTCACCATAAGCCCCCCCCCCCCGAATCACAAGGCCTATGTGCTTGAATAAGGACTCATAAGAGGAGAACATGCAAGATAGAATGATAGTGACACCTTGTGGAGCATTAATAAAACGTCCCACTATTCATAAGACAGGCTAATACAGTTATGACTGGTCAGGCAATATTTTACAGGCAATAGTATTGTCATTTCATGTTGAATAAATAATAATCTGAAGCCTCTTTGAACTAGACAAGTAGGCTAGGACTCAGGAGATGACCATGCACAAAATGTACAGCTGTAAGAAACTTGTGTATTTTAATAATTAAACAAATATGTGCACCCGGAATGATCAAACACATTATCTAGTGCTTGTTTTGAACTGACCACTAAGTATTTTTGTTTAAGGGCAGGATTTGTAGGCTAATTCTGTAGAAGCCGTGAAAAGTACAAGCCCACCTAGGAATTAGAAAGACGCTGTGGCATTGTGTGACACCTCATCAGAACACTAGGGGGGAGCACAATACTGATTACGCTCTGATTCGTGAACAGATCACGTTTAGAGGTCCACAGATAATCATGCTGTGGTTTGAAATAGCCTAATAGAAAACTTCTTTCTGTTTCCATTAGTATACATATTGCGCATAATACATAGTAAACATTTTCTGTATGAAAAATATGCATAGTAAAAATATGTTCATAATAGTAATGCGTAGTAATGTTGCTTCATAAAGTTTTTAAAAAATTAACTGGTTTTGTCCAAAATATTATTTATGACAGAATCAACCTGACAACATTTGATTACACCAATAAAAAAAATGGATCAAATATGTATGTATATGTGTGTACACATAATGTTGTTGTTTTTTACATTTTTTTGATTGCTTTTGCCTGTATAATTAAAAAAATAATAATTTTCGTTTTAGTTTTAATTATTTGAGTACATCAGTTTGAACTAATGAGAAATGACCTTTGTCAACTTGCTGAAATAAAAAGGTTGCTATATTTTATTTTATTTTATTTCAAGTAACACTTTTTATGGTTTTAGTTTTAGTTAGCTACAATAACCCAGATGTGTCCTTTTTTCACAGTGTAAATGAAATGTTACATTTGCATTGTTGAACCCAAACCTCTTTTCATCTTTAAAAAATGTGGAATGTATTGGATAATGACAGTGATTCAAAATATTATTTTATATGAATTATCTTACACCTCTATAATTGCTCTTTAACTGCATTTTATATTTTCCATCTTTTACCTTATTTGACCCATTTATAGTGCTTGTTAATATGACAGGCAGACAGTGTGTACCACTGTGTAGATGGCAGACTCAGACAGAGCAAGGCACTCTGTAGAGACAGGTCAGTGGGAGGTCCTTCTGACTCATCAAAACACCACACACTTATTCAGTCCAAAAACTGTCAAGCTGCTATACTGTTTTCCTGCTTGCCCTGCAGAGGAAAACAGACTTTCCTGTAATTTGCTAGTTTTCACAGGCTGACATAATGTCATGTTTTGTTAATCACAATAATTACACTGAGATCATTTTATTTTCAGGTGCATTTGACCACAATGCTGCCGCAAGACTGCTTAGATAAGTTGCTGTGTGTGTGTTTTTCACAAAACTCAGAGCATAATGGGAGCATGTGGGCATTAGGGTATGTGCTTATACACTCAGAGTGCCCCCTGTTGAGTTAGTGTCTAGTACACAGAAGGATTTGCCAGAATAAGACTAGTTCTGATCTTCATTCCTTTGTTAATTCCAAACTAAAAGTTGTTATAAATCCTCATCTAGGAATAACCTATGTTGGAGCTAACCATGACAGTATTTGTCATGTGTTGCAAGAAAGTATGTGAGTTTCGTACAGTAAATTACTTACTGTAAATATCAGTGTGGAAGAAATACTTTAAAATTGAATAGAATTATAGAAGACAGTACATTTGTAAGCACATTTGTGTAATTTTTAGTTGTTAGAAAAACTGATCAAACATGACCATATCATATTTTGTCACCGGTCACTCATATGCCAGACTGCGCATTTCCATAGCAATGATGATTGTTTAATCTTGTGCCCCATGCAGTGATGGGCTGACTGTGGTCCCATGGCACAGCTACCATGGCAACAGATGTCGTTGTCATGACAGACACCACTTAACATAATTGTTGCTGAAATGATTTCATTCTCTTCCTTCACTCTATTCCGATTTCATTCCCCTTTATTGACTCAAGGAAACATAATCTCCTAATTCTGTTTTAAATTTGAACACTCTCTCTTTTGACTAGCACGTATAGCCTACAGAAATACAAAATCATGTGGTTACACATACTTTCAATATTAACACCTTAACTAACAATATTAACATTTCACTTCTTCTTGCATATTCCATTCTGTCACTGTACATCATGCACCCTTCCACACTTTATTATCACACTACATTGAACAAAAACACCTCTGATTGGTTCACATGTGGTCTTATAAATTATTTAAAACAGGCTTCCACTTTTCCAGATGTAATATACTGAATGTTTGATGTGCTGAATCATGCCCCACTTCCAGTGCTCAAAACTGCAGTGACTGACACGCTGATTTATCTTACTGAAATATTTACATACTGTAGATAACAGGTTCATTTGAAACAGCTGCAGGAAATGCAAAACAAAAGTTCATAAAACTAGCTAGTGACATGACAAAACAAATTTGCCATTAACAATCACGAATGAAAATAACACTGAATAAACATAAACTTAAGAACAAATACATAAATTGGTGTGTTTATCGATTTCATATACAGCAGTAACCTGCGTACGAGTGCTAAATGCACAAAATCTGCCGCACAGCTCCAGGTGAACCCCAATGACACAGCTGTATTACAGTGCATCCACCTTTAAAATGGGACAGTAAAATATGTGCAATGACTCTGCCTAAAATGACATCATCAAGACGGGACCAGGAGGAACACCCTCTTCTGCATCAGTGGGAAGAGCACAGCAAAATGTAGACAGATGTTAGTCTTTCAGAAGCACATAAAAACATAAAAAATATAGAAAATATATTCCTGGAAATATATTATTAAATCATTTTTATAGATACCATGTTGTGTACCTGAGAAGCGCTGCAGTAAAAAGACTAATTACATGAAAACTGAGGGTGACAGTTATGTTATATTACAGTATTTGACAACTGTAATATAATAAATAACGTAATGTAATAAATCCACAACATTTGAAGTGGATCGAACCCTTTCATCAAAGTTGTCCTAAAACCAAAACAATCCCCGTTCTTGTCTTAGGACAACTTTGATGAACTTTTTTGATTCTCTTCAAATGTTGACTACTATGGGTGAATTTCACCTGTCCAAAAAACATGTCCAGGTAATATTTAAAAAAAACAAAAACAGAAAAAATACAATAATAAAGCCTATTTTAGCACTATTCGTTTCAACATGGTGACATTATTTTCAACTATTTTGCTTCATAAAATAAGTACAATAAATACCACTGATGTAGCCTATAAATGCTTTATAATTTATATATCATTCTTTCCACATTAATGAGAATTAAGGGGGCTTATTTTATGCAAATAATGTCACTAGGCAAAGAAAATAGTATTTCTTTATGATTATATATATATTATTTAATATATTACACCACACACACCACACATTTTTTCTTCTTTTTGTTGTTGTTTGTGGAAGTGAAATGTGTAAATGGACATGCTTAAGACAAACTTTGTGAAATACACAACCCAGTGCAAAGGAAATGGCAGCCCAGATGTGAGATTGGGAACTCATAAAAACGATATTACTCCTGCAAATTGTATTCAAAATATACAGAATATCAATACTTGTAGCCTAAATGTGAATTATGTTGTATTATTGAGATACTTTAGAAATAGGCTATAGAGAGCATGGCTGTTTTCTATTCATTTTCAAATAACTTCATTGGCATGGCTGTTTTATGTCGTCAGTGCTGAACTTTTATGGATATTGACGCGCAATCCACATGTCAACAAGTTAGAGAAATGTTAACGCTAAATCCTGGACATCCTTGCTTTAATTATGTAACGCTTTTCACCGTTCCGATTGGTCTCGCGCAGTTTTATGATTTGCTGCATGACATCAGCTGGATGAGAGGAGGCAGCAGCGGTTCCTCATCACTATGACACACAGTCTGAGGATATAAAAGCCCGGGCCACTCCTTCTGCGCCCGCTGCACGCCTTCAGAGAGCAGCTCACTTCAGGTTGCCGGACAGAGAGCCGAGCGTCTGAAAGAATGGCGACGCTAGTTGATACTGTAGATCCTCCAGCACCCTTCGGAGGTGTCAGTAGCATCAGGAACACGGCATCACCCACGGCCTCGACACATCACTTCGACGAGGGCAAATATTACCTGCTGGTGGTCATCGGGGAGCTGGTCACCGACGAGCATCTGAAGTGTGCCATTGCGGACATTGAGAAAGGTAGCTCAGCTGACACGAATAACGTGCAGTGCTTTAGTGCTATTTATGCCATGAATCTGTTTTCAATTATGCCTGGACGCGTATGTTCTCTGCAGTTGCCTTTTCAAGTTCAATGGTCTAACCTTGAATAGCCTATAGGTGTTTTGAATGGGGGAATCTAGCCACACATTTCTGCTGACTGCAAGAAACTTTCCATGCATCATTTTATTGGATTTCTTTGTTGTGAGAATATGTAGGATGGGAACTGTAGCGCAGCCCCTCCCTGTTAGTAACTGGCGAGTGCAATGCATGTGTAATCAAAGCCATCGCATCGCGCCACCCCGTTTCCCAAAGACATCAGCACCATCACTGTTTTCGCAGGGCGTGCAGCTCGATCTGATGATCCAGATGTTGTTTTTGGCCATATGACGAACTTTAGTGTCTGACTTGTGTCGTGGGCTAGGATGATTCAGCATGCATATTTATAGTCTGTCGATCAATAAGGCGCATCTCTTGTTTTGCGGGGTGGAGGGTCGTTATATGGAGCATCGATCGGCTCTGCAGTCATGATGTGCACCATCACCTTGGGTTTGCGTGGATTTTTGATGTGGCGCGCCAGTTCTTTGTTTCCTTAGCTCGTGTTTTTCTTACTATCTTCTTATCTTGTTCATGCGGGAATCACATTAAATAACCACGAGAGTTATTTTCAGTAAATAATTAATTCAGTTTATCACTGAATGAGTTAATCGTATTAAATAGCTAGCTGTATTGTATAACTAGCAAAAGTGGCGTTGCATGGCAAAAGCCATAACTTTTGTCCTCTTCTCCAGACCTACAGACATTGTTGCTGGCTGCGCATCCCGATTTATTTCCATACTCACTCCTTTCTAGTAGCCTACGACACCGGCTTGTAGGCGTGGCGCGGTCCGCACTGCAGTCCCTACGGAAAGTCAGAAGGGCCCCGCGTTCCTGCCAAAAAGGGAGTTTCAGTTAGTGGTGGGACTCGATTGATTTGAGTGATTGATTCTGAGTCAAGGTTTGTAATATATACTATATATATATATATATTTGATTTATATATATAAGATATATAATATATAATATATATATAAAAAACAGAAGTCGCCTGATCCGAATATGTAGTCACGTGTTCCTACATCTAATTGATCCAATAATAGCACATATTGCGTTTTTAATTACATCTTATAGAAGGTTGGATTGTAGCCTAACTGTAGTGGTCCCTTTGAAGCTTGTTGCAATGCAGCCATGATTTAACTTATAAACAATTCTTTATAATCTAATTATAATTTACATTACAAAATACTATAGGCTGCATTTACACGTATTGGCTTAAAAATTTCTTGCATTTCTGAATAAAACGCTATTAATTAAAAGTTTTGTGATGTGTAGATAAAACTGCCCTAAACGTAGGCTATTTCCAGTAGGCATACGCTCACTCATGAATCATTCATATCATCACTTTGATGATACTGAACAACGCACGATTTTTCTTAGATTTACTTCTTACAAGATTCACTTTACTGGAAGTTTTACTGCTGTACATTGTAATAAACAAAACTACTTTTTTGTATTGTATTAATCACTGAAATTAAGTCAAACAATACCTGTGCAATTGTTTTGTGGAACTTTGTGAGTAAACGAGATCTGGCATCTTCTAAATTTTAAACAACCAAATAATCAAGCCAGAAGTGGAGGTGAAAAAAAGCAAAGCAGTGCTTCATAAGGGAAACCATAAAGTCACCATTGTAATAGTAGTGTATTATTATACTTGCCTTGAAGGCATACATTATGAATTGTGTGTGGTAGAGGAAATATAGCTAGGAGAAATATTCTTTTGTGATCCCATGAGGGGAGTAAGTATCATGCTCATGTTTGTCATGAACCATGTGAACAACCTTCTTAACGTTTTACCATTCAGAGGCAGATAGCACTACATTCTAATTTCGAGAAATGTCCTCTTCAACACAAAATTTCTCTTCTGGCTAACCATTGATCATAAAGAGAATTAGCACAGACGTCCAGTCTCAGAACATTTCATAGATATTTCCATACATTGATTGACTTTTGGGTGTAAACCAACAGAGCATGGCATTTAGTTACGTGAATTTAGTGACACTGGTCTTCAATTCAATATACAGGAAAGATCTGAAACTCAATCTGATTTTGATTTGAATACCTCCCCTTTTAGACTGATCCAGTGTACAGTAAAGTATGTTCATGATCTCTTCATGATCTGTAAAAAGTGCAACACTTTTTGTGTTTTCACACTTTTCCCTCTGGTTTGCAGGAATTCGTTCATGGGACACAAACCTGATTGATTGTAACCTGGACCAGGAGTTGAAGCTTTTTGTTTCTCGACACTCTGCCAGGTTTTCAGCCGACGTGAAAGGTAGGCTGAACATGATCCCTTAGCCAGCTCAAAACTCTTATGTAGCAATTTATGATAACCTAATATTACAAATTTAAAACACAAGCGAGCCCCAAGTTCAATAGTGGTACATTAAAGAGCAAGTATTTTGTACTGCTTATTTTTTTCCATATAAGAATTAGCATTACCATGACTTAGCAAAATCTCTCATGTTCCAAGGTCATTAAAACAGCTAGAAAATCTGCTTTAAAAAATCAGTGCCAACTAAATCAGCTTGTAGGGGATGAAAGCGGTGTCAATCACTTCAGCGGTTTTGTGCCTGAATCTATATCTGCATTACACCTGTTTACATTTCTTCCACAGTACACAGCTCTGTGACTCTTTATGAACATCCCCATCACAACAGCAATATATTTTGTTACGTAATGCCATGCTTCAGCTGTTAAGTAAAAGTGATCCTTATCAGTTTATTAGCACTTAAACATTGGTGAGATAACCACAATTAATAGACCTTATTAGCTTCCCCATTTTTTTCTATCTTTAACCCTCTTCTATATCTGGAGTAAAGTCATATTTTCTTTTACATTCTGATTTTTTGTGAGCTTGATGAATTCTTTTGATGAAGATAAAAGAGGTGGGTTTAGACGGTCTGCCTGAAGCTCTGTCTGGATCAAACCCTGTCATTGGTGTCCCCTCCTCTGTCCTCCCTGCACACTCGCTCTGTCTGTCTGCCCCCGGATCTTTCATTTTCTCTATTTTCCTCTCTCATGCTGAATTGCTGCAAGGGATGAAACGCTAGATGTAAGATAATTAGTTGAAAAATTAATGACAATGGTTTTATCTGCTTTTGAACTCAAGGCTTAACACATAGGGCTTCAAATGCAGTCAGACCTGAACAATAGTACAGCATTTTTCACAAAACAGCAGGAAATTGTGGGGGTTTAACCATAATGGAAATATCTTCCAGAGAGACTCTCAGTCTGCTAACGTAAGCAGATGATGAGCCAACACTGACCTTCAATGACTGAAATGTAATCTGTGCTTGAACACACACACACACACACACACCACACTATAGCTTAATAGCACAATAAATTTACACTCATCATGACTGTCTCCTTGATTATATATGTTAGTACAGGAAGCACTTGAGACAGTTCCGGTATTGCCGTTAGGCAGCAAAGCTTATTACTTTGTTGAGATCATCAGAATTCACTGTGGAATTCTTATTTACTTATCTGAATGGCTGTCGGAGGAGGACAAAGCATGAATATATCATTGGCTACTAATCCCCCCTTTAGGATAAACATGACACATGTAGGTGTTGGTTCATTTCCATAATCAGATTTATTGCTCGATGGGTGGCTTTAGACGAAGCTTTTTAGAAAATTAACAGAGGAATTTGCATTGTGCCGCTTTTGGCCATTAAGCCTTTTATAAATGCAAAGCCATTAGCTGTCCACCACAGACAAATACCTAGTGGATGTCTTGATAATTGCTTTAACCCACCAGCCTCCCCCTCCTTTTTTTACAGCAATTCCAATTTTGTAACTTGTTACTTTCAAAGGATTTTAATTGAATTTAGTTTTTAATAGTTTTCAACGTAGAGTACAAGAGAGTTGTAGGATAATTATCTGTTGAACTCTCCTACTGGGTTTTTCTCGGAGGGCAAGACAGATAAATGGGGGCAGAGAGAAGGTGGGTTATTACTATTAGCAGGGAGGAGGCCAGACGTCGGAGGCCTGTGTAGAGCACAGGAAGACTTGAGACTTACACACACACACACACACACAAAAACAAATTGAATGGACAAACAGGAAATCATCTATTTTAGATGAACTCCTTTGTACAAAATACCATCCCAATGCCTTTGAAATGCTTGGAGCCCCAGTCAGAATCACTAACAGAAGATGAATCACAGTGTGAAACTCAGAAAAGAGATTACAGTAAAAAAAAAAAAAGACGAGAAAGCATGCTTGAGAAAGAATTATGAGAGGTAATATTGTGTCTGTGAGGCTCAGGAGATAAAAGGAACATGGAGGATCCCTTTGCTTTTGAGGTACTTCAGGGCCTTTAGATGATAAGCATATGGTACCTAAACTTTGACTTTTTCATTGCTTTGAGTCGAGACTGAAGCTTAAAAATGTGCCTGGAGGTTTAAAATTAGATCAGCTATCACAGTCCAGCAGATTCGCACAGCATCAGTGCAGTATATAATCAATAGTAATGAATCAGCTTCTGTAATGTAATCAATAAGCACTTAACACATGATTGCACAGTCTACTGTGTATTTACATACTGTCTGTTCACCTGGAATTCTGTGATATTATTAATATTAACAGTATGATATATGAACTGGCAATGTTATACATGTTTAGGTCAATTATTATGATATATTATTTCAACAACTTGACGATTTAAAGGAACAGTTCATCCAAAAGTTTGTCATTTACTTACCTTCATGTTGTTCCAAACATGTATGAAATTCTTTCTTCTGTGAAAAAAGTGTAAAAATAAAATCTAATTAATATACAGGAATTTCAATACAGTTTTATAGTAAAGTCATACTGTCCTGGGGGTGTTTGTTTTGTTGTTATATAGATTTTTGTACAATTATATAATATCTTTGTTTTGATGTTGATTAATAATAAATAAATAAATAAAGGAATAGAGCTTTTAATGTCATTGTAAGTATAAAACTGAGCCTAAAATTATGTCTGATATGCTTTGCTTTGATGAATGGGCTAGAAAGTGATTAATATGCATCTCATGAAGCTTTTTCTTCAACGTGCCATTTGGTCAAAGAGATTTCTGCTGCAGAAATTTTTAGTGTCTGTGTTGTGTTTTTGTTGATGACACTATGGGACTAAATGTTTTTAAGAGGAACTGTGATAAGTTGTATTGATATTTCTAACTATTCGTATGTGTGTTCGAAAGGGCTCTGCTATGTCCTGTTCAAAATCCTATTTTGGCAGGACAGAGGTTTGGAGAGAGACAAAGTGAGGGAGAAAGTCGAGTTCATGTTCATGGCACTGCGTTTGTGTGGATGCTTGCTTTGTATATGCGTTGTGCTGAGTGGCATTAGATGAGGCTACGTGCCCAAAGGGTGTTCATTCTGTATTAGTATCAGAGACAGTGCGAGTTGAGATCAGGACAGGTGGGGTGAGGACGGGGTTGGGTGAGTATGGAAGAGCAAAGCTAGTGGAAGTTAAACAATACTGCGGCTGACACATCTGCTCCCAGAATCAAACTGGAATGGAAGTAGCCCAGCTTTTAGGTGACAATCAAATATGCCTGCTTAGCTTCCAATAGGTTTATAATTTTTACATATCTACAACATGATATGGTTTGTTTTAAGGTGCCTTAATAAATTTCAGACATTTTGCTGACTTCTGCCTTTTTTCTAACTTCAACCACATGCCCTCTCACAAACAAAAAAATCTAAGCAAATCTGAACATGCATAATGATTCACTTGAAAAGAGGATTTCGAATTTGTTGTTTTCTGATGGACAAAAAAGGTGGTCCGCCACCTTATTTTTTTTTTTTTTTTGAGTGCAGTGTAGAGACAGGTGTCAGAGACAGATTTGATCCAGATTTGATGACTAAGGTGGTGGAGACATTTTATACACTCTTAAAAATATAGGTGCTTAAAATGTTCTTCACAGCGATGCCATGGAAGAACCCCATTTTTGGTTCCACAAAGAACCATTCAGTAAAAGGTTCTTTAAAGAACCATCTCTTTCTTACCTTTTTATAATCTGAAGAACCTTCTTTCGCCACAAAGAACCTTTTGTGAAACAGAAAGGTTCTTCAGATGTTAACGGTATGGAACCATTTAGACAACAATGTTCTTCTATGGCATTGTGAAGCACCTTTATTTTTAAGAGTGTATGTGATATTTCCAAAAAAAAAATCTACCTATAGCACCTGTAAAATCTATTTGACAGAAATGAAAGAGATAGTTGACCCAATTCTCTAATTTACACACACTGATATTGTTCCAAACCTGTATGGCCTTTTTTTCTGCTGAACACAAAAGGAGATATTTTGACAAATCTGTTTCAACTGTATTAACCCATACAATACAAGTTGATGGGGTTCAAAACAACAGTGTAGGGGGAAAAAGCAGAGCAAAACATTTTGATGTCAGGTTTAAATCAAGGTATGGTGGGGATCATTTCATCATAAAAGCTCCATTTTACTCACCCATGTGGATAATAGTCGATGGCAGCAGCTACATTTTCCAAGAGCAGAGGACAACTCTGCTATCGACCATGGCGTAATTTGTCCGAACTTTAGTTCGCACCACTGATTCTAATCACATTTTTTCTCTTCACCTCTTCGGAGTTCCCGACAGCAGCTGTTTTTGTCGCATAAATGGGCTTCCCCCTGGTGTGAGTCTGGCCCTAATGATGCCGCTCTTCTGCTTGCGCGATTCTGGGTGTGTGCTGGGCAGCTGGAATAGCATTCGTGACAGGTTACTGCCACTAACGGACCTGCTCGGATTTAGAGGAGCAAGGAGAAAATAAATTCGGTTAGAAGAGAATCATTTATTACCAATACACAGATGTCTATGCTCTGAAGATTATCTGCAGCTAAAGTAGAGCAGAGAGTACTGCAGTGAAATGAATGCAACACCTCAGAACACCCCTGTTGAGAAGAAATGAAGCCACAGTGTGTCCTACATCAAGTATGCTCCACTTGCTATGCAGATGTCAATTTCAGCATAGTCAGATGCATTATATTTCTCTATTTCTATTCCATAGCTCTTCCCTTCCATCCTCATACTGATCTTGAAAAAAGCAGATTCTCCCAAAGGAACTCTAAATCCCACTACTAATGATCAAAAAGAGAGTGGCCCATATTGGGATGTGGAGTCTCAGATATGCTGTATACCTACTTAAAAATGGTGTGTTCTTGGGGGCAGATGCACATAAAATTAAAATTAAACACTAATTAATCACTACCCTTAGGAAAAACCTCACACATTCAATGGTTGTTGCCCTGGTTGTCTACAGTATTTCTTCAGTATTTCTCTGAAATGTAATGCATATAATGTAGGTTTTATTTGCATACAGAAATATTTTGTGGAGAGCTGTCAGAAAAAGCAAAAAATGCAGGGAAAATAATAGAAGGAACAAATACAGGTACAGTGAATATGGTGAGATAAGGGAATATGGAAAGGAATGAATTCGGGGCGTTAATGATGACTCAGCAGGTGGGAAACACACTGTAATTACTTACACTGCATGAGAGAGCCACCTGGATTTATGCACACACACATATAGACTCACACAAACATATTCCGTCCTAATAAGGAGAACAGTCTTTAAAACCCACACAGAACCTACAAATATATGAAATAGGATGATGAGAGAGAAATACAATAGAGATGTCTTTATAGACCTCTCTGAGGTTTAGGTAAGACATTGGGTCACATTCACTAATAATAACTGCATACAGCTGTGCCTTTTTTCCAACAAAGGTTCTCATGCAAAATTTCTAAATGCATATGCAGTTTTTGTCAATGTCACTGAATCCAGATTATTCTAAATAAGAGGAGAATGTGCCTGCAGTTAGTAATTAGCATAATACACCTTGCCAAATCCAGGATGGGATTTGGAGTTTGCAGTTCAAACTTACATGTGCGAGAAAGTTTGCATGCAGGTTTTACACACTTTAGTGAATGAGACCTAATATCTGCAATGTAAAATCCCTTGTGCACCAAATCATGTCATTTATCTACAAGGCTTTTTTACAACTCATTTTGGTTGTGGTGTGACCAGGCATGTAAGAGGTTGTGCACTGTTTCGTGCAAATGGAAAAATTGTGCGTGTCCTCTTGTGTTTTAGATTTAGACCTTGAAATTTTAGATAACTAAGGCCTTATTCGTCAAGCAATTTTCAGCACCTATGGAACACCTGGTCACTGAACCTTTACAAACAACCTCAGAGGGGGGATTATGAGACTATGAACAACAATTGCTGAATGAGTGATGAGGCTGATGTTACAGAAGGGGCTCATAGACTCTGCAGTAATAGCAAACACTCTAGTACCGACAGTGACAGAGTTGACCGATTCCTGCAAGCTTACAGCTTCACTGCTTCTGGACAGCTTGATGAATTTATAATAGGATTGATTCACCCAGAGAGAGATTGGGAGATTTTAACTTCACTTTATCGAGAGCCATTTGGGCAGGGGATGGGGAAAAAAGATATTGAAAAATCAAAGGCAGAAATACATTGTCAATATAGTCACATAGTCAAAGGACATGTGTGGAGAGGATGTACAGGGAAAAAATTCTCCATTAGCAGAGAAAAGCGAACACACAGTGGAATACTAGAAGCTTTTTCATGTTCCACCCATGAGGTGATTGAAAGAGAAAGGATGACTAGTTGCTGGAGGAGGGCAGAGGTTAATTGGATATCTGTGTCAATAGAGCGTATAGAGAAATGAGGAAGAGAAGGAGAGGGTAGGTGCATGAGTACACACTAGGTAATTAAGTGAGACCGATGTCACATAAAAAACAACCCCTTGACCATCATAACCATTTTGACTGCAAATTTAACTTAAAACACAATAAGGCAAATATGCATAACAAAAGGAGCTGAAAGAATGGTAGTGAAAAGAAAAGGGTGACTGGTCTGCAGTCTCTGTCTTTGTGGTTCCTTAAGCAGCAGCATTTGTGTTTTGTGTTAAGTGAAGACAATTCTTTAAATATATTGGTGTATTCATAATATTTGTCTAATTCAGTGTACAACACAAACCAAAGCATTTGAAGATCCCTATGTGCAGTTTGTGCACATCACACTGAGCATTAGTAACGTGTCATTTTATTTGCAGGACAAAAGATTCTGCATCACAAAAGTAATGTGTTGGAGACAGTAGTGCTCATCAACCCTTCAGATGAAGCTGTTAGCACTGAGGTAAGCACTCTCTTTCTATATTTCAATAAATATATTTAAATAATAAATCTGCCATTTAAACATATTTTAAAACTATTTTAGTTATCTGGTTAATACAGAAACAAATATGTGGGGATAAGAATAAATGCATAGCAGCTAGTACAGGACAGTGGTTCCCAAACCTGTCCTGGAGGCCCCCTGCCCTGCACCTTTTGTATGTCTCCCTTATCTAACACACCTGATTCCACTCGTCAGCTCGTTAGTAGAGACTGCAAGAACTAAATTGGGTGTGTCTGATTAGGGAGACATACATAATGTGCAGGGCAGGGTGTCCTCCAGGACAGGTTTGGGAACCACTGCTATAGGACAAAAACAACATTATAGTGTTGGCAACAGTATCAACAGAAAACGGTTGACTCATCTAATACTACAAAAACGATTACATATATTTTTTACACTACACAGATAAATCCTGTTAAATATTTAAATTCACTAATATGAGAGAGTAACATCAGAGAGTTATGTATGTACTGGGTGTGTCACAGTTGCAGACAAACTCACAACGCACAACACGCTGACTGCTGACTGTGACTGCAGTTTGACTCTGCATTAATAATATGATAGAGCACTGCAGGTCTGACCCTGGCAGACCGCCCAGAACAGTCAATGGCAACAAACTGGAAAATGCTGGCCCTGATAGAGAACAAGAAAGAGAGAGGAAAAGAGACAGAAAGCCAAAGTAATACAATTCAGTAATACTAAAGCTTATAGAAGAGCTTATAGAAACAGATGCACTTCTGTTAGCTGGGTAATTCAGAAATGGCATGTATATAATTTAGAATAACCTTCACATGCTGTGTTGGTTTTGTTCCAACAAATGCAAGCCAAGATTAATTAAAGTCAAGTCAATGTTTAATTATAATATTTTATAAACTTTATATCTACACTCAGGTACGTCTGATGGTCTCAGACACAACCCACCATAAGCTGCTTGTCCTGGCAGGACAGTGTTTTGAAAATACAGGCGAGCTGATTCTCCAGTCAGGCTCCTTTTCTCTCTTCAATTTCATTGACATTTTTACAGATCAAGAGGTGAGTGATTGTTACCTTTTGCTTCAGTTTGCTATATTTACCAGTGCTTTAACAAAAGAGAGATTCTCAGACAGCCAACAAATGCTAAAACTCAGCATGCACAGTAGAGTTCTACATGGTAATCCAAATTCAAGTAAACTTGTTTAGTGAAATGTTTCCATTCATTTGACTCATAGATTGGAGAGCGTCTAAGCACCATACATCCAGCCAACAAAGCCAGTTTAACTCTTTTCTGTCCGGAGCATGGTGACTGGAAAAATTCGAACCTAGACAAACACAACTTGCAGGACTTCATTCATATGAAGCTGAACTCCCCAACCATCCTTCCAGAAATGGAAGGTCTTTCTGAATTCACAGAGTACCTGTCAGAATCTGTAGAAATCCCATCTCCTTTTGACATGCTTGAACCTCCAACTTCAGGAGGGTTCCTAAAATTATCCAAACCATGCTGTTATATTTTCCCTGGTGGACGGGGTGATTCAGCACTGTTTGCGGTTAATGGCTTCAACATGCTGATTAATGGTGGATCTGATAGAAAGTCATGTTTTTGGAAGCTGGTACGACATCTGGACAGAGTGGATTCTGTTCTCCTCACACACATTGGAGATGACAACCTTCCTGGTATCAATAGCATGCTGCGGCGCAAAATAGCTGAACTTGAGGAGGAGCAGTCGCAGGGATCCACAGCTAACAGTGACTGGACAAAGAATATGATTTCACCTGATATTGGAGTTATGTTTGTCAACATGCCTCAGAACCTTGAAAACCTTGAGACCAACTACAGGATTAGGAAAAATGCTGAGGAGGCATGTCTCACGCTGGAGTACCTAAACAAGCTGTCTTTAAAGCCTGAACCTCTGCATAGAAATATTGGGAATACAGTAGAACCAATTATACTTTTCCAGAAAATGGGGGTTGGAAAGCTTGAAATGTATGTTCTTAACCCAGCAGAGAATAGCAAGGAGTTGCAGTACTTCCTGAAAGAATGGACTGGTAGTGATAAAGACAAATCCCCCATCTTGTTACCAAATGAAAAAGAATCAGAGCTCCCAATCTCATATTTGTCTTCCATCTCATCACTGATTGTGTGGCATCCTGCTAACCCATCAGAAAAAATCATCCGTGTTCTCTTTCCAGGCAATTCCACTCAGAATAATATTCTTGAAGGACTAGAGAAACTTAAACACTTAGACTTCCTCAAACATCCTGTGATCACACAAAAGGAGCTTAATTCAAATTTCACACCAACACTGAAACAAGCAAAGATGAAACATAAGACAGATAGTAAAGAGAGCCTAAAGTCCACATCAAAGCCATCCCCAAGCAAAAATCTCCACAAAGAGTCCAAAGAAGAATCCCCTGAAAAACTAAAAACCCTCAGTAAAACTGACTCTGTGGAAACCCCAGAGCCGACACAAAAAATAGAAAAGAAAGAAAAAACACTTGTGAAAAAAGTGAAAACAGGAGACAAGGACAGTAAAAGCAAGATTGAGCAAACACCCAAAATCGACACTCCAGAGAAAAAGAAAGTTGACCTTAAACCAAAAACAATAAAGAAAGAAACAAAGAAATCCGTGGAAAAAAGTGAGACTGATAAAAAGGCTGAAAAACCCACACCCAAGAAAGAAGAAAAGGCCAAAAAAGAAGAGAAGGTGAAGAAAGAGGAGATGAAAAAGGAAATTAAAAGAAGAGATATTAAGAAAGATTCCCTATTAAAGGAAAGCAGAAAGGACGAAAAGAAAGAAACTCAGAAAGATGAAAAAGAACCTAAAAAAGATTTGAGGAAAGTCGGTGGCTTGAAAAAGAATGCCCCTAGCACTCCTGAGGTGAAAAAACCTGCACCTAAACCAAAGGTTGCAGCACGAGGCAAGGGCACTGGTAGTCCTGCAAAATCCAAAGAGAAGGCTAAGTCCAAGTCCACCAAAAAAGATGCTGGTGAACCAGTGGAAGCACCTTCCATCTCAAGTGCTACTGCTGAAGAACCTGCTGTTGAAGCCAGTGTAACAGATGTTCTTGAGGCAGAGAGGTCACTGATGTCTTCTCCAGAAGACCTCACTAAAGACTTTGAGGCTCTGAAAGCAGAGGAGATTGCTGAAGTTGACGAAATCCTATTACAGACCAAAATAGACGATTCTGATCAAGGAAGGTTGATTAAGCATGAAGAAATAACTCCTTGCAAAGAGTCTCCAGAAGCAGCAGAGTCCCTGGATGAAGGAATAGCAACCACAGAAGCTGAGGAGGAATGTGGTGGTACTCCAGGGGATCTAGAACCCAATCAAAAAAGCAATGGTACCAGCGAAAAATTTGAAGATGAAGGAACAGGTTTGGAAGAGTCATCTGAGATAGGAGACTATGAAGAAAAGGGAGATACAGAGGAAGTGGATGAGGAAGACAGAGCAATATCTAAGTTAAAAGATGATGGACAGCAAGAAGAGCAGGAAACCGAGGAAGGACCAGATTACGGTGCAGAAAAACCACAATATAGACATGACAAAGAAACTGAGTTGCAGAGTTTTGATGTAACCACACCACCAAAGATCTCTGCACCGGCATCTCCTGCTGTTTCTATTCATGATGAAACACTACCAGCAGGTTTAGAAAGTGAGGTTGCCTCTGATGATGAAAATCGAGATGAGCCTCCAGAAGAATACACAACATCTGGACACACTCAGTCTACAATTGAGATCTCAAGTGTTCCAACACCTATGGATGAAATGTCTACTCCAAGAGATGTAATGAGTGATGAGACAACCAATGATGAAAGTGATTCTCCTTCCCAAGATTTTGTCAGGTATGGTATGACTACAGATAATGAGAGAAAGACCCTTTCACCTCTCCAAGACCTTCCTGAATTAGATCACTCCAAGAGCGATGCCACTGAGGGGCATGACTATCATGCATCAGCTTCCACCATTTCACCACCATCTTCACTGGAGGAAGACAAATCTGCCAAGGAGTTTTTAGCTAAAAACACATTTTCTTTTGATTCAAACAGGCTCAGTGCTACCAGTACAACTTTGCCTCTTGTCAGGTCACCTTCTGGTGACCAAAACGTGAATGTTGACCATGTTCATGCAGGTGTATCTTCACCAATTGAACTGGGAACCACATTAGCAGGGATGTCAAAAGGAATGGAATCATACAGTCCAGATGAGAAAACCTTAGAGGGCCCTTTATCTCCTCAGTCCTCAGGTCACACACCTTACTACCAATCCCCAGTAGAGGAAAAAGCTGGCAATCTACCACTGGACAAAACACCTGAATCCCAGGGTCCTATTATTGTTGACATCACAAGTGACAAGGAATACTCTCCCAAAGAGGCTAGTCCTATTGATGAAGCAGTACCTGTGTCGCAAATGGGAAAGAAGCAATCACAGAGTTATGAAGCACATTTATCTTCCAATTTTGAGCTTGACCACAAGACCCCAAGCCAGACTGACAATAATGATAAAAAGTTAGCAACTGATGACAGTTCTTCAGTTACATCTGCTACATCTTTGCCAACGACTAAAGTAGAGAGCCTTTCTGATACAAATCCTTTCACAGCATTTAAAGAGGACAGCAAAATGTCCATATCTGAGGGGACCATATCTGATAAGTCTGGCACTCCAGTTGATGAGGTTGTCGCAGAGGACACATTCTCTCACATTGCCTCTGCTTCAACAGCATCGCTCGCAACAAGTTCTTTACCAGAACCTACAACAGATGATGTCTCCCCATCACTTCATGCTGAAGTTGGCTCCCCTCATTCTACAGAAGTGGATGACTCTCTCTCTGTCTCTGTTGTTCAGACTCCAACCACAATGCAAGAAGCAGAAGTTTCCCCTTCCAAGGAGGACAGTCCCCGGCCTATGTCGATCTCCCCTGATGTTTCCCCAAAAATGGCAAAATTGAGAATGCCACAACAGGAAAAAAAATCCCCTGAGCAGTCTTTGTCATTTAAGTGTGGACAAGAATCCCCAGAACACTCATTTGCATTAGATTTCAGTAAGCAGTCACCAGATCATCCATCTCTAGGAGGAATGCAGCGTACAGCCACTGAAAATGGTCCAACAGAAGTTGATTACAGCCCCTCCGATGGAACCAGTGTCATAGGAGAACAGCGCAGACCTGGGGAAGACGGGGAGAAGGCAATGCTTTTCAAAGATTCTGATAGTACTCAGGCTGCTTCAGTTTCTCCATCAGATGCCTCTCAGTCCACCCCATCAGTTACTACACCCTCCCAAATCGGGGAGCCAAGAGAAGATTCTCCAAATGTAGGACATTTCTCAGAGTCTGTTACTCCAAAACAGTCACCCCGCAATCACTCCCCTTTATCTTCTGACTCATCTCTTGTTCTAGGTGGACCAAGCACCTCACACGAAGGAACAGATAAAGATAAACCTAGTCCCAGCTCATTTTACAAAGAGACCGGTATGGATAAAACAGAGGACAGACAAAATCTGGAGAAGACTCCTCCAAAGACCGGGTCCCCCTCATCTCCTACGGTGTCATCTTGTTTTCCTCCAAAGACAGAAGAGCTGAAACTTGGCTTAGGGACAAATCCCTTCACAGACTCAAAATCCCCCACCAGTCCCAAAAAGACATCTACAGCTCAACATTCTCCTAGTTACAATCAGACAGACATGCAAGAGAAGTTTTCCAGCAGCTCCACATCATATTCCTACAGCTGTCAATTTGGGGAATCTACTAAAATTTGTGATGATGGGTCCATAGGGCCAGATACCTCAAAAACAAGCCCTTCTCAGGCACGAGCAGTTGTGGACTTGTGTTTGGTGACCTCCTGTGAATACAGACATCCAAAGACAGAGCTTTCTCCATCCTTTATAAACCCAAGTCCTCTTGAGTACTTCATGAATGAGGAACATCCTCTGGAGGAGGAAAAGCCGCTTGCTAGGTCTGGAGGAGGACCACCCCCACCTGGAGGGAAACAGCAGAGCAAGCAGTGTGAGGAAACTCCCCCAACTTCTGTAAGTGAATCAGTGCCCTCTCAAACAGACTCAGATGTTCCTCCTGGTACAGAGGAGTGCCCATCAATAACTGCAGAAGCAAATATTGACTCTGAGGATGACTCAGAAACATTACCAACAGATAGGACTATCACTTATCGTCATGCAGATCCACCTCCAGTCACGCCCAGAGACCCTGCTCCTGCCCCTCCACATCCTGATGCCTGCATGGTGGATCCTGAAGTCCTTAAGGCTGAAGAGGCATCTAAAAAAGATGAAAGAGGGAAGCCAAAAAAGAACATCAGCAGCAAGGCTAAGTCATCTGCAACAAAGAGCTTGTCAAAAACAAGTGCCATTAAAGATTTGAAAGTGTCCTCTCCAAAAAAGACTATAGAAGATAAAGATGCCAAAAATGCTACTAATACCTCTGCATCAAGGGGAGTGAAAAGCAGCACTTCAGGTAACTCTGGTTTCATACTCACAGTTTAAAAACATGAAAAATACATGTGTACTATAACACCTTAAAAATACATGAATATATGTCTACAGTCTATAGCTTTTAAAGAGTTGTTTATCTTTGCTTTTAATATCAGAGATTTACTGTATATATTTATATATGTGATCTTTTTATTCACATATATATTTTTTGTTGTTGTTAAGGAAGCACTAAGTCCAGCAGTGGAACATCAGTACCTAACTGTCCTCCAATGTATATGGACCTAGTTTACATACCAAATCACTGCAATGCTAAGAATGTGGATGCTGAGTTCTTTAAACGGATCCGATCCTCCTACTATGTAGTCAGTGGTAATGATCCAACAGCACAGGAGCCCAGTCAGGCAGTTCTGGATGCTCTGTTGGAAGGAAAGAGCCAGTGGGGAAATAATGTGCAGGTACCATTATTCTTACAATTGTCTGATTCATAATTCATATATATAAATATATATATTATGCCTGCCATAAAATGACTTTGCATATCATACTGATAGGTCACACTGATTCCAACCCATGATACAGAAGTTATGAGGGAGTGGTACCAGGAAACCCATGTGAAGCAGCAAGACTTGAACATCATGGTTTTGGCGAGCAGCAGCTCTGTGGTTATGCAAGATGAGTCTTTCCCTGCATGTAAGATTGAGCTGTGATTGTCATGATCCAGATATGGTAGAGGTTGGATGTTAGACAGCAAATAAATGAAAAACTTAGTACACACATTCACAAAAGCAAATATTTTGGATCACATTCCATATTCTCAATAGAGGAACCAGTAAAAATGTTTCTCAGTAGAATTATCTGTCTATCTTTTGAGGTCTCAGGTTGTGAAAATGCTTGGTTTGTCACTATTGACCACACAAAGAACAGTTTTTGGTGTGAACCAGACCTCCTTAAACATACAAACAACCAGCAGAAGCTAAGCTAAACTAAACAACTGACTAAATACATACAGTAGTCGGTGGATGAACACTGTACTGAGCAGCTCCAATAAAATTGACAACTAACTACAAATGTACTCATTTACGCACAGATGATGAATGGATCACTGAAAAAGAACTCATTAAATTGTATTGTTTACACCAAAGGTTGAGGGATTGTTTTAATGCCTTAGAAAGTTAAACTGAATGTACAACAGACATAATGCACTTAATATGAGGACAATTAAATGGTATGCATGATCCACTGTGACATAAATATATCATAGGATGCAAAAGCTACATTAAACTTCATATTCCGGCCATACTGAGTTGCATAAAATATGAATGTGAAGCTTGCTACCTTTGCGAATAAATGCAAAATAGAACAATGATCTAACCAACTCTAAATAACTCTCTGAGAAAAAGAAATGCCTGAGAAAACGTGAAATACCATAAGTTGTATGTAAAAACTGTTGTAGTAAAAGAACAACAACAATAACATCTCGTACCTTTTCTTCCTGGACAAGCAAAGAATTCATTAATTATATTGTCACAGCCCATCTTTAGCTTGAAATTACACAAATTTCACACCAGCCTTTTTTTAAATAGGGTAAAATATAAAATGTTTGAACTCCAAAAATTGTTATTCATCAGTTTGTACTAGTTCTTAATTTATTTATGCTAATGTTTTTATCTGAGCAATACAGTCGTTATATTTATTTGCTTTATTTAATGCTTAAATTATTTATAACTATAAAGTTTGCTTTTTGGACATTTCCTATGAAGTTGATTATGAAAAGTGATCTTTTGTGTCAAAGTTCAACATTATTGTTTTTCTTTGATGACTATTGTTTTCTTCTCTTACTCCAAATGGGGTTGATTATCCTTTTAACTGAACATTTCACTCAATGTTGAGAGCTCTTCTGTATGCACTGTTCATCCAAATCTTATCCATCTATGATTTTTATTTTCTTAGCTTGTTAATGTTGCCAAGAAGAGCCATCAAGATTGTGGTACATTGAAAGTTGAGAAACTGAAAACTTTCCTTTACTTAGGAATCTTTTATAAAATTGCACTGTACTATAATTATAAATAGCTTAGTGACGGAGTGAGTGGTCGGATGATATGTGCATGTGTAATGTATTATCCTTGACATTTCTCTGCTTTCTTTCACTAAGAGTGGAAACTCACTCTTTACTGCCAACAAATCACTGCAAGGATATGACAAATAATTCATGATTCTAAAAATCATGAACTTGGATCAGGTTTACTGTATCTTAATGTCGCTTTTTATCAATAACCATACAGCCATGAAAATGTTACCATCTTATTGAAGGTTGTCAAAGAGATTTGAATTATAATCATTAATTCCTATGATGCTACCACAGTATACAGATTTTACAGTTTACCAGAATCTACATGACTATACAGGATTATGCTATAGGTTGTTATAAATATTTCAAAGCCAAAACTGCTTGAGATATTTATACAACACGTCAACAAATTATACTATTGGGGAACTTAGTGCCTTTGTGGCACAACCCTTTTCAACAGCTCAGTATAACAATAAACTTGATACGTCATTTAACTCAGAACCGGACACTTCTTAATTCCATACTAACAGCAGCAATTGTTAACAGATTCTTCTAGCCACATGCTTCAGCAAATGATTTCTGTAGTCGTGAGACGTCTACATTACTAAATACAGCACACACATCCAGTCTATCACTCCCCTCTTTCCTCTGACCCACAGTAACACTTCACTTTCTCTCAAAACTTCACAATCCCTCTGGTTCTCTTCGCTCACCTTCGGGTGCTAGTAAGAATATGTCTGCAGTTGTGTATGAAATATATATATATCTTGTGAACATGCATCTTTCCTCTTTTCATTCCTAATCCCATATCTAGAGGATAGTCTCCAGTGAAAGTATTACCTTTTGCTTTTTCTGATGTTTGTGTGCGATAACTCTTCCCAACTATGGAGTGTTTGATGTAAAGGGAACTACACTTAAAAAGAGGGTAAATTTGACCACAATAAATCATTTTGTGGAAAATACCCTGTGTTCTTTTTTGTAGAGTATGCAAGTTCACACAGTCCATAAAATGTGGCTGTGTTGTGTGTGGATTTGTGTGCTTGTGGTTGCTCACAGGCATTTCTGAGAGTTTAACTGGCTACAAAACAGGCCTGAACCTTAGGGATGATTTGTCTGATTCTGGTTAGACGTCTGGCTCTGACCAAATTTAGCCAAAATAAACAAGATTTAGGCAAGTAATTTGTGCATTTAAACTTTTGACCTCAAAACAAAAAGAGTAAAACATTGAGCATAACTTAACTTTAGCTTTACATTTAAATAAAAGGATAGCAATATTACATGCTTCTATACAACAGCAAGAAACACTAAAAATGTACTCTTGAAAATAAGATGCATTGCTGTTATAGTAAATCAAGACTGGTTTGCATTAACATCTATTTGATTGAGGGAACACAGACTGGTCACTGACCTGGTAGTCTACCATGCCATCACTGCCCTTATGCCACGGAGGACATTAACTAATAATGACTTGGGCACTGCAGGCATTTTTCAAACCCAGACAGAACCATAGTGGTAAATCAAAATGGAAATGTCTAGCGGCAAAAGTACCAGAGAAATAACATTGGCTGAAGTTCAATGTGAGAAGTCTGGGTCACAGCATGCTATTACTTTTATGTATCTGAGCATGATGTCAGCAGATCAATGCAGGTCAGCTGGGTCATGGAACCTAAAGTGACTTTAGAACAACTGTGTGCTTTAATGTTAAAGGAATAGAGGGAGTATAAATTAAATATCTATCTATCTATCATATAAATCATGTAGCAAACAATCTCACCAATAAAAACTCACTTATAACAAAATTACTTTGAAAACACTGAATATGATAACAGCAGGATAACAACAGATCTTTAAGGTTCTTGGATTTTTTTTCAAGCAATTTAGTAAGTGTAAATCACACATTTTCTATTTCAGTATCATTTAAACTTAAACATAAGAGATACCGGGAAGTGGAAATATGAATTCTGTAGTTTACTGTGCATATTTTGTTTTTATGTTCAAAATGTAAAAATGAGTAAAATAGGCTTTTATTAAAGTTCTGGTTGACTGAGTGACAAAATATTTAATTTTAAAGGAATTGTCACTGAATGCAAGGCAAAGAAAAAATATTCACAATTTAATTATAGACTTTTCAAAACGTGAAATACTGTAGGTATTGAGAAATGCACACAGCCAATGTAAAAACTATAATATTAGCAGTTAAGAATGTATAATTGCTAAACAACCTTATATTCATTGGGTAATGCCAAAGAAAGAACTACATTTAAACCTGTAATTTGGTCACTCACACTATGCTTTTGTTTGTTTAAAAAAAAAGAGTCAAGAATGAACAAGAAATACACTGGTAGAGCTGTAAAGCTCTTTGTTTCAAATGGTATTGTAATTTCTCTAATATAAGTGAACACAAGGCAGGAAAAATAAATGATGTCCTGCATTTATGTTATTAGCCATGTTATTCTCATAGCATCTTCTTAACACCTCCATCTTGGATCTCATCAATAATCCAGTGCACTTGAGAGTCAGCCTCCAATTGGGCAGAAAACGGTCTCAGCTGAATGGGGTGAGGTGCTGTTGCTAAGGAAACGCTCAGCAGAGTCCCACCAGGACCACGCAAGGACTCTAAGTATAACATAATCAGTGTTCTATAAATGTCTATCTTTAACATCTTACATATATCACACACATTTTATATACAAGTACATAGTACAGGCTTCTATAGTTTTATAAACCAAAGTACTAACTAACCCCTAAATAAAAATATATTGCATTTTTAGTACTCTATGAGTCACTTTCCAATAAAGGACGTCTGAATTTTCTCCAAAGGGAGGTTTGTTAGATTTAACTCACATCTGAGGGCAAATCTGTCCCTAAAGTATAGCTACACATTAACATGTTTACTTGCAGATCTTTCCCTCCATCTTAAAAAAAAAATTCCCCATTGTGTTTGCATTGTCAGCACTTCTTGTAATTGATCACACAGTTATGTGAACTGCGGGCAATCAAATTTAAATTTCCTTCTCACATCCAATCAGCTCATAAGTCTTTTGAAACATCCCCCTATAAAATAACAATCTAAAATGTATGGTCATGTCATGCTGTCAGCTTTATATGCTTTACATATACGTCTTTATTTTTTCCTACTCTTTGCATGTACTTCTGTATACCAGAAAGCATGGAAATATACACCCATTAGAATGAGTTATCATGCAAAAGCACTATGTCCAGCTTAACAGAGAAGATGCCCTTGGCTACAGCCACAAATTCAATCCCTGTCAATCCTGGACAGTCATCAATCACAGAGCCAACTTCAATGACCTACACCCCTTAAAATAATGCTCATCTAAGGATTTATCTACAACACAAACATCAAAATCTACAGGGTCACACCAAGGATTCTGTGACTTTTTATCTAATAAATTGCATTTAAATCAAGATAACAATTGTGCATTTCAACTCACAGGATGACTCTAGGCATGATATATGACAGTCTCAAAACACAAGACATGCAATCATTTAGATCAAACCTGCCTTTATAAAATTTCCCAACTGAACAATTTGTCACACATGATGTATTACTCTGGCATATGCATTAGAACAACGCTGTCTCGCAGTCATTAATAATGACCTTTCAATTCAGAGAAAAGAAGCTGGGCAGTTATCCAGCTGATAATTGATTATCTCCTGCTGTGTGGTTAGAACAGCTGAGCCAGGGAAGCAAAGACACACATTTAGCTCTTCACTAATAGCTCTTCTTTTCATTGTAATACAACATAACTACAGACAGAAAGACAGTGTTAAGTCTAACTAGGGAATCTATGTCTCAAATCAACGTCCTATTGTCTTCCAACTATCAGTGCACATATTAAAACAATTAATTGAATCATCTTTAATCAGTGATAGACAAATCTGTTTGTCTCCGTCAAACATGCTATTGGCTTAGTTATTTAACTCGAAAACAGTTCTGTATTTCTCAATTGAAATCTAATCTAATAAAATTATTATAATTATTTATCTCAAAGGAGTATAGTCTGTGGTCCATAGCGCCATCTGCTGATTGCCGTGGCATATACATAGTAGTGCGTATAATGTTACAGGTTATACTTAGAAGATGACATTCTTATGCGTATTTATTCTAGTTAATTTATTTACTTTTTAAAATATGTTTATATTAGGTTTTTTATCTATTTGTTTTTCTCTTTATATTTTTTTATTATTATTTTTTGGCCTGATTATTTTAGTAGAATATTATTGTGTTTTGTATCCTGGTTGTGTATGTATTTTATTGCTTTGCATCAACCTGAGTCACATATTGTTCTATAAAACAATATTTCTGTATGTATCCCCTGTGAATGTTATGTGCTAAAAAAAAATCTAGTGTTAGACGTAGGGTGTAAATTACCAGTAAAAAGAATGCAAAGCGTTTTAAACCACTGCTGGAAAAAAAGTCCATCCACATTCACAATCGAAACGGTCTAAAAATGTATATGCGTTTCCCTATCTTAAAAGAAATAACGTATTTCTCACATTGTAAACACACCGGTTGACAGGACAGCGCCACATTGGAATGTTCCATTTCGGCCTCAAAAACGGGGGTGCCGGGGTTAGTAAAATACTTTTAGTTGTTTGTATTGCTAATAATATATACAATTTGTCAAAGTATGTTAAAATTAAGAATATGTGTTGTTCAACAAATATATCTAAATAATTATACCTGCTGAAATATTCATTCTTATATTCAGGACTGATAGAAAGTGTACACTGACTGCTGCGTGAGTTCAGACAGAGGTGAGCAGGGGCGGAGGCGGTTGGCGACACTAGGGTGTGACTGGAGCAGAGATGGAAGGAAGTGACGTAGGATCAGGAAGTGAGCTGGACATAGAGGATGAATGTAGTGGCGGGGAGAAAGGAGGTAAAAATGGAAATTGTAACATAGTAGAAAATCGGAAAAGGAAAAAAAAAATGGAGTCAACTTTCAGGTTCGGAAAGTGAAAGGGAAAACCAACAGGAGAAAAGGAAAAAGGAAGAGTTTAAGGTAATGCTACATTTCTTGGCCGATAATATGAATGCATTGAACCCACTGAAAATAACTAAAGCGATCAAAGAAGAGATTGGGAAAATCGAACATGCGAAAATGTTACGGAATGGAAAGTTGCTACTTTTTTGTAAAGATAGCAGACAACAAAAACAGGTGCTAGGCTTAAAGACATTAGCAGGGAAAAAAAATTTGTGTACACTGTTGGAAGAGAAAAAATGGATGAAGGGAGTAATAACAGGGGTCCCAACAGATGTATCAGAAGACACAATCAAGAGAAGTTTATCAGGAGCAAAAGTGGTAGGGGTCAAACGTCTGAAATATGTTAGAGATAAAGAAAAGCTGGATAGCTTATCTGTAATGGTGCAGTTTGATGAGGAAAGATTACCAGAAAGAGCATTCTTTGGGTTCATAAGTTATGCTGTTAAACAGTATGTTCCTCCTCCGCTTAGATGCTATAAATGTCAAAAGTACGGGCATGTGGCAGCTGTTTGTAAGGGAAAACAACGTTGTGCGAGGTGTAGTGGAGAACATGAATATGGACAGGGTGTAAAACCTAAATGTTGCAATTGTGGAGGTGATCACAGTGCTGGCTATGGTGGATGTCAAGTAAGAAAAGAAGCAATGAAAATTCAAAGTGTCAAGGTTTCGGAAGGGTTAACATATGCTGAAGCAATAAAAAGGGTTAAGGTGGTAGAACCAAAAGAAAATACTCAAAAGGTTACAACTAGAACAAAAGAGAGCCATAGTTGTAGCAAGGTGAATGAGAATACTATGCTAGTAGACAAAGTATCATTCATTGCCTTTGTGGCTGAAGTAATAAACTGCTCTGCACAGACAGAAAGTAGAACAGAAAAGATTAGAATTATAATCCGAACAGCAGGAAAACATCTGAAAACAGAAGAAGTAACTGTGGAGCAAATAAATGACAGAATCAAGATGCAAAATACAAACTCTCAAGCAGCATGTGGTGGATTGTAATGGTTTTTACAATTTTACAGTGGAATGCAAGAAGTTTGATCGCTAATGGACAGGAGTTTAAAAAATGTGTTGATAGTTTAGAAAGCAGACCGCAAATTATATGTATACAGGAAACATGGCTGAAAACGCATTTAAACTTTGTTTTACAAGGATATGTAGCAGTACGAAGAGATAGGGGTGTTGGAAATGGAGGTGGAGTTGCTTCCTTTGTACAACAAGGAATAGGATTTAGAACAGTGCAGGTAAATAAGGAATATGAGTCGTTGGTGGTTGAAGTTTGGGCCGAATCACAAAGTATATGGGTGATACATTTTTATAACCCATGTGGAAGGTTAAGTAGAGAATCATTAGAGAGTATTGGGGGATTAGGAAATCATAAAATGATATGGTGTGGGGATTTTAATGCTCACAATACGCTATGGGGAAGTGTACATAATGATCAGAATGGAAATGTAGTAGAAGGGATGTTGGAATGGAAAGATTTAATATGCTTAAATGATGGTAGGAATACAAGGGTAGATGTTGCACAGGGAAGAATTTCAGCAATTGATTTGACTCTAGCGTCTCAAAGTTTGGCAAGGAAGTGTGTATGGAGTGTTATGGAAGAAAGTACAGTAGGTAGTGACCATTTCCCAATAAGCTGTAAAATTGGAATAGACTTGGAACAAGTTGAAAGGGAAAGGAAATCCTAGATGGAAACTTAAATCTGCTGACTGGGAAAAATTCCAAGAAATAAGTGAGACTAGAATGTTGACAATAGATATATCGATAGAAGATGTTGATGAATTAAATAAATATGTAAGTGATGTTATTTACAAAACAGCAACTGATGTAATTGGGAAAAGCACAGGGAAAAGGAAAAAGAAGGTCGTACCATGGTGGACAGAAGAGTGCAATGAAATTATAAAGAAAAGGAACAGAGTATTTAAGAAAGTAAAAAAATCATATTCATTTAATGATTTTATTGAGTATAAGAGAACACAAGCAATTGTCAGGAAAACAATTCGGATGGCAAAAAAGAATTATTGGAGGAAATTTTGTGATGAAATTGGAAAAGAGACAGACATTAATGAAATGTGGGGAATGATAAGAAAGATGGGAGGGATTCAACCTAACAGAGAAATTCCAGTTTTAATTAGTGAAGGAAAACAAGTCATATCTAACTCTGGAAAAGTAGAAGTATTGTCTGAAAATTTTGTTAAGTTTGCGGATGACACGACTGTAGTGGGTCTCATTAGCAACAGAGATGAGACAAACTACAGGAGCGAGGTGAGCCGCCTGGCCGGGTGGTGCAGTGACAACAATCTTTCTCTGAATGTGGAGAAGACGAAGGATATTGTTGTTGACTTCAGGAGAGTACGCATTCAGCATGCTCCTCTGACCGTCAATGGCGTGACTGTGGAGAGGGTGAGCAGCACCAAGTTCCTGGGTGTGCACATCACAGAGGATCCCTCCTGGACTGACAACACCGCAGCACTGGCCAAGAAACACAGCAGCGTCTCTACTTCCTCCGCAAACTGGGAAGAGCCAGAGCCCCGGCCCCCATCATGTGTAACTTCTACAGAGGCACCATCGAGAGTATTCTGACGAGCTGCATCACTGTGTGGTTTGGCGCTTGCAACGCGTCCTGCCGCAAGACACTTACGCATAGTGAGAGCAGCTGAGAAGATCGTTGGTGCCTCTCTCCCCTCCCTTCAGGTCATCTACAACACCCGTCTCACCCGCAAAGTCCTCTGCATTGCAGGTGATCCCACCCCCCCGACACACAGCTTCTTCAGTCTGCTGCCATCAGGGAGGAGACTGCGGAGTTTCCAGGCCAGGACCATCAGACTGAAGGACAGCTTCATCCATCTGGCTGTCAGGAAGCTGAACTCCCTCCTGACCTTGCCCCCCCTCCCCTCTTTTGCACCACTGAACTCTGACCCTCTGATTGACTCTCCCACTCCCCCCTCCCAAATTCACACACACACACTGTCACTTTAATCTTTCTGAATAAGCTCTTTTGCACTACAAAAAAACAAAAACAAAATTTTGCACTACAATCACTATTTCTGCACTGTTGTTTACTTTACTGGTTTTCACTCTATCTTCCATAGCCTTGTGCTTTATATATATATTTTTATATTTTACCTTATTTGTATAGTTGTATTTTGTATTTAATCTATCTATCTGTATTTATGTTTTACTTTAGTGTTATCTGTATGCACCAAGGGGTCTGAGAGTAACGCAATTTCAATTCTCTGTGTGTATGTACTGTACATGTGGAAGAATTGACAATAAAGCAGACTTGACTTGACTTGATAGTAATAGAAATATATCGGAAGAAATGAGATTATATAGAGAAAACAAAATGAAGGAAAATCCAAATATTTTAGAGCAAAGGGATGTGAATGAAAGCTCAATAGATGACGTTTTTACCATTAATTAAATCAGGCACTTGTAGGAGTTAGAAATACTTCTCCTGGTAAAGATGAAATATGTAATGAAATGATTAGGTATCTATCAGATAAGTCAAAGAATATTTTATTATATCTTTTTAATAGAGTGTGGAAATTAGGACAACTCCCTTCCTCTTGGAAACATGGCATAATTATTCCAATTGTAAAGCAAGGAAAAGATAATTCGCAAGTTACAAGTTACAGACCGATTGCATTAACTTCTAACCTCTGTAAACTAATGGAACGTATGGTAGTGGCAAGATTGAGTTATGTCCTGGAATCAAAAAATCTTTTATGTCCTCATCAGAGTGGTTTTAGAAAAGGTAGAAACACAACAGATGCATTTTTAAGTCTAGAATCAGATATAAGAAAATCTCAGATTAATAAAGAAGTATTAGTTGGTGTGTTTTTAGACATAGAGAAAGCGTACGGTATGATGTGGAAGGAAGGACTTTTAATTAAACTGAATAAAATGAATATTAATGGTAGAATGTATAATTGGATTAAGGATTTTTTAAATGATAGAACCATTCAAGTAAGGATTGGGTCTTCGTACTCAAAGAATTATGCAATTGAAAATGGTACCCCACAAGAAAGTGTGTGCAGCCCTATATTGTTCAACATAATGGTAAATTATATTTTTAATACAGTTGGACCAGGGATTGGAAAGTCTTTATATGCAGACGATGGTGCTTTATGGAAAAGAGGTAGAAATTTGTCGTATGTAGAAGAAAGCATGCAGAATGCTATTAAAGAAGTTGAAATGTGGGCAAGTAATTGGGGATTTCGAATATCAGTGGAAAAAACTAAAATAATATGTTTTTCAAAAAAGAAGAAAACACCAGTTGTTAAGTTAAAATTGTATGAGCAAAAACTGGAGCAAGTATCTGAATTTAGATTTTTAGGTATTTGGTTGGATTCAAAGATAACATTTGCAAAACACATTCAACAGATAGTTGATAAATGTAAAAGAGGAATAAATGTACTGAGGTGTTTGGCAGGAATAGATTGGGGAGCTGATAGACAGTCTCTAAAAAGAATATACTGTGCACTTATGAGGTCTATATTAGACTATGGGAGTATGATTTATGGAACTGCCTCAGCATCTCAGTTAGATAAGGTGAATAAAATCCAAAACCAGACATTGCGATTATGCTGTGGAGCATTTAAAACTTCTCCTGTATCAGCTTTACAGGTTGAAATGAATGAGATGCCACTGGAGCTTCGCAGGTTGAAGCTGAAACTGGTATATTGGGCTACTGTAAAAGGGCATTCAGAAATACATCCAGTTAAAAAAGTATTAGAAAACTGTTGGGAACATGAATGCATAAATATAGTTTTGGATGGAAAGCAAATAGTGAGGCACGTCAAATTGGAATAAGTGATTGTGATGTTTGCAATATTGTTGTGTTGCCAGTAACACCTCCATGGTTATTCCCAATGCCTGCAGTTGACCTTCAGGTTTTAGTGAGTATTAATGATAAAAACAGACAAGAATCTAAAGATTCAATAGTACAGAAATATTTAGATCAGAAATATATATCAGTAACTCATATATATACAGATGGATCTAAAGATCCTGAAACAGGACGTACAGTAGCTGCAATATATGTTCCAAGGTTCAGGTATAGAATAGCAAAAAGAACATCTAATCACCTATCAGTTTATACTACATAAATGATTGCCATATTATTGGCTCTTCAGTGGGTTGAAGACATTAATATACCTGAAGTAGTCATATGTTCAGACTCCTATTCAGCACTATCAAGTTTAATGAGTGGTAAATCTTCAACTAGACAAGACATTTTATCAGACATTTTACAAAGTTTGTTCAGAATCCAAACAAAAACCATTATCTCTTTTGTATGGATACCTGCACATATAGGGATAGAGGGTAATGAAGTGGTGGATCAAATAGCGAAAAAAACATTAAAACATCCAGACATAGAATTTAATGTTCCACTGAGTAAATTAGAAATAAAAGGGCTAATTAAAAAAGCATTAAAAGATATATGGCAAAGTAAATGGGATGGTGAGAATAAAGGACGGCATTTATATAATATTCAAAAAACAGTTGGAAATGAGAGGAGCATTTTTGGGAATAGAAAGGAAGACAGCATAATATCTTGTCTTAGAATTGGACACACTGCACTTAATCAATCATTAATAGGAAAACATGAGTCTGGACTTTAAATGTGATCTTCCTGAAACAGTTGAACATATTTTAATAAAATGTAAAGGATATGACAACGAAAGAGTACAACTTACAGAAGCACTTCATATAGAAATAAATCAGATCTCACTTCAGAAATTGTTAAATAAAGATGTGACTATAGAAATGTTTCACATACTATTTAAGTATCTCAAAGATACAGAGGTTAGATAACCCGGATTTAAAGTATCCACTACAACTTGGTTTATTTATTTTTTTATTTTAATTTTTTTTTTTAATTTTAGTTTTCCTGTAATGTCATTGCTCCACACTCCATCCTAGTAGGTGGCGGTAAATGCACCTAAAGCTGGTTTGCCAACCGCCATAAAACGTCAAAGAAGAAGAAGAAGAAGAAGAGTTCAGACAGACATGGCGCGCGAGGACGAATGCTTGCCTCTATTAGCTGACCGATTCATCCAGAGCTGCAGTGCTTCGAGGAGCCATTAAATCAGACTGCTTAAAATGTCGACATGGAGGTAATATGCTCACAACTTTGGTATCCGTTTAAGCTGGCTTTAGCCAACAAGCTGAGAAAACACTGTAGAAAGTGGCGTTAAAAAGTAAAGGCCATGGTCATTAAGAAGTAGATGAGCTATTCTAGCATAAACACGCACACCCCTAAGTGTAGAGAATATATATCGACTTGATTACAACACTGTTGTTCTCACAGATGAAAATGTATGAGGACTGAATTATTTGTCACTCGTCCCCCCCTTTTTTTTTTTTTTTTTTCTTTTCATGGGTTCCGTGCCGGTTTTATTTTACATGATCTGTCGGTGTTACTGTCTGCTGGAAATAACCCTAAAACGCCAAACCCTAAGTTTGCTTCCCAGCCTGATCAGGTAAAAAGTGCCCATAACCAGCTAAAAACCAAATGAGCTTGTTTCAATTTTTGTTCAGCTGGGTTTAAATGTGATGAAGGTGGTCAAACAAATGACAGCTTCTCTGATACAGCTTAACATTTGGGTTCCCTCTAGAGCTTTCACAAGACATCACCGTTATGGGAATTACTTCCTTTCCAACCTTTCTGAAGACCTATTGGCTCACGCCAGTCCAAATGACTGGCCAATTGTCTCGACGTATTCAAATCGCATGCAAATACTGACGAGTTCGAGAGGCAGTATAAAATGCGGTGCACGTGACAATTACGTCAGAATCTTCTACTTCACTTGCCTGTGTGGCAAGTAAAATTAATTCATTATGGCTACAGTCTGCAAGATTTGCGCAGGACCAATAGAGCCGCCGGATCAACACGACCACTGCATCACCTGTCTGGGCCTGGCCCACGCCGAGGCGGCGCTGGATGAGTCTGAATGCTGGCATTGCGCGGACCTGGTGTTTCAGGTCCACCAGGAAATCTGAGGGTGTCGGTCCCCTTCTTCCCCAACGTACATGAGCACCTGGTGAAAATGTGGTCTGCGCCCCAATCGGCGTGCGTCCACTCTGCCACACAGGCCATTTTTTCCCACGTGGATGAGGTGGAGGCCCACGGGTATGTGCGCTCTCCCCCCGATCGAGGAGCCCATCGCTGCACACCTGTGTCCTGCAGCAGCCTAGGCTCAGACATCAGCCTCCCCTCGAAGCCGTGCAGGACCACCACCCACCTCGCCAATAAAGCGTATGTGTCTGATGGCGAGGCGGCTTCCGCGCAGCAAGCCATGGCAGTGCGGCAGGTTTTTCAGGCAAAGCTCCTGCAGGCAGCAGAGGGCGGAGCCCTCACGGCAGAGGCCACTAAGGATCTGAGCGCGGCGACGGACTTCGCGCTGATGGCAACGAAGCAAGCGGCCCAGGCCGTGGGTAAGGCCATGGGTTTTAAGGTTGTCCTTCAGAGCCACCTATGGTTAAACCTGGCTGACCTCAAGGATGCTGACCGTAAAGTGCAGCTGAACGCTCCTGTGACTCCCTCCGGCCTCTTCAGTGACGCCGTGGAGTCCATTATCGAGCGCTTCGCAGAGGCTCAAAAGCGCGCCAAACTGTTCCAGCAGCAGATGGCCGCGATCTAGTTCGTGTCGGCACCCTGATCTGCCCAAGTAAGGAATAACCCCAGCATCTGAACCGCTGGCGTGGACTGCTGATGTTCCTCTCCCATGAGCCTGATGTCCGGAAAGTAAGGCGTGTGGGTCCCGGGAGGAAGCGCCACTGCCAGCAGAGTTAGCCTCGCGTGAACCTACGTACACTGTGTTTATGAACTAGCTCCTGTGACTGCTAAGCGTTGTCCCTGACGGTCTGAAGAGATGAGATAAGTTCAAGCGGCCCGGCTTCCAAGCCCACAGTTTGATGTGTTCAAATGTTGTTGTGGGATGTTCAGATCATAAAAATTCTACATTCTCACAAAAAGATTTCTTTCCTCCTTCCTCCGTCAATGCGAGCTCCGCGCAGCTCTGCTTCCCGCCTCAGAACAGTGCGCAGCCGCTGCCCACACAGGTTATAGTCGCGTAGCACTCGCCGGCGTATCCAACAAGCGAAGGCGGCTATGTCAGTTCCTGAGCGCATGGGGAAGTTATTCCGTGAATCTCGTGCTGGCTACTCTGTGATAAGACGTGGGTATACCCTTAAATTCAGACCGACCACCCATTTAATGGCGTAAGTGCATCTCAAACATTGCCTAGAAATGCCCGGTTCTGAGGACAGAGGTAATGCATCTGCTCAGAAAAAAAACAAAAAAAGAGCTCTAGAGGGAGTACCGCCGCGCGAGCTGGAGAGCAGATTTTACAGCCGCTATTTCATGGTACCCAAAAGTGATGGGGGATTCCGCCCGATTCTAGATCTCAGGCCCATAAACAGAGCACTTTGCAAGCGTCCGTTCAGGATGATAACGCTGAAACAGATCCTGGCGCAAATTCGCCCCGGGGACTGGTTTGCGTCCGTTGACTTAAAGGACATGTAATTTCAGATTCAGATAGCACCGCATCATAGACGCTTTCTGAGGTTTGCTTTCGTGGGCACAGTGTACCAATACTCCATTCTCCCGTTCAGGTTGGCTTTGGCCCCACGCACTTTCTCAAAGTGCATGGATGCAGCACTTTTCCCCCTCAAGGCGAGCGGGATGTGCATTCTCAACTATCTGGACGATTGGCTGATTTTAGCTCAGTCCCGGGACACGCTAGTCAGCCATATAGACACACTGCTTCGTCACTTGGGAGTCCCTAGGGCTATGTGTCAACATGCAGAAGAGCCCCGAGTCAGTCTATAACATATCTGGGGGTGTGCTTCGTGGCTGCATCGAAGCTCTGAGGCCGTGGCGCAACCCAGATCTCTTCAGCCGGGGGGTTCCCCTGGGCTTGGTGATGTCACGCGTTGTGGTCACGACGGACGCATCAACTCGTGGCTGGGGAGCAGTGTGCAAAGGCATGCCGGTTTCGGGGCTGTGGTCAGAACCTCCGTGTCGAATGTTCTGCGTTTTCTACAGTACAGACTGGATAGTGGATGTTTACCATCAACACTGAAAGTCTATGTGGCCTCTATTGCCTTGTTTCGTTCCCTGCTGGGCAGGCAATCGATCGGTAGGCACGCGCTGGTGGTGAGTTTTCTTAAGAAAGCAAGGAGATTGCATCCCCTGTGTCCGCCTTCAGTTCTGCGCTGGGACCTAGAGGTGGTGTTAAGAGCTCTTTCACAGCCACCATTTGAGCCTTTAACATCCGTTGATATGAAGGAGCTATCTCTCAAAACTGCACTTCTTCTTGCCCTCGCCAGAAAAACATGCGTTTTCTGTGGACAGCGACTGTATTCGCTTCGGACCTGGTGACTGCAGCGTCACTCTCCGGCCGAGACCGAGCTACGTGCCTAAATCACTATCTACCCCCTTCAGAGCGCAGACTGTTTTGCTGTATGCCCTGTCTTCTGAGTCATCGACCTCGCGTGGTGCGGACGCTCAGACTTCGGTGTGCCCTCTCAGAACTTTGAGGATTTACATTGACCATTCGGCCAGCTTTCGGCAATCTGACCAGCTTTTTGTGTGCTACGGTGGTTGTGCGAAGGGCCGGGCCATGTCAAAACAGAGACTTTCCCACTGGATTGTGGACGCTATCACGTATGCTTATACGAGCCAAGGTTTGGAATGCCCTTTGCACATTAGGACCCACTCAACAAGGGCTATCGCTTCCTGCTGGGCGTGGTCGAGAGGTATGTCTATTCAAGATATATGCTTTGCAGCCGGCTGGTCTCAGAATACCTTTGCCAGGTTTTACAAGCTGGACGTTCAGTCCTTAGCCTCCCAAGTGCTGTCAGTGAGTGACTGATTCACGTTTATGCTACCTCTATTTGTGTGTCTATTGCTGCCTTGCACATTATTACTCTGCGCAGCACTCTATGCTATTGTTGTTGTTGTCTGCCCTGTACTCACTGCAGCTTCCTGTTATTCATGCCTGATTCACTTTGTGCTACCATTATCATGTTATGTGTTATGCTGCTTAAACAGTTATCTCTGTGCAGCCATTCCAGTACTGTTGTTGCTTCTGCCCTGTTCTCAGCGCAGCCTACGTTATTACTGACCAGATATGCAAACTGTATACCTGGGTTTTAGAGGCTCATTGGCTTATCTCCACCTATCAGCTGCGAGCCCGCCTACAAGCGTCGCTATTAGTTATGGGAATTGTGTGTGTGTTCTATCTTCGCTGAGTGTATGACTTGTACAGGCTGCTTTTAGCCTTTCTCACGGCAGGATTGAATAACGTTCCCATAACGGAGAATTGTCTCCGTGATAGGGCTGCACGATTATGACAAAAATCATAATTGTCGATTATTCCCTTGAAATTGTGTTTTTGATTTATTAATTACGATTATCACGGTTTACACTGAATGATCATTGTTTGAAGCAACTGCATTCTCTATTTTTATATGAAAATAAACAAGCTGAAAACACTCTAACTGAAAAAACTTTATTACTTCTCTATAGAATTAAGCCTCAAATGTCAACTATACATTGGATTGGTTTCTTCTTTATTTAAAAAAAAAAAAGTAAAAATATACATTGTATTATAATGTTATGCTAAAACTAAAATGAAATAAATGGAAAAACCCTTGAGATAATCTGTAGATTGCATGTTTTAAGCATGCACAATAACATAAGTGGACTTTGAATGATTGATTGTCGCTTTGAGCAATTACATAATTGTGGCATCCGTAATTGTAATCGCGATTAAAAATTCGATTAATTGTGCAGCCCTACTCCATGATGTCTCGTGAAAGCTCGAGCGGGAATGTCTATCGTACTATAACCTCGGTTCCCTGAGAGCGCGCGGGAACGAGACATCATAGAGGTCGCCATGTTCGCTGCTGGACCAGCTAAGCGGCGTTCAGTTAGTATCAGATTCTGACGTAGTTGTCATGTGCATCGCATTTTATACTGCCTCTTGAGCTCGTCAGTATTGCATGCGATTTGCATACATCGTGACAATTGGCCAGTCATTTGGACTGGCGTGAGCCAATAGGACTTCAGAAAGGTTGGAAGGGAAGGAGTTCCCATAATGGAGAAATGTCTCCATGATGTCTCGTTCCCGCTCTCAGGGAACCGAGGTTATGATAGTAACCAGAGACGTTTTCCAACAATTGCTAAGAAACTGACTTGTTTACAAATGCTCTTTTTAGCTAAACGTTATCTCTTGTCTGAAGATGTGATGAAGCTGCAGGATTTTCAGCAGAGGAAACTTGCTGTTGCCCACCAAGTGTCAAGATCAAAAGGCAGGCATCATTTGCCATGATTTAAATAATTTTGTACCACTTTGTGTTTGAATATCATTACGTTAAGGGTGCACTCAGTCATATTTGTCTCATTAAAAGAAATTAGTAGAACTTATCAAAAACATTTACACCCACATGAGATTGCATTTAGACTGCAGTCATATCAAAAGCTGTTTTATTTTACATGATAGTGGGTTGCCTCGTAGGAGCCGACATGAGATCGCATGACCAGCTGACTACTACTTCATTTATCTCATTATCTCTGTTATCAGATCATTTGACTTGTGGAATTAATGAATCATGGCTGGTAGTGATGCATGATGCTATTGCAATATTCATGCCTCAAATGTCTGCAACTGTCCTATTGGCCAGAGCAACATAAACAAAAAGCAATGAGTGCACCTTTAATTGTCATTTTCTCATTTACCCTGAATGTCACTTTTTTTTTTATAAACAGGTTATTACTTTGATATGCTAAATTAGAAAATGGAGAAAAAACAGCTAATTTTAAAGGATGAATTGAAGATACTTCTGTATTTATGCCAGTCTGCTGAAGATGTTTTTATGGCGAGAAATGCTATGTACAGGTAAATCTGCCTCAAAAATGTATGTAAGGAAATGGACACTATTTATATTATTATAAACTATGTTTATGTTTATCCAAAGAGCAAATTCATAGTGATTTAACGGCATTCTGCATAATCTTTATCTGAATATTTTTTTTATATATTTAATATGATTCTGTTTGTGTTAGAGATTATTTAGATGTCTGCATAATTTCTGCATATGGATATGTTTTTGTATATATTATAACACTGTTCTCTTTTCATTTCTGTCCATTTCAGGTACCATGAAGAGAATCGTAACATGGCATTTGGGGAATTCAAGTTTGGCCCTCTTTTCATGAGGTTATGCTATGAGCTGGGTTTAGAGGAGCTGGGAGCCAGAACCCTGACAGATCCAGTATGTGAAAATTAACACAAATTTTACACCATGACTATGGACATGAATTGTAGTGAAATTTGACATTGTCTTTTTTGCATAGGCTCTCAAAGGATTCTTTTCGGACTCTACATCCTTTAATATTGCTATCGACATGCTTTTCACTAAACAGTGTTACAAAAGTAAGTTTCTTCTGCTTATCCCTCCGTTCTGCTGGAGTATGAAACAATCAATACGATTTGTATTGTGCTCCCATTGCCCTTGCTGTTGGGTTCAAAACATTTGTATGAAATAAAGAGCTGACACATCTGAAAATTGAAAAGGCCAGTGAGACAAATGCTTGTGATTCATGAGGGAATCGATCACCACAATCAAATACTTCACAAATGCTGCTTCCTATCTGCAAAAATGCAAAATGGTCTGTCTGTTGCCATGGTTTCAGTCTATGTGATGTGGGTCACTGATGATGTTCTCACAGGTTGCCTGGAGGTGGTGGGAGAAATGAAAAAACAAGGAGTGCCATTCAGCAAAGACACCTTCATGCTAGCCTTTGCAACGTGTTATAAACTGGTAAAGGAAATTTAGAAGCAAGTATTGTATGCTAGTTTGTATTAAAGCCATTAAGAATTAGCAAAGAGTTACTTGAATCCCAGAAAAGACAAACTATTTTCAGAACAATAAAATGTCTACAATTTTTCTAAACAGGTACAATGTTTTGGCTTGTTTTTAGACAGTAGCTTCTCACCGTAATTTCAAGTATTGTCAAGGACAAAATAATTTAATAAGTATCATTTATAAACTATTTCTGTATCTTGGGATTGGCAGAACACCTCAAAGTCGTATCATATCTGTTTGACCCTGTTGGAAGAAGGTCAGACAATTCCTCGACATGCCTACTGCTTTGCAGCTGCTCTTGCTCTCAAACAGGTAAGCTGACTGAAATATCTATATCTAATTTAAAATTAAAGGATAAATGTATGGTATGTAATGCCTTAAATCGAGTAGATTGGTGTAATATCAGATTTTAGTTGTTAAAAGTTATTCAGATTGTGTAATTATTGAATCACAGACAATGTTGCATCTTTGATATACTAAGAGTATGCTATGTTATATACAGTATAAAATAATTTGACATTAAGAGTAAATCACTTTTAATTTTACCTGATATATGTTGTAGAATGATATAGAGAGAGCCCAGGCATTCTACTCTCAGATAATGAGCACGGACAGTCGGCTGTGCCAGAACCTAAGGGTAAGTGTGTGTTTATCTAAATCAGGCTTTGAAAGAGCTTGCATATGTTAACTGCTCTGTTTTTAGGTTCTCATATTGGCTATGAAAGGGTCCATGAAAGAAGCAGTCTCTGCCCTCACAACAGCCCTAGTGTCAAAGACTCCAGTGTTAATGAAGAAACCGGAGTTCTCTCAGGAAGTGGTGAGATATCAGATACACCAGTCAAGTTTGGACACACCTAGTTTACACCTCATAATTATTACTACATTTAACGGTAATAGTAAAGTCATCAAAACTATTAACTAACACAAATGGAATTATGCAATCACCAATGTTAGCTATGTACAGTCGTGGCCAAAAGTTTTGGCAGTGACAAATTGTTTTGTTTGCAAGTTTGCGCGTATCAGTTTTGTAGATTCTTTTTTTCAAACAGCCTATGTATACTGAAAAACATTGATAAGCATATCATAAGTTTTAAAGGCTTTTATTGGCAATAAATAAATAAATACAATGAGTCAATATTTACAGTGTTGACCCTTGTTCTTCATAACCTCTGCAATTCGCTCTGGCATGCTGGATATTAGCTTCTGGGCCAAATCCTGACTGATGGCGATCCATTCTTGCATTATTAGTTCTCGGAGTTGATCACAATTTGTGTTCTTCTGCTTGTCCACTCACCTTTTGATGACTGACCACAGGTTCTCTATAGGTTTGAGATCCGGGGAGTTGCCTGGCCAAGGATCCAAAATTTCAATTTAATGATCTTCGAGCCACTTCTTTATGACTCTTGCTTTGTGACATGGTGCTCCAACATGCTGGAAAATGCACGGATCATCACAAATTGCTCATGGGTCGTTGGAAGAAGTCGCTCTTGCAGGGCGTTTTTGATACCATTCTTTATTCATGGCAGTATTTTTTGGGCAGAATTATGAGAGAGCCAACTCCCTTGGTTGAAAAGCAACCCCAAACATTGATGGTCTCAGGATGCTTCACCGTTGGCACAACACAGGACTCAATGGTAGCGTTCACCCTTTCTTCTCCAAACAATCGATTTTCCAAATGTCCCAAACAGTCGGAAGGGAGCTTCTTTAGAGAAATAACTTTGCACCATTCTTCTGCTGTCCAATCCTTGTACTTCCTGCAGAATTTCAGTCTGTCCTTGACGTTTTTCTTGGAGAGAAGTGGCTTCTTTGCTGCCCTTCTTGACACCAGGCCGTTGTCCAAAAGTCTTGGCCTCGCTGTGTGTGCAGATGCTCTCACACCAGCCTTCTGTCATTCCTGAGCAAGCTCTGCACTGCTGGTGACACGATTCCGTAGCTGACACCTCAGTAGGAGACGGTCCTGGCGCTTGCTGGACACTCTGGGACTTCCTGAAGACTTCTTCACTGCAGTCGATCCTCTCTCCTTGAAGTTCTTGATGATATGGTAAATGGTTCTTTCAGGTGCAATAGTCTTTGTAGCAATTTCCTTGCATGTGAGGTCATTTTGATGCAAAGCGATGATGGCTGCACTTGTTTCTTTGGAGGTAACCATTGTTAACAAGAACACAATGATTGGAAGCGTTTCTTCCCTCCTTTTATAGCAATCAGTCTTGCTCTTACAATCTAATTAGTATGATAGTGGTTTCACCTGACTAGTGCTCATTCACACTTTCACATGTGCTGCAGATATGATTAGTCAATTAATGTTAGGCTGGTCTTTGGGTCAGATCAAACATTGAAATTTGTTTGGTTTTTTTGTGAAAAGTGATTTTTTTTGGCCAATTAGACTTTTATCAATTATTTAAAATGCATCTGATCACAATAATCTAGAAACAATGTGAATGAACAACACAACAGTTTAAGCAGCAAACTTTGCAAAACACAAAATGTATGTCACTGCCAAAAATTTTGGCCATGACTAAAACAAATCAAAACTCAAACTCATCATATTTGGAGGTGTACCCTTGGATGTATTTTAAACGGTCCAATTCATTCATTTAAAAAATGAAATGAATTAAATGTTTAGTTTTGTAAAGACACCACAGTTACACTACATTCAAGTTGGGGACATTGGGCCTCATTTACGAAACGAACATACGACAGAAATTGAGCGTACGGTCGTTTCAACGCGAAATTTGGAATTTATCAATATGGACGTGAGCGGTGGCTACGATCAAATCTCACGTCTGGTCTCAGCTCGTGTACGCAAGTTTTTGAGTTACCTGAACTTGCGCAGAGCATAGTAAATACGGTGGAGAATTGTAGAATGACAGCATTTTGTTCATTTTTATATTCCTGACCGTCAAACGAAGCTCATTAGTCGATCATTAACCAGTCAGATTAGAATGTCTCTTTTTGGTTGTTTTGTACAGGGTTTTAGCTTTATATGCGCGAATAGCAGCATGAACAAGACCGTGAGGATTCATAATCGTCGCATCATGCACCTGCAGCACTTTTGTGAAAGGAGAAAAACAGAAATTAATTTTATAAAAGGAATCAAATCAAAAGGATCACACAAAATATATAATAGGCTATAATATAATTAAAAGATTAACAAAAAAAAAAACTGTGCAACAAGTATAGGCTACGCTCGTTTTTGTGACACTCTTAATGCATTTAATTTATTTTCTTTATATCTTTATTTGATTTAATCCATCTAATCGCACAGGCGCCTCACACACACACAAACAACATTAGTTCTAGCGGTGCCTTACACTTCAGCCATTCATCATCAAACTAAAATGCCGTCAACCAAACATAAAAGTTACACTGTTTATTTTAAGATCCGCTGTAAAATCAGCGTGCATTGCCCAAACAAACATTTTTGCACATGTGAATGATTTTACACGGATATTAGAACATGACTGAAGTATAAAGCCATGTTTAGGCTACAAACAAATGTTACAAATATGGCAAAAATGGATACATTTGGATTCTTCTGGTATGAGACAGGCTCGAGCCCAATGCCGTTTCAGTTTTGCTTGACATTTGTATGCTGTTTATAATGAATGGCACTATAGCCTAATTAGATTTATTTTATGGTTTAAAATATAATTTTATAACTACTTAGTTTTCATTCTTGTTCTGTTCTGAATACCGTTAAATTTAAAATATTTTTTGTAGAGTGAGGGGAACTAAATAGGCTGTTTGTATTTACCAGTATTTTAATATACATATGAATTGCATAAATTAATGTAGCCTAATTGTTTTCAATTACAAGGTTAACGGGTGTTTTTGGAGTAAGATCAATTTCTCTTTAGCGAGATTACTTCCTCTTTTTGGCCGGGTTTCGTTTCTCCGTGTCGTAAACTCTAGGGCGAGGCTTCTAAACCTGGGTGTTTTTAGGGGCGTGACATTCAAAATGACGATTGTTTTCTTCCGCCACATTTATCAACGTGCAATCATTAGTACGATGAGATTAGCGGCATACGAATGTTTCATAAATCACACATGAACTCTGTCATAAGTTGATTTGTGCACACGGATCTGCACTCATTTCTACATTAGATTGATAAATGAGGCCCAATATGTTTAAAGAGCATAATACTTTTAATACAGCAAAAATGCATTACTTGTTATAATTTAACAAAAGATTTTTTTTTTGTTTTTTTCTTTTAAAAAATGCTGTTCTGAATCAGGGGTCCCCCGTGGGTCCTTAAAAAGTCTTAAAATGTTTTAAATAACGTTTTCCTAATATAAGGCCTTTTTAGTATTAAAATTCCTTAAATTCGGATTCGAATTGGGTCTTAAATATTTTTGGTCACATTTACCGCTAAATATCTTAAGTCTGACGGACCTAATGACTTTACAATCATTGGACAGACCGAAGATTTTTTCTTCCCGCGGTAAGTTACTGCGTCATCAGAGAGAACTGCAGAATACAGAACACAAGCTCGCGCTGAGGCTCACTGTGTTTGTCTCGAGACTTCAGAACAAATTAGCGTGACAGCACACATAAACTCAGATGAAACACACTGAGGTAAAAATTCAAAATGTTTAGTTTATTCATAACATGATATAGTTAAATAAAACCATGACAAGTGAGCTATTTTACTCAATTTTCTCACGACGCAAAACTATGGGATGATATTAGACTCAAAATGATTAATAGACGCACGCACGATTATTCATGTACTGCATACATTTTATTCATGTATCTTACTAACCACAAACAAAAGCCTTTCAATTTGAGTCTGTGGAATTAAGGATTAAATGATTGTGCAGCGATTTGAACAAATACAGACATGTTTGT